>JARQOD010000001.1:197599975-197658632 GCA_033576555.1 Oophaga sylvatica
TAAACAGTGGAAACCCCCCACAAGTGACCCCATTTTGGAAACTAGACCCCCTAAGGAACTCATCTAGATCTGTGGTGAGCAATTTGAACTCCCAAGTGCTTCACACAAGTTTATAACGTGGAGCCGTAAAATTAAAAAATCATATTTTTTCCAAAAAAATTATCTTTTCTCCCCAATTTTTATTTTCCCAAGGGTAACAAGACTCCAAAAGTTATTGTGCAATTTTTCCTGAGTACAGTCATTGCCAAAAGTTTTGAGAATGACACAAATATTATATTTTCACATGATCTGCTGCCCTCTGGTTGTTATGTGTGTTTGACAAATGTTTTTATCACAGACAGAAATATAATTGCAAACATATGAGTAACAAAAGTCAATATTTGCAGTGTTGACCCTTCTTCTTCAGGACCTCTGCAATTCTCCCTGGCATGCTCTCAATCAACTTCTGGACCAAATCCTGACTGATAGCAGTCCATTCTTGCACAATCAATGCTTTCATTTTGTCAGAATTTTTATGTTTTTGTTTGTCCACCCGTCTCTTGATGATTGATCACAAGTTCTCAATGGGATTAAGATCTGGCAAGTTTTCAGGCCATGGACCCAAAATCTCTATGTTTTGTTCCCTGCGCCATTTAGTTATCACCTTTCCTTTATGGCAAGGTGCTCCATCAAGCTGGAAAAGGCATTGTTGATCGCCAAACTGCTCTGGGAGGGTTGGGAGAAGTTGCTCTTTGAGGACATTCTGGTACCATTCTTTATTCATGGCTGTGTTTTTAGGCAAGACTGTGAGAGAGCCGATTCCCTTGGCTGAGAAGCAACCCCACACATGAATGGTTTCAGGATGCTTAACAGTTGGCATGAGACAAGACTGGTGGTAGCGCTCACCTTGTCTTCTCCGAATGAGGCGTTTTCCTGATGTCCCAAACAATCGAAAAGGGGATTCATCAGAGAAAATAACTTTACCCCAGTCCTCAGCAGTCCACTGCCTGTACCTTTTGCAGAATATCAGTCTGTCCATGATGTTTTTTCTGGAGAGAAGTGGCTTCTTTGCTGCCCTCCTTGAGACCAGGCCATGCTCCAAGAGTCTCCGCCTCACAGTGCGTGCAGATGCACTCACACCTGCCTGCTGCCATTCCTGAGCAAGCTCTGCACTGCTGGTAGCCCGATTCTGCAGCTGAAACACTTTTAAAAGACGTCCTGGCGCTTGCTGGTCTTTCTTGGGCGCCCTGAAGCCTTTTTGGCAACAATGAAACCTCTCTCCTTGAAGTTCTTGATGATGCGATAGATTGTTGACTGAGGTGCAATCTTTCTAGCTGCGATACTCTTCCCTGTTAGGCCATTTTTGTGCATTGCAATGATGACTGCACGTGTTTCTTTAGCGATAACCATGGTTAACAGAAGAGAAACAATGATGCCAAGCACCAGCCTCCTTTTAAAGTGTCCAGTGGTGTCATTCTTACTTAATCATGACAGATTGATCTCCAGCCATGTCCTCATCAACACCCACACCTGTGTTAATGGAGAAATCACTGAAAAAGAGGTTAGCTGATCCTTTTAAGGCAGGCTGCAATGATGTTGAAATGTGTTTTGGGGATAAAGTTCATTTTCTAGCCAAATATTGACTTTGCAAGTAATTGCTGTTAAGCTGATCACTCTTTATAACATTCTGGAGTATATGCAAATTGCCTTTAGAAAAAGTGAAGCAGTAGACTTTGTAAAAATTAATATTTGTGTCATTCTCAAAACTTTTGTCCATGACTGTATGCTGATGCCCCATATATGGGGGTAAACCACTATTTGGGTGCATGGCAGAGCTTGGAAGGAAAGGAGCGCTGTTTGACTTTTTCAACGCAGAATTGGCTGGACGCCATGGCGTGATATGGAGAGCTCCTGATCTGCCTAAACAGTGGAAACTCCCGACAAATGACACCATTTTGGAAACTAGACCCCTCAAGGAACTTATCTAGATGTGTGGTGAGAATTTTGAACCCCCAGGTGTTTCACTAAAGTTTATAACGCCTGAGCATGAAAATAAAAAAACATATTTTTTCCACAAACATGATCTTTTAGTCCCCAACTTTTTATCTTCCCAAGGGTAACAGGAGAAATTGTACCCCAAAAGTTGTTGTCCAATTTGTCCTGAGTACGCAGATACCCAATATGTGGGACAAAACTACTGTATGGGCACACGTCCGGGCTCGGAAGGGAAGTAGTGACGTTTTGGATTGCAGACTTTGATGGAGTGGTCTGCGGGCGTCATGTCGCATTTGGAGAGCCCCTGATGTGCCTAAACAGTGGAAGCCCCCACAAGTGACCCCATTTTGGAAAATAGACCCCCCATGGAACTTATATAGATGTGTGATGAGCGCTATGAACTCCCAAGTGCTTCACAGAAGTTTATAACGTACAGCCGTAAAAACAAAAAAATCTTTTTTTTTTAACAAAAATGATATTTTGGCCCCCATTTTTTTATTTTCCCAAGGGTAACAGAAGAAATTGAACCCCAAGAGTTATTGTGAAATTTGTCCCGAGTACACTGATACCCCATATGTGGGGGTAAACTACTGTTTGGGCGCTTGGCAGAGCTCAGAAGTGAAGGATCACCGTTTGACTTTTTCAACGCAGAATTGGCTGGAATTGAGATCAGACACTGTAAGGGTCTGCGGAACGCACCAAATATATAATGTAGAGAGGTGCGTTCGCAGACCGGGGTCCACCATGCAGGCGAAGCCTGCTGCTAGTAAAATGACGAAAGTAGCTAACTCTGTTATCCCGCAGAGTCGCCAAAATAAACGCCGTAACGCGCTGTGGCAATATGTGCAAACTCTGTTATTCCACAGAGCCGCTAGAAGGAGTGCCGCAGCGCTATATGGCGATGAGTGCGAACTCAGTTAACACCACTGAGTCGCAAAGTAAACACTCTAGGGCGCTGTCTAGCGTTGAAAGCGAACCCTGTTGCGTCACAGAGCCGCTGAGGCAAACTTCTGTGTCCTGTTAGGCACTCAGGTACACAGTTAACTGCTAAGCAAACATGGAAAATGATCAGGCGCTAATGTCCTCGCGGGAGTCACCCACAATCTATGGCGTCTGAACGCCAGGCCCTGAATACGGCACTCAACCTCCTCACCGGTTATGCCGGCAATCTAAAGCATCTAAGACACCGACCCTGACCAGCTAGCATACCAAGCTCCTCACCGATTAGGTCGGTTTTGTAATGGCATATTTCAGCCGCCCTAACCACACAAACGCATGACCATACTGGCGCAAAGCATATAATGGTTGATACTAGCGCATGGCGGCCAAGCCATGCCATCCTTTTATAGCAACAGCTACAGGACCTGCCAGAAACAAGGACCAATGAAACTGTTCCAGAACACCAGTAGTCACAGGACCTTTCTGGCGGACCAATAGGAGCTGCTGCAGTACCTGAGCATGAGACCCCTGATCTCCAATGAGAGATCTCACCCTGGGCATGCTCAGAAGGGGAAAACAAGGACTTTGTCCTAAAGACGTCTGCTCGCCGCTAACCAGTACTGGCCACAATAGCAGAGCCTGGAGAGGCAGCAGTAATCTTCTGCACACTGTTAGACTCGGCGAGACGCTGGGACCAATATCTAAGCTGAGCAGGATCCACTGTGGACGGAGATGGATGGGGGACTGCAGCGGGACTGATTCGAGACTCCCCTTGTGCAGCAGCGGGAACTCAAGCCCTAACAGACACCATGTCACATTTGGAGAGCCCCTGATGTGCCTAAACAGTGGAAACCCCCCAATTCTAACACTAACTTTAGGCGTAACCCTTACCCTATTGGGAAAATGGAAATAAATACATTTTTTTAATTGTATTATTTTTCCTAACTAAGGGGGTGATAAAGGGGGTTTGATTTACTATTTATAGCGGGTTTTTATGATTGGCAGCTGTCACGCTAAAAGACGCTTTTTATTGCAAAAAATAGTTTTTGCATCATCACATTTTGAGAGTTATAATTTTTGCATGTTTTGGCCCACAGTCATGTGAGGTCTTATTTTTTGCAGTACAAGTTGTCGCTTTTTTTGGTACCATTTTTAAGCACGTGACATTTTTTGATCGCTTTTTATTTCGATTTTTTGGATGTTAGAATGAACAAAAATCAGCAATTCATGAATTTCTTTTGGGGGGGCGTTTATACCGTTCTGCGTGTGGCATTATTGATAAAGCAGTTTTATTATTCAGGTCAGAACAAGTACGGCGATACCTCATTTATATCTTATTTTTAGGTTTTGGCGCTTTTATACAATAAAAACAATTTTATATAAAAAATAATTGTTTTTGCATCGCTTTATTCTGCGAGCTATAACTTTTTTATTTTTTCGCTGATGATGCTTTGTTGCAGCTCGTTTTTTGCGGGACAAGATGACGTTTTCAGCGGTACCATGTTTATTTATATCGGTCTTTTTGATCGCGTGTTATTCCACTTTTTGTTCCGCGGTATGATAAAGCATTGATTTTTTTTTTTAAGGGGTTCACTAAAGGGGTTAACTAGTGGGACAGTTTCATAGGGAAGGTCATTACGGATGCGGTGATACCAAATATGTGTTTATTGTTTTGTTTTTTTTATTTACATGAAGAAATGAATTTATTGGTGAATATTTTTTTTTTTCCCTTTATTTTGAAATTTTTTTTTTACACTTGTTATTTTGATTTTTTAAACTTTTTTACTTTGTCCCAGGGTAGGACATCACTGTATTTTATCGGATCGCTGGTGTGACAGTGTGCACTGCACTCTGTCACACCAGCGATCACTCTGGCACTGCTGCAGGATTCTCAGTGCCTGCTCTCAGCAGGCACTGAGGAAGCCGCCTCCCTGCAGGACCCGGCGGCCATCTTGGATCTGGGGTCCTGCAGGGAAGAGGCCTTCAGAACAGCGCGGTCACATCGTGCTGTTCTGAGGTCCTCAGGTGAGCACGCAGGGAGCCCCCTCCCTGCGCGATGCTCCCCTTTGCCCCTGGTACACCGCGATCATGTTTGATCGCGGTGTGCCAGGGGTTAATGTGCCGGGAGCGGTCCGTGATACCATCTTAAAAAATGCACCTCTCAAATACTTCAAAACGGCTATCTAACAAATATTTAACCTTTCAAGTTCTACACAGGAATTAATGCAAAGTTGAATAAAAAAAAATAAATTACAATTTTTCCTCCAAAATGCTGCTTTCACCATAATATTTTTACTTTTGCAAGGAATAGCATGAGAAAATAGACACCACAATTTGTTACCCAGTTTTTTTCTGGGCATGCTGATATCCCACATGTGTTAAGAAACCTCTATTTGAAAAAATGATTGGGCTTGGAAGGGAAGGAGGACCATTTGAATTTTTTAACACAAATATGGCTTAAATTTATTTTGGGCTTCACGCCCTTAATAATTAACTCATTTTGGAATCTATACCCCTCAAGGATTTTATCCTGGGGTATAGTGATCATTTTGAACCTAGGGGTACTACACAGAATTTGATAACATTAGCTCATTATATTGAAAATGTTCCTTATTTTCATTAAAATGTTGCTTTATCCCCAAATTTTTTACTTTTTTAGAGGAAACATGAAAAATTGTTTGTTACTCACTTTATGAGCTCGATGATTAGAGAAGAGCGGTGTTCGATTCGAGATGTTCGCCAATTTCAAATTTGACCTGTTTTGGGCGGTGTTCAAGACATTCGACGAACGCAAACAATTTGCTTCAAATTCGGCAGTTCGAGGTTATGTTCGATAATGCTTCGTTCACCAAAAGCGTAACTGGATTTTCACAGTTTTACTGTTATTCAATGTTAATATACAGTTTGAGTGTATAGTGGGCGTGGGGTGCAGATCTGTGCTGTAATAATGCTGTTCTCCTTTTTTTTTCTTTCCCGCATTTACAGTGGGGCGGTGCAGTCTGTCAGCCTATCAGCAGCACACACACATAGCAAAGTGAATTTTTTACACACAAGCAAGGGCATGTGTCATTGGCTGTGTATGTCACATGTCCTTGCCCTATGATACCCAGCCATTTTCCCCGTCGTCACCATGTCCTCACTGCTGCAGTTCTGTGTCAGACGGCACCGCTGCTGCTGTGGGCACTATACAGTATTACAGTGTCAGTTAGTCAGCCAGATAGCGAGCGAATTTCAAGTTAGATAGAGAAATAGGTTTAGGGAGTAGGGACTAGTTTTAATATCAGCCCTTTTGAGGGCTAGTTCAGAGAAGTAGGTACTAGTTGTAATATCAGCCCTTTTGAGGGCTAGGCTAAGCAGTTCATAGCACTTTTTGCCAGGTAGGTCTGTGCCTGTGCTGTGCAAGTGTTTTTCACAGCACCTGGCCAAATCTAGCTCAGCCAATCCTTTTGGGCTAGTAGTGTAGCACTGCTGTGAAGCAAGCTACACCACCTGTGTATCTAATCAAATTTACTGCATCTAGCCCAGGCAATCCTTTTGGGCTAGTAGCAGTGTCTGGTAGTCAGCGGAGTAGCCCAGCTTTGAAGCAAGCTACACCGCCTGTGTATCTAATCTAATTTTTTACTGCATCTAGCCCACGCAATCCTTTTAGGCTAGTAGAAGTGTCTGGTAGTCAGCGTAGCAGCCCAGCTTTGAAGCAAGCTGCACCGCCTGTGTATCTAATCTAATTTTTTACTGCATCTAGCCCAGGCAATCCTTTTGGGCTAGTATCAGTGTCTGGTAGTCAGCGGAGTAGCCCAGCTTTGAAGCAAGCTACACCGCCTGTGTATCTAATCTAATTTTTTACTGCATCTAGCCCAGGCAATCCTTTTGGGCTAGTAGCATTGTCTGGTAGTCAGCGGAGTAGCCCAGCTGTGAAGCAAGCTACACCGCCTGTGTATCTAATCTAATTTTTTACTGCATCTAGCCCAGGCAATCCTTTTGGGCTAGTAATGCAGTTTGGCCACTCTGCTCTGCTAGGTTTCCATCCATAGTTTTTGGTGCCAACAACTACATAGTTGCCAATTAGTTAACCTCCAAAATGAGTGTGAAAAGGCCTGCTGCTGGTGGAAAGGGGAATAGGCGTGTTGGAAAGGGAAAAAAAGGTTGTGTCCGTGGGGTAGGTGGTAAAGCAACAGTGACATCTCCAGAAGAAAGACCATCTTCCAGCCAAACTAAGATGTCTACTTCTTTTTGTGGACAATCTGATATGTTCCCTTTCTTACAGACACGACCATCGCTACCAATTGTATATGAGACACAAAAAGAACAGTGCTTGAATGGATATCAAGCGCTCCATCAAGTGGGCTCCCCTGCACCTCAACTTCAACATCACAAATACTCCAGTCCTCTAAGGTGTCACCCCAAACGCACTTGCTTCCTCACAGCTCCCAAGTCTCCAGCCGCCCGTCTGAGTATGGGGTAACACAGATGGTTGAGTCTGCAGAGCTGTTCACTCATACTATAGCCTGGAAATCAGAGGTCTGCTCCAAATCTTCTGAGAGTCCAGATGTGAAAATGATCTGCACTGATGCCCAGAAGCTTTGTGAGTCAGATCCAGGCCCAGATAAAGAAGGTTCTGAGCATAATGTAGACCCTCATTCCCAAACTGTAACTCCTGTTGGTGGAGACAATGAGGAAGATGCTGATGAGACTGAGATACCTGATTGGAACGACAATTTGACTTTTCGGTCAGGGCAGGAAGAGGTTGGCTCTGAGGATGACGGGTTGATAAAACACAGGGTGATGATGACGAGGTTGGAGATCCCACTTACTGTCAACCCACAGTCAGCCAGTCGATGATGACAGCAGAGGAGGTAGAGGAGGATGCTAGTGATGACGAGGTTAGGTTGTGCCTTCCTGGACAGAGACAGAGTACTGGAAACACGTCAACTGCATCCTCAACCACAACTGTGCCTCTGAGCAGAAGTCGTGGTGGCTCTTCAGGTCGCATGGGCTCTAAGCCTTGCCTAGCCTGGGCCTTTTTTGAGATGGCAAAGGATTACCTAACTCATGTTATCTGTAAGGTTTGTCACCAAAATCTAAGTAGAGGCCAAAAAATCAATATTTTGAGTACTTCATGCATGAACCATCACATGGATATGAAGCATAAGTCGCAGTGGGAAGCTCACTGTGCTACAATGCGGCATAGCAGGCCGGGACAACCACTGTCTGCCCCATCAAGTGCATCCGCAGCCTCTTCATCCTCTGTGACTGTGGGGACAGCAGTCACACATGCTTTAGGATGCAGACCTTCCACCTCTTTAACCACAACAGTCAGTGTGATTGGCAGGTCGTCAGTTCTTTTGGAAGTGGAACCACCTGCTTGTGTTCAGCGATCATCGACATCGAGAGCACCACCTTTGGATGAAGGCAATATAATATTTGTGCCTGCACCTTCCTCACAGACCTACAGTGTGCCGGGGACACCCTACTAAACCCTGTCTCAGCACAGCAGCCAGCTCTCGGTCCCTCAGATGTGGACAAGTAAAAGACCATTTCAACCTAGCCATGACAAAGCTAAGAGGTTGAATTTCACCATCTGCAGGCTGTTGGCTACAGAAATGCTGCCTTTCCGCCTGGTGGACACAGAGGATTTTCGAGACCTTATGTCGGTCGCAGTGCCCCAGTACCAGATGCCCAGTCGCCACTACTTCTCAAAGAAAGCCGTGCCTGCGCTACACCAGCATGTCGCACACAATATCACCGCTTCCTTGAGAAACTCTGTGTATGACACGGTGCATTTCACCACAGACACTTGGACGAGTAGGCATGGACAGGGGCGTTACATGTCGCTGACTGGGCACTGGGTAACTATGGTGACAGCAGGACAAGGGGCTGCTGTCCAAGTCTTGCTGTCCCCACGAGTTGTGCGTCAATCCTTTGTATGTAGAAGTTCCTCCACTGCTTCTGCCTCCTCAACCACCTCTCGGTCCTCCACCCAAAGCTTGTCTGTTAATGCCACCTGCTATCTAACGGCACAGAAGGAATCCTGCACACCTCCTTACTATGCTGGCATCAGGGCTCAATGGCATCAGGCGGTGTTTATGTTGAAATGTCTGGCAGCACCGATGAGCCCTGGTGCAATACGTTATGACGTATAGCCTGGGTCAACTAGATCCAGATTTGGGGCAAATCACGCTTCTGCACAGTTTTGAGATGGCGACGAAGATGTTTAGTGCTGACTAGTGTCTGATACTGAGTTCTGATACTTTTGCCATATCGAATACCGGAATCGGAAGTTCCCATAGTGCTATGAGAGGCAGTGTCATTTGATTCAGCCAATGACTAATCCTAAGAAGTGTGGGCACATCCTGTAAGGCTGCGGTCATGTTAACTAATGGCATGGCTGTGATTGGCTGCTGAAATTATGTCATAAATGCACTATAAAAGGCGCCGCCGCCATTTTGGGCTCACTCTATTGTGAATTCAGTTAGCGACAGAACGCTGCTCTTCTGACTCTGAGGGACAGTTAGTGATAGCGATTTTTTGTATTGTGCTTTACCCAGGCACAGCAATCGCTGTGTAAAGCTTCCTTTTGCCTTGCAGTGCTGTTTTCACAGCTGTCTGCAAGGTCTGTGTGTGAGTGCAGCTCACGCTGAAGTTTGTTCTGCAGCCATCTCTGGTTGTAGTCTGCTCAGCGTGCGTAACTGCCTCATACTATTTTTTTTTGTTTAATTGCTGCTGCTCAATTCATTTTTACTGATCTTTCCTATTAGTGTGCTGTGCTTCCATCCGTATCCATTATATTGGTTGCAAACACTTTTGGAGTAGATAGCGGAGCCTTTTATTGTTAGTGCACAGTTCTCTGCACTGTTCACGGCTGTCTGTCAGGTCTCTGTGTGTGAGTGCAGCTCACGCTGAAGTTTGTTCTGCATCCACCGCTGGTTGTAGTTCGCTCAGCGTGCGTCACTGCCTCATACATTGTCCATTTTTTCTGTAGTGCTTTTTTTTTCCCTGAATTTCTCCTATTAGTGTGCTTCCATCCGTATCCAGCTAGATTGGTTGCAAACACTATATAGGAGTAGATAGAGGAGCCTTTCTGCTGTTTTGTGGCCTGCAGGCACAGACAGATTAATATTATCCTATTTTTTGTAGCCTCATCTATTGCATTGTAGGTTACCTTCCTGCAATGTAATAGCTACAAAAAGTTTGTGATACTATCGATTGTACATCTTTTGTCTCAATCACAACCGTTTTTTTTTGTGAAAAACAAAAAAGTTAATAAAGTTCACCAAACACTCCACTTGACACTTGTTAGGCCACATTAGCTCAAATTAAAGTGTAGTCCACACTTAATTAACTTAGTGTTT
Organism: Oophaga sylvatica; assembly: GCA_033576555.1. Taxonomy (NCBI): domain Eukaryota; kingdom Metazoa; phylum Chordata; class Amphibia; order Anura; family Dendrobatidae; genus Oophaga; species Oophaga sylvatica. Next base: position 197,610,238 of record JARQOD010000001.1, read on the forward strand.
CTTATACCTGTTAGGAGCTGTTCAGGAATAAGCACACTAAGCACTTAGTACTTTTCTGCCTATCTTTATCAATCTACCAAGATGAAGAAGGCAGGGAGTAAGGCACGTGGTCGTGGAGTTTCAGCAGGGAGAGGACGTGGGGATTCTGTGCCTGCTGCGAGCACCAGTAAAAGAAAAAGAAAACTGACTGGCACATCCAAACCAGTGTGAATTAGGTGCAAACCAGGAGCAGCTACCTCCATAGACAATATACAAAAAAAGGTTGCACTCTATCGTGCCAAAGCAAGTCAATGTGAAATATGAAACATGAATAGCAATATGGCTTTTGAATATTAGAAAAAAATGAATGAGATGCTTTGCACAAAATTTGGCCAAATAATACCTGAACATACACCAACGTCAAGGTGGTCTCAGAACGTATGGGTCCCTGCCTATGTGAACATACCTTTGTTAGGCTGACATCTGAATTCCTGGGTGAATGTGGACACCTCTGTCAGTAAAGCTTGCCTTTTCTGGGTGAGCAGGAACCTGCTATAATTAAAATCACCACATGGTGATGGGCGGAGTGCTCGGTCAGTAAGCTAACATAGAAGTAAAAGAAAACTGACTGGCACATCCAAACCAGTGTGAATTAGGTGCAAACCAGGAGCAGCTACCTCCATAGACAATATACAAAAAAAGGTTGCACTCTATCGTGCCAAAGCAAGTCAATGTGAAATATGAAACATGAATAGCAATATGGCTTTTGAATATTAGAAAAAAATGAATGAGACGCTTTGCACAAAATTTGGCCAAATAATACCTGCCCATACACCAACGTCAAGGTGGTCTCAGAATGTATGGGTCCCTGCCTATGTGAACATACCTCTATTAGGCTGACATCTGAACTCCTGGGTGAATGTGGACACCTCTGTCAGTAAAGCTTGCCTTTTCTGGGTGAGCAGGAACCTGCTATAATTAATATCACCACATGGTGATGGCGGAGTGCTCGGTCAGTAAGCTAACATAGAAGTAAAAGAAAACTGACTGGCACATCCAAACCAGTGTGAATTAGGTGCAAACCAGGAGCAGCTACCTCCATAGACATTATACAAAAAAGGTTGCACTCTATCGTGCCAAAGCAAGTCAATGTGAAATATGAAACATGAATAGCAATATGGCTTTTGAATATTAGAAAAAAATGAATGAGACGCTTTGCACAAAATTTGGCCAAATAATGCCTGCCCATACACCAACGTCAAGGTGGTCTCAGAACGTATGGGTCCCTGCCTATGTGAACATACCTCTATTAGGCTGACATCTGAATTCCTGGGTGAATGTGGACACCTCTGTCAGTAAAGCTTGCCTTTTCTGGGTGAGCAGGTACCTGCTATAATTAAAATCACCACATGGTGATGGGCGAGTGCTCGGTCAGTAAGCTAACATAGAAGTAAAAGAAAACTGACTGGCACATCCAAACCAGTGTGAATTAGGTGCAAACCAGGAGCACCTACCTCCATAGACAATATACAAAAAAAGGTTGCACTCTATCGTGCCAAAGCAAGTAAATGTGGAATATGAAACATGAATAGCAATATGGCTTTTGAATATTAGAAAAAAATGAATGAGAGCTTTGCACAAAATTTGGCCAAATAATGTCTGCCCATACACCAACGTCAAGGTGGTCTCAGAACGTATGGGTCCCTGCCTATGTGAACATACCTCTATTAGGCTGACATCTGAATTCCTGGGTGAATGTGGACACCTCTGTCAGTAAAGCTTGCCTTTTCTGGGTGAGCAGGAACCTGCTATAATTAAAATCACCACATGGTGATGGGCGGAGTGCTCGGTCAGTAAGCTAACATAGAAGTAAAAGAAAATTGACTGGCACATCCAAACCAGTGTGAATTAGGTGCAAACCAGGAGCAGCTACCTCATAGACAATATACAAAAAAAGGTTGCACTCTATCGTGCCAAAGCAAGTCAATGTGAAATATGAAACATGAATAGCAATATGGCTTTTGTATATTAGAAAAAAATGAATGAGACGCTTTGCACAAAATTTGGCCAAATAATGCCTGCCCATACACCAACGTCAAGGTGGTCTCAGAACGTATGGGTCCTGCCTATGTGAACATACCTCTATTAGGCTGACATCTGAATTCCTGGGTGAATGTGGACACCTCTGTCAGTAAAGCTTGCCTTTTCTGGGTGAGCAGGAACCTGCTATAATTAAAATCACCACATGGTGATGGGCGGAGTGCTCGGTCAGTAAGCTAACATAGAAGTAAAAGAAAACTGACTGGCACATCCAAACCAGTGTGAATTAGGTGCAAACCAGGAGCACCTACCTCCATAGACAATATACAAAAAAAGGTTGCACTCTATCGTGCCAAAGCAAGTCAATGTGGAATATGAAACATGAATAGCAATATGGCTTTTGAATATTAGAAAAAAATGAATGAGACGCTTTGCACAAAATTTGGCCAAATAATGTCTGCCCATACACCAACGTCAAGGTGGTCTCAGAACGTATGGGTCCCTGCCTATGTGAACATACCTCTATTAGGCTGACATCTGAATTCCTGGGTGAATGTGGACACCTCTGTCAGTAAAGCTTGCCTTTTCTGGGTGAGCAGGAACCTGCTATAATTAAAATCACCACATGGTGATGGGCGGAGTGCTCGGTCAGTAAGCTAACATAGAAGTAAAAGAAAATTGACTGGCACATCCAAACCAGTGTGAATTAGGTGCAAACCAGGAGCAGCTACCTCCATAGACAATATACAAAAAAGGTTGCACTCTATCGTGCCAAAGCAAGTCAATGTGAAATATTAAACATGAATAGCAATATGGCTTTTGAATATTAGAAAAAAAATTAATGAGACGCTTTGCACAAAATTTGGCCAAATAATGCCTGCCCATACACCACGTCAAGGTGTCTCAGAACGTATGGGTCCCTGCCTATGTGAAACATACCTCTATTAGGCTGACATCTGAATTCCTGGTGAATGTGGACACCTCTGTCAGTAAAGCTTGCCTTTTCTGGGTGAGCAGGAACCTGCTATAATTAAAATCACCACATGGTGATGGCGGAGTGCTCGGTCAGTAAGCTAACATAAAGTAAAAGAAAACTGACTGGCACATCCAAACCAGTGTGAATTAGGTGCAAACCAGGAGCAGCTACCTCCATTGACAATATACAAAAAAGTTGCACTCTATCGTGCCAAAGCAAGTCAATGTGAAATATGAAACATGAATAGCAATATGGCTTTTGAATATTAGAAAAAAATGAATGAGACGCTTTGCACAAAATTTGGCCAAATAATGCCTGCCCATACACCAACGTCAAGGTGGTCTCAGAACGTATGGGTCTCTGCCTATGTGAACATACCTCTATTAGGCTGACATCTGAATTCCTGGGTGAATGTGGACACCTCTGTCAGTAAAGCTTGCCTTTTCTGGATGAGCAGGAACCTGCTATATTTAATATCACCACATGGTGATGGGCGGAGTGCTCGGTCAGTAAGCTAACATAGAAGTAAAAGAAAACTGACTGGCACATCCAAACCAGTGTGAATTAGGTGCAAACCAGGAGCAGCTACCTCCATAGACAATATACAAAAAAGGGTTGCACTCTATCGTGCCAAAGCAAGTCAATGTGAAATATGAAACATGAATAGCAATATGGCTTTTGAATATTAGAAAAAAAAAATGAATGAGACGCTTTTCACTTCTATGTTAGCTTACTGACCGAGCACTCCGCCCATCACCATGTGGTGATTTTAATTATAGCAGGTTCCTGCTCACCCAGAAAATGCAAGCTTTACTGAAAGAGGTGTCCACATTCACCCAGGAATTCAGATGTCAGCCTAATAGAGGTATGTTCACATAGGCAGGGACCCATACGTTCTGAGACCACCTTGACGTTGGTGTATGGGCAGGCATTATTTGGCCAAATTTTGTGCAAAGCGTCTCATTCATTTTTTTCTAATATTCAAAAGCCATATTGCTATTCATTTTTCATATTTCACATTGACTTGCTTTGGCACGATAGAGTGCAACTTTTTTTGTATATTGTCTATGGAGGTAGCTGCTCCTGGTTTGCACCTAATTCACACTGGTTTGGATGTGCCAGTCAGTTTTCTTTTACTTCTATGTTAGCTTACTGACCGAGCACTCCGCCCATCACCATGTGGTGATTTTAATTATAGCAGGTTCCTGCTCACCCAGAAAAGGCAAGCTTTACTGACAGAGGTGTCCACATTCACCCAGGAATTCAGATGTCAGCCTAATAGAGGTATGTTCACATAGGCAGGGACCCATACGTTCTGAGACCACCTTGACGTTGGTGTATGTTCAGGAATTATTTGGCCAAATTTTGTGCAAAGCATCTCATTCATTTTTTTCTAATATTCAAAAGCCATATTGCTATTCATGTTTCATATTTCACATTGACTTGCTTTGGCACGATAGAGTGCAACCTTTTTTTGTATATTGTCTATGGAGGTAGCTGCTCCTGGTTTGCACCTAATTCACACTAGTTTGGATGTGCCAGTCAGTTTTCTTTTACTTCTATGTTAGCTTACTGACCGAGCACTCCGCCCATCACCATGTGGTGATTTTAATTATAGCAGGTTCCTGCTCACCCAGAAAAGGCAAGCTTTACTGACAGAGGTGTCCACATTCACCCAGGAATTCAGATGTCAGCCTAATAGAGGTATGTTCACATAGGCAGGGACCCATACGTTCTGAGACCACCTTGACGTTGGTGTATGGGCAGGCATTATTTGGCCAAATTTTGTGCAAAGCGTCTCATTCATTTTTTTCTAATATTCAAAAGCCATATTGCTATTCATGTTTCATATTTCACATTGACTTGCTTTGGCACGATAGAGTGCAACCTTTTTTGTATGCTGTGAGCACCAGTGACACAGCATCCCCCAGTTTTCCCCGGGAGCGGTCCTTTATGCGCAGCTTTGTAGGAGCTCGCCGTACCCCACTGCTGCGGAAAGAACAAATTGAAGCCGTTGTCGGATGGATGGCAGCTAACGTATCGACTTCAATTACTTCCATATCCTCTCAGGACCAGAGTACTGAAGAGCAACCATCTGTCTCTTCACCACCTGCCAAATTGTCCAGGCAGTCAGAGAGCTCTGTCCTGGAGCCAGCTCAGTCTCTGCTTCTGTTCTCTGAATTGGTTGGCTTGGAAATAGGGGGCCAGCCAAGCAGCATTCTAGAATGTGAAGAAGAGGGAGTATGCAGTGATGCGCAACTGCTTTGTCTCTCTGAATCTGAAGAGGTGGGTGGGCCAGTGCCTATGGTCAGCACTAGAGTTGAGCGATACTTTCCGATATCCAAAAGTATCGGAATCGGAATGGTATCGCCGATATCATTAAAATATCGGCGATACCCGATACCGATACCGGAAGTCCCATGTAAGTCTATGGGAACAAAATATCGTAACTAAAAAAACCCCATTCTTTCCTTGTAAACACTAAATATACACACATAGAATACATATATATATTTTATATATATATACATGTCATTGTGACATATATATATATATAATACATATGTATAGTTTATACACTTCTACATAGTAAAATATCCTCTGATTCAATTGCCGGGTAAAGCCGGCTTCAGTGAAAAGACAGAAGCACCCGACATGAAATGACACTTGGTGTACATAGGGTTAACCATGTCTTTTCATGTCGTTTGCTATCTGATTTGCACAAACAATTAAATCAGTCTATGTGTGCAAAATTTCACACCTGTAGGGGTTAATTAAAGGTGTAAATTCGTTGTAAAAAAACTGACTTTTTTGCTACGAATTTACACCTTTAATTAACCCCTACAGGTGTGAAATTTTGCACACATAGACTGATGTAATTGTTTGTGCAAATCAGATAGCAAAGGACATGGTTAACCCTATGTACACCAAGTGTCATTTCATGTCGGGTTCTGCATTTTCACAAAAGCCGGCAATTGAATTAGCGGCTATTATACTATGTAGAAGTGTATGAACTACAAATATAAATATATATATATATATGTGTCACAAATTCAATGACATGTATATATATATATATATATATGAGGTGTAAAATTGCTGAAAAAAAATGCGTGGGCTCCCGCCCTATTTTCGTAACCAGACAGACAAAGCCAGTGAGTGGGGGCAGATAATAATAGCCCAGAAAGGGACGATTATTTTTGGCCCCCCCCGGCTACTAACATCTGCCCCCAGACACCCCAGGAAAGACAAATCTATAATTAGATTCGCCCTTTCTGGCACTTTGCCTGTCTATTCCCATTGCCCTGTAGCGGTGGCGAATGGGTTAATATGGGGTTAAAGCCACCTTGCTATTGAAAGGTGACCTTAAGCCAGGTTAATAATTGAGAGCTGTCAATTAGACAACTATCAATTATTAATCCTATTGCATGAAATAAAAATAAAACACACACACTTTAATTAAAAATCATTTTAATGAAATAAAGACACATGTTTTTGACCATCTTTTATTTTACTGCAAAAACCATTTCCTGTAATAAAAATAAAATAAAAAAGCAAAATTATTCTTACCTATCCCATGCACAGTCAGGTCCCACGGTGTAATCCTTCAGAAAGGGTTAATGTTTACTGCAGGGACCGCAGCTAATGCTGCAGCCTCACAGTAAACCCCCAAATGAATGAGTTCCTCTCCTGGCTGACAGGAGAGTAAAGGCTGGGTGTCACATAACGATACACCAGCTATCCCGACAACGATATGCACTTGTCAGGATCGCTGGTGTATCTCTACATGATCGCTGCTGAGCTGCCAAACAGGCAGCTCAGGCAGCGATCTGGGACAGCGACACTGCGGGTAACATCGCTTAAGGGCCCTCTCACATAGCGATATCGCTACCGAGATTGCTGCTGAGTCACTAGTTTTGTGACGCAGCAGCGAGCTCACCAGCGATATCGCTGTGTGTGACATTCAGCGACGATCAGCCCCCCTGCCGGGTATCGCTGATCGTCGCAGAAATGTCAGGACCTTTTTTTGATCGCTGGTTTCCCTCTGACAGGCACGCATCGCTGCGTGTGACAGGCAGGAGACCAGCGATCCGCTGGTAACCAAGGTACACAGCGGGTTTCCAGGCACCGCGCAGCGCTTGGAAACCCGCTGTGTACCTTGGATACCAGCTCCCTGCATCAGGGCGCTGGTATCCAAGGTACACAGCGGGTTTCTAGGCACAGCCCCGCTCCTGGAAACCCGCTGTGTACCTTGGTTACCAGCGGATCGCTGGTCTCCCGCCTGTCACACGCAGCGATGTGTGCCTGTCAGCGGTAAACCAGCGATCAAAAAAAGGTCCTGACATTTCAGCGACGATCAGCGATACCCGGCAGGGGGGCTGATCGTCGCTGAATGTCACACACAGCGATATCGCTGGTGAGCTCGCTGCTGCGTCACAAAACTAGTGACTCAGCAGCGATCTCGGTAGCGATATCGCTATGTGAGACGGGCCCTTAAGTGGAAAGCTTAATTGATTGCTTTCCACTTTCACTTCAGGTCAGCCAGGGACACAATCAGTGACGTCAGAGGGAACTGATTAACAAAAATAGGGGTTCCCTTCGAAAAAAAAATGGCGTGGGGTCCCCCCTATTTTTGTTAACCAGCCAGATGAAGCAGACCGCTGAGGCCTGGATTTTCAGGCTGTTAAGGAGCCAAGATCCATGGACCTTGCCAGCCTGATAATACCAGGCCACAGCAGTCTGCATATCTTGGCTGATTAACAAAAATAGGGGATCCCCTCGAAAAAAATTGGCGTGGGGTCCCCCCTATTTTTGTTAACCAGCCAGATGAAGCAGACCGCTGAGGCCTGGATTTTCAGGCTGTTAAGGAGCCAAGATCCATGGACCTTGCCAGCCTGATAATACCAGGCCACAACAGTCTGCATATCTTGGCTGATTAACAAAAATAGGGGATCCCCTCGAAAAAAATTGGCGTGGGGTCCCCTCTATTTTTGTTAACCAGCCAGATGAAGCAGACCGCTGAGGCCTGGTTTTTCAGGCTGGTAAGGATCCAATATCCATGGACCTTGCCAGCCTGATAATACCAGGCCACAGCAGTCTGCTTAGCTTGGCTGGTTAACAAAAATAGGGGATCCCCTCGAAAAAAAAACGGCGTGGGGATCCCCCCTATTTTTGTTAACCAGCCAAGTAAAATGCAGACTGCTGCGGCCTGGTATTAAAAGACTGTCAAGGCCCATGGATTTTGGCCCTCAACAGCCTGATAATACCAGGCTACAGCAGCCCCACATTTGGCGCATCAAAAGATGTGCCAATTGTGGCACTTTACCCGGCTCTTCCCACTTGCCCTGTAGCGGTGGCAAGCGGGGTAATAAGGGGTTAATGTCACCGTTGATTGCACGGTGACAATAAGCCCGGTTAATAATGGATAGGCGTCAATAAGACACCGATCCATTATTAATCCCAAAGTTTTTAAATGTTTAAAAAAAAGACAAAGCAAGAAAAAAGTCTTTTAATGAAATAAAAGAGACAACACAGTTTTCATTAATTTTATTATACTCTCATTCCTGCGACGCCATCGATCTCCTGTAAAAAAAGAAAAAAAACAAACCAACAGTATACCACCTGTCCGACGCAGTCCATAGTAACGACAGTCCCACGACGATCCAGCTCTGCTACATCGCAATGACAGGCAGAGCCTGTCATCTCGACGCATCACAGCTGATTACCTGCTTCCCCGGCGGTGACGTCATCGGACTGACTGCTTTACGGCCGGGATTACCCAGCAGTCACTGCAGTTATCGCGAGAAACTGCATGTGACCGCCGGGGAAAGAAGATTGCGGCCATGAAGCAGTCCAGCCCGTGACCGCCGGAGATCTTCTGCCAGGTAAGTGCCGCTGACTCCTGACAGACCCGACCGACGGACACTGACAGTGACAGTGACAATCCCGATTCCGTTATCCGATATGACGAAAATATCGGAACTCGGAATCGGAATTCCGATACAGCCAATATCGGCCGATACCCGATATTTGCAGTATCGGAATGCTCAACCCTAGTCAGCACACCTCAGAACGCATCTAATGATGATGAGACTCAGGTGCTATTTTCTAGTGCGCAAGGTGCTGGCGAGACTACCCAGGAGAAGCAGGTGTTTGAAGACGGTAGTGTAGATGATGAGGTCCTTAACCCATCATGGCGTGAGGAACAGGAAGGTGGTGGGAGCAGCTCTGAGGAAGAGATTCCCCCAACGGCCAAAACAGGAGGGAGAGGTAGGGGCAGACTCGGTTGCCTGTAGCCTCCACTTTGCCTCCCGTTCAGAGCAGTTCTCTTCCAAAACCCAAAACGGGTGCTCCCAGGACTTGCAGTGCGTGGTACTTTTTTGACACAGTTGCAGATGACATTTGCTTTGTTAAATGCAAGCTGTGTAATCAAAAAGTAAAAAGAGGTAAAAGTGTCAGCAACCTCAATACCACAAATATGTGGAAACATGTGCGGACCAAGCACATGGTGGAGTTACAAAGACACACTGAAGACGTAGGCCAACCTACAACACCACCTACCTCTTCAGCTCATGTTGTAGCCTCTTCTTCCAGCTCACACACAGCTGGTTCGGCTTCCTCACAGGATCGCCTTGGAAGAACCTCTGGCACTGGTGTACACAGACCCAGTGCAATTCCACCCACAGCTCCACGTTCCCTGTCATCCTCACACTCCCAGGCCACTCTACAGCCATCGGTAGCACAGGCATGGGAGAAAAGGCGGCCATACTCTGCAAACCATCCCCGGGCACAGGCTCTGAATGCTGGCATTGCAAAACTCCTGTCCCTTGAAATGCTGTCATTCAGGCTGGTGGAGACTGAAACCTTCCGTAACTTCATGGCATTGGCAGTCCCACAATACAACGTTCCCAGCCACTTTTATTTCAGCAGGCAAGCCGTCCCTGCGCTGCAAAAGCATGTGGAGGGAAAAATTAAACATGCGCTACTAAACGCCGTCAGTAGCAAGGTCCACCTGACCACCGATGCGTGGACCAGTAACCATGGACAGGGATGATACCTTTCCCTCACTGCCCATTGGGTAAATGTTGTGGAGCCGGGTACAAATCTTGAGAGTGGCGCTGTACATGTTCTGCCAACTCCAAGGATTGCAGGAATCCAGTCTGTACACATTGACTCCTCCTCATACTCCAGTTCCTCAGAATCATTGCTGCAGGAGCCGTCATGGTCTACCTCCATATGGACCCATGAACGCTTACCTGTTACGACAGACATGAGCACAGCCGTGGCCAAACGTCAACAGGCCGTCCTGAAATTAATTGCTATTTGCACTATGCACAATGCACTTTTTCTAGGTTATGCATGATTATTGCGCCATATTATCAGGATTACTGTACATGCTGGACCTTTAATATATGGGGTGTGAACTAAGAGTTGTCCTCAATGAGTGTATTTTTTACTGTCACATATAAGTTATGATGATGGTGACTAGTCCTGCATACATGGTCTGCGCTATATTACAGGTGTACATACCGTTCCTTAGACAGCATTAATGGATTATGAAATGTACTTGTATGCATTCATTTGAACCCCTATACCCTATGTAGGCTTTTTTGGTTGCATTTGTTGTCGCCATGTGCATATATGCGCTTATATTTTAAATGTCTATATTTACATAAATTGAAATAAAATTAATCATTTTATGGTATTAAAGCTTCTGTTTCTCTTGTTTGGAGGATATACATTTTGAAGTGCCACGGTACTTGGCAAATACCCTACATGTGATTTCTACACCCTGATTGACCCTGGTCTCCAACACCGTCAGTTGCTGCTCAGAAGTGCTGTATGCACAGAGAAAAACACTAGCTCCTGTGTTATTGGGGTTCAGTAACGCCAGCTGATCCCCTGCTGTGTGTCCGGCAATAAGTCCTGCTCCCTCCAAATTCCAAACACATCAGATAAAATACTTGCTCCAATTAGGCCTTAGCCTACACCCTGATTGACCTGGGCTCCAACTCCGCCAGTTGCTGCTCAGAAGTGCTGTATGCACAGAGAAAAACACTAGCTCCTGTGTTAGTGGGGTTCAGTAACGCCAGCTGATCCCTTGCTGTGTGTCCGGCAATAAGTCCTGCTCCCTCCAAATTCAAAACACATCAGATAAAATACTTGCTCCAATTAGGCCTCAGCCTACACCCTGATTGACCCTGGGCTCCAACACCACCAGTTGCTGCTCAGAAGTGCTGTATGCACAGAGAAAAACACTAGCTCCTGTGTTAGTGGGGTTCAGTAATGCCCCCTGCTCCCCTGCTGTGTGTCTCGCAATCTATCCTGCTCAATCCAATTTCAAAACACATCAGATTTGAAACTTGCTCTCATTAGGCCCCAGCCTACACCCTGAATGACCCTGGGCTCCAACACCGCCAATTGCTGCTCAGAAGTGCTGTATGCACAGAGAAAAACACTAGCTCCTGTGTTATTGGGGTTCAGTAACGCCTGCTGATCCCCTGCTGTGTGTCCGGCAATGTCTCCTGCTCTATCCATAACTCACACAAGTACAGATTTTAAACTTGTTCCAATTAGGCCTCTGCCTCCACTCTGTTTCTATTCTCATCCCTGGGCTCCAACACTGCCAGTTGCTGCTCGGAAGTGCACTGCACAGTCAACATATGCTCCTGTGTTATGGGTTCAGTAATGTCAGCTGATCCCCAGCTGTGTACGGCAATGTCTCCTGCTCTGTCTATAACTCACACAAGTACAGATTTAAACTTGTTCCAATTAGGCCTCTGCCTCCACTCTGTTTCTACTCTCATCCTGGGCTCCAACACTGCCAGTTGCTGCTCGAAGTGCTGACTGCCATCAACATATGCTCCTGTGTTATTGGGTTCAGTAATGTCAGCTGATCCCAGCTGTGTAGCAGGCAATGTCTCCTGCTCTGTGCATAACTCACACAAGTACAGATTTTAAACTTGTTCCAATTAGGCCTCTACCTCCAATCTGTTTCTACTCTCATCCCTGGGCTCCAACACTGCCAGTTGCTGCTCGGAAGTGCCGTCTGCACCATCAACATATGCTCCTGTGTTATTGGGTTCAGTAATGTCAGCTGATCCTCAGCTGTGTAGCAGGCAATGTCTCCTGCTCTGTCCATAACTCACACAAGTACAGATTTTAAACTTGTTCCAATTAGGCCTCTGCCTCCACTCTGTTTTTACTCTCATCCCTGGGCTCCAACACTGCCAGTTGCTGCTCAGAAGTGTCTTTGGCAAGGGTACTCCCTCCTGCCCAGCCTGGTTCCAGCACACCAGCTGTTTTCAGGGTAGTGTCAATGTCACTTTGCCTCCAATACGTTGTCCTGTCGTGTTGCAGTCGGGTTAGCCGACTCTATGGTGCCTGCAGTTTAGGTGCTTCCAATGTGGGCTGCGGGATATGGAACTAAAGGCTGTTTCCTTAGTGCCAATAGGACAAGCACCCCATGTAGGACTGTGGGATTCGGTAACTGCGGCCGGCTCGAAACCTTGCAACTTTGGTTTTGATGGATACCTTCTGATACCCATCCGGGTTCCAGTACCGTCAGCTGGCTCTTGGCAGTGCCTTTGCCGAGTTCCAGCATCGTCTGCTGGTCCTTGGTAGTGCTTTCTAGCACAGGTGCCTCCTGCTTAGTAGCAGGGTTCCAGTAACGTCAGCTAATCCTCTGTACTGCCATTGGCTCTGTTCCTTCTGCTGCCCCTCCGGGTTTCAGCACAGTCAGCTGGTCCTCGTTATTTCCATTGGCTCTTGTACTTTATGCTACCCATCCAGGATCCAGTACCGTCAGATGGTTCTCGGCAGTGCCTTTGGCTTAGGTGCCTCCTTCTCGGTATCCGAGTTCCAGCAACGTCTGCTGATCCTTGGTAGTGCTTTCTAGCACAGGTACTTCCTGCTTAGTAACCGGGTTCCAGTACCGTCAGCTGGTCCTCGGTACTGCCATTGGCTCTGTTCCTTCTGCTGCCCCTCCGGGTTCCAGCACAGTCAGCTGGTCCTTGTTAATTCCATTGGCTCTTGTACCTTATGCTACCCATCCGGGTTCAAGTACCGTCAGCTGGTTCTCGGCAGTGCCTTTGCCGAGTTCCAGCATCGTCTGCTGGTCCTTGGTAGTGCTTTCTAGCACAGGTACTTCCTGCTTAGTAACCGGGTTCCAGTACCGTCAGCTGATCCTCGGTACTGCCATTGTCTCTGTTCCTTCTGCTGTCCCTCCGGGTTTCAGCACAGTCTGCTGATCCTCGGTAGTTCCATTGGCTCTTGTTCCTTATGCTACCCATCCGGGTTCTAGTACCATCAGCTGGTTCTTGGCAGTGCCTTTGGCTTAGATGCCTCCAACTCGGTATCCGAGTTCCAGCAATGTCTGCTTGTCCTTGGTAGTGCTTTCTAGCACAGGTACCTCCTGCTTAGTAACAGGGTTCCAGTAACGTCAGCTGGTCCTCGGTACTGCCATTGGCTCTGTTCCTTCTGCTGCCCCTCCGGGTTCCAGCACAGTCAGCTGGTCCTTGTTAATTCCATTGGCTCTTGTACCTTATGCTACCCATCCGGGTTCCAGTACCATCAGCTGGTTCTCGGCAGTGCCTTTGGCTTAGGTGCCTCCTTCTCGGTATCCGAGTTCCAGCAACGTCTGCTGGTCCTTGGAAGTGCTTTCTAGCACAGGTACCTCCTGCTTAGTAACCGGGTTCCAGTACCGTCAGCTGGTCCTCTGTACTGCCATTGGCTTTGTTCCTTCTGCTGCCCCTCCGGGTTCCAGCACAGTCAGCTGGCCCTCGGTACTGCCATTGGTGTTATGTTTTGGTAGCTTAGGAGAGCAGGCAAAAACGGCAATACACCAGAGAGGTTGGAATCTACTTAATTGCAGTACCCTGACTAACCATCACAACTAAAGGCAGCCGTGGAGCGTTCCTACGTTGGTCCTAGACGCCTCATCACAGCCTGAGAGGCTAACTACACCTAAAGATAGAAAGAGGAAAGCTATCTACCCCGGAGCAGATCCCCAAAGAACATAGGAAGCCCCCAAACATGTAATGGCGGTTAGACAAGAGGAAATATAGACACAGACAGAAAATAGTATGAGCAAACGCTGGGGCTCCATCTGCCTAGACAGAAAAGGATAGGAAGGATACTTACTGCAATTCCAAAAAACCCTAAAAAAAGCCAACGCTACTAATTGCAAAAACACCTGAGATCACACGACCTCTACCACCTAAATTAGTTCTCTGGTGTAACAAAACTAAGCCGCAGCCACAGAAAAAACTGGAAAAGGCAAATGAACAAACAACAGTGGCACCAGAGGAACCGAGAGGAGCCCAAGCCCCCCCGGGGAGGGGAACCTGGCCAACCTCACAGAAAAGCAGAGAAAAATGCAAATGGCAAGCACAAAAACAAAAAACAGAAAATATCTTATCTGAGAGCAGGAGAAGAGGCAAGACTCAGCAAGCTTCCAAGTGAACCAGGAAACAAAGTTGAGACAAGAACAATTGATCACCGGCAACCATGATGGGGGAAACCTCCCTTATATCCAGCCAGTCTGTAATTCCTGATTGCTAATCCTCATTGAATGGTTCAGTGCTGTTTGTAACCACCAGAGGGAGCTTCTGCTCAGAATTCATTTCTAAAACATTCACAACAGTACCCCCTCCTTGAGGAGGGGTCACCGAACCCTCATTTGTGCAACCAGGTCGGTCAGGATGAGCTCTGTGATACGCACGGATCAGTCTCCTAGCATGGATGTCCGAAGCAAACACCCAAGAATTGTCCTCCTGACCATAACCTCTCCACTTAACCAAATACTGGAGTTTCCGTCTAGAAAAACGAGAATCCAATATTTTCTCAACCACATACTCCAGATTGCCCTCAGCCAAAACAGGGTCAGGGGGCGCAGCCATAGTAACCACTGGCTCGACAAACATCTTCAATAAGGACTTGTGGAACACGTTATGGATCTTAAATGTCCCTGGAAGAAGTAAACGAAAGGAAACAGGATTAAGAATCTCCATGATCTTATAAGGTCCAATGAACCTAGGCTTAAACTTAGGAGATGCAACTCTCATAGGGATATTTCTTGAGGACAACCAGACCAAGTCCGCCACTTTAAACCGAGGACCATCAGTCCAATGCCGGTTGGCAAACCGCTGGGCCTTCTCCTGAGAGAGGGACAACCTCTCCACTACCTGGTCCCAAATCTGCTGCATACGCTCCACAACAGAGTCAACACCCAGACAGACAGAAGCCTCCGTCTGTCCCGAAGAAAATCAAGGGTGAAACCCAAAATTGCAGAAAAATGGAGACATCAAAGTGGCAGAGCTTGCCCTATTATTAAGAGCAAACTCAGCCAAAGGCAAAAAAGAGACCCAGTCATCTTGATCAGCAGACACAAAGCATCTCAGATAAGTCTCCAATGTCTGGTTTGTTCTCTCAGTTTGTCCATTGGTCTGAGGATGAAAAGCAGAGGAGAAAGACAATTGAACACCAAGTTTAGAACCAAAAGTCCTCCAAAATCTGGAAACAAACTGGACTCCTCTGTCAGACACAATGTTCTCAGGAATGCCGTGTAACCGAACCACGTGCTGAAGGAACAAAGGCACCAATTCGGAGGAGGAAGGCAACTTAGGTAATGGCACAAGATGTATCATCTTGGAAAACCTATCACAAATCACCCAGATAACGGTCATTCTCTGAGAAACAGGGAGGTCGGAAATAAAATCCATAGAGATATGGGTCCATGGTCTCTTGGGCACAGGCAATGGCATCAACAAACCACTAGAGCGAGAGCAAGGCTTGGAGCGAGAGCAAGTCCCACAGGACTGCACAAACTCCCTGACGTCACGAGACAAAGTAGGCCACCAAAAGGACCGACTAACCAAGTCTCTGGTACCAAAAATTCCGGGATGACCGGCCAACGCGGAACAATGAATCTCAGACATCACACTCTTCTTCCACTGGTCTGGGACAAACAATTTCCCAACAGGGCAGTGCTCGGGTTTATCCTCCTGACACCCCTCCAGAGCCAGTCTCAAATTGGGCGAGATGGCGGAAAGAACTACACCCTCTTTCAAAATAACAGCAGGATCAGATAACTCAGGAGAGTCCGCAAGGAAACTCCTTGAGAGGGCATCCGCCTTAACATTCTTAGTGCCAGGAAGAAAGGAAACCACAAAATTAAAACGTGTGAAAAACAAGGCCCACCTGGCCTGTCTAGGATTAAGTCGCTTGGCTGATTCCAGATAAACCAGATTCTTATGGTCCGTGAGGACCACCACCTGCTGTTTGGCTTCCTTCTGCCAATGTCTCCACTCTTCAAAAGCCCACTTCAGGGCCAATAACTCCCGATTACCCACGTCATAATTACGTTCAGTTGGAGAAAATTTTAGAGAGAAAAAAGCACAAGGGTTACTTTTAGAGGTCTCAGGATCTCTTTGGGACAAAACGGCACCTGCCCCAATTTCAGAGGCATCAACCTCCACCTGAAATGGCAGAGAAACATCAGGCTGCCGTAGAACAGGAGCAGAAGTGAATCTCTGTTTAAGTTCCTGAAACACAGAGACTGCCTCAGGAGGCCAATTCACCACATCAGAACCCTTTTTGGTCAAATCAGTCAATGGTTGAACAATAACAGAGAAATTACCAATAAACTTACGATAAAAATTGGCAAAACCCAAGAATCTCTGAAGAGCCTTTAATGAAGTAGGTTGGACCCAATCACAGATGGCCTGAACCTTGACCGGGTCCATTTCAATAACAGATGGAGACAAAATGAATCCCAGAAATGAGATCCTCTGTACGCCAAAAAGACACTTTGATCCCTTCACATACAGAGCATTCTCTCTCAAAATCTGGAACACAGTCCGAACATGTTTCACATGAGAGTCCCAGTCATTGGAAAAAATCAAGATATCATCCAAATAAACAATCAGAAATTTATCCACAAAATCCCTGAAAATGTCATTCATGAAGGACTGGAAGACGGAAGGAGCATTAGTGAGCCCAAAGGGCATCACTAGGTACTCAAAATGCCCCTCTGGGGTATTAAACGCCGTCTTCCATTCATCCCCGTGCTTAATGCGAATAAGGTTATACGCCCCCCTGAGGTCAAGCTTGGTAAACCAAGTAGCACTTTTCACCCTGGAAAACAGGTCAGAAATCAAGGGTAACGGATATTGATATTTCACAGTGATATTGTTCAAGAGACGATAATCAATACACGGCCTTAATGAACCATCCTTTTTGGCCACAAAAAAAAACCAGCACCCAAGGGTGAAGAGGATGGTCTGATATGACCCTTCTCCAATGACTCCTTGATATAAGACCGCATAGCGTCATGTTCAGGTACAGACAAGTTAAAAAGGCGACCTTTAGGGAATTTACTACCAGGCACTAATTCAATAGCGCAGTCATAGCTCCTATGGGGGGGCAAGGATGCAGATTTACTTTCGCTAAACACATCAGAAAAATCAGTCAAAAAGTCAGGCACATCTTGAGCCTGGGGAGAGGCAGAAAAAGCAGGAGTGTCGGCATTAACACATTGGCAGCCCCAACTGGTTACAGACACAGATCTCCAATCCAAAACAGGATTATGAGACTGCAACCAAGGGAAACCTAGTACAATAATGTCATGCAGATTATACAGCACCAAAAATTTGCAACTCTCCTGATGATCAGGTTCAACCCTCATTATCACCTGAGTAGAGAACTTGGGTTTATTCTCAGCCAAAGGGGTAGAATCAATCCCCAGTAGGGGAATAGACTTCATTAGGGGTATCAAGGGAAACCCACAATGTTTAGCAAAATCAAAATCCATCAGGTTAATAGCTGCTCCCGAATCAACAAAAGCCTGAGCAGAAAATGTGGACAGGGAGCAAATCAGGGTAACAGTCAACAGAAATTTAGTCTGAACACTACCCAAGACAACTGAGCGTGCAAAACGTCTTCCCCGCTTAGGGCAGACTAAAATAGCATGAGAGGCATCACCACAGAAGAAACATAACCCATTTTGTTTTCGAAACTCATGATGCTGTGCCCCAGAAGCCACTCTATCACACTGCATGGGTTCAGAAGCTGGTTCACAAGGCAACACCATTCCACGCATACCTCTACGCTCACGCAAACGTCTGTCAATTTGAATCGCCAATGACATAGAATCATTGAGACCAGAGGGAGCAGGGAAACCCACCATAACATCTTTTACATTCTCTGACAGACCCTTCGGAAAAAGGGCTGCCAAAGCATCATCATTCCATTTGGTCAGAACTGCCCACTTTCGGAATTTCTGACAGTACAACTCAGCGTCCTCAAGCCCCTGATTTAATGCCAACAAGGTTTTTTCAGCTTGATCAGAGACATTAGGTTCATCGTACAATAACCCCAGAGCCAGAAAAAATGCATCAACATTACTCAAAACAGGGTCCCCAGGTGCCAGGGAAAAAGTCCAATCCTGAGGATCGCCCCGCAGGAGAGAGATGACAATTTGAACCTGCTGTGCTGCGTTCCCTGAGGACGAAGGTTTTAAGGAAAAAACAACTTACAGTTATTTTTGAAATTCAGAAATTTAGCTCGATCCCCCCAAAACAAATCTGGCATGGGGATCCTAGGTTCCACAACCGGCAACCCTGCAAGATAGGTAGCAATACTCCAAACTTCAGTGGCAAGCTGATCCACATGGCCAGACAACTGTGCAAACTCCATTGAGAGAAAAAAAAATCCTCCTCAGCACCCAGAGAAAAAGAGGGAAAAAAAAATGAAGAGAAAAAAAATAAAAAATCTCTGACAACTATGACAACTTTTTTCTTTCCACACTATTTTTCCCTTCTGTGAGTACCATATAATTTTCAGTTTGGGCCAGTGATACTGTTATGTTTTGGTAGCTGATGACAGCAGGCAAAAACGGCAATACACCAGAGAGGTTGGAATCTACTGGATTGCAGTACCCTGACTAACCACCACAACTAAAGGCAGCCGTGGAGCGTTCCTACGTTGGTCCTAGATGCCTCGTCACAGCCTGAGAGGCTAACTACACCTAAAGATAGAAAAAGGAAAGCTATATGCCCCTGAGCAGATCCCCAAAGAACATAGGAAGCCCCCAAACATGTAATGGCGGTTAGACAAGAGGAAATACAGACACAGACAGAAAATAGTATGAGCAAACACTGGGGCCCAATCTGCCTAGACAGAAAAGGATAGGAAGGATACTTACTGTAATTCCAAAAATCCCTAAAAAAAGCCAACGCTACTAATTGCAAAAACACCTGAGATCACACGACCTCTACCACCTAAATTAGTTCTTTGATATAACAAAACTAAGCCGCAACCACAGAAAAAACTGGAAAAGGCAAATGAACAAACAACAGTGGCTCCAGAGGAACCGAGAGGAGCCCAAGCCCCCCCGGGGAGGGGAACCTGGCCAACCTCACAGAAATGCAGAGAAAAATGCAAATGGCAAGCACAAAAACAATAAACAGAAAATATCTTATCTGAGAGCAGGAGAGGAGGCAAGACTCCGCAAGATTCCAAGTGAACCAGGAAACAAAGTTGAGACAAGAACAATTGATCACCGGCAACCATGATGGGGGGAAACCTCCCTTATATCCAGCCAGTCTGTAATTCCTGATTGCCAATCCTCATTGAATGGTTCAGTACTGTTTGTAACCACCAGAGGGAGCTTCTGCTCAGAATTCATTTCTAAAACATTCACAACACATTGGCTCTGTTCCTTCTGCTGCCCCTCCGTTTTTCAGCACAGTCAGTTGGTCCTCGGTAGTTCCATTGGCTCTTGTACCTTATGCTACCCATCCGGGTTCCAGCATCGTCAGCTGGTTCTCGGCAGTGCCTTTGGCCTAGGTGCCTCCATCTCGGTATACGAGTTCCAGCAACGTCAGCTGGTCCTTGGTAGTGCTTTCTAGCACAGGCACCTCCTGCTTAGTAACTGGGTTCCAGTAACGTCAGCTGGTCCTCGGTAGTTCCATTGGCTCTTGTACCTTATGCTACCCAACCGGGTTCCAGTACCATCAGCTGGTCCTCGGTACTGCCATTGGCTCTGTTCCTTCTGCTGCCCCTGCGGGTTCCAGCACAGTGAGCTGGTCCTCGGTAGTTCCATTGGCTCTTGTACCTTATGCTACCCATCCGGGTTCCAGTACCGTCAGCTGATCCTCGGTACTGCCATTGTCTCTGTTCCTTCTGCTGCCCCTCCGAGTTCCAGCACAGTCAGCTGGTCCTCGGTAGTCCCATTGGCTCTTGTACCTTATGGTACCCATCCGGGTTCCAGTACCGTCAGCTAGTTCTCGGCAGTGCCTTTGGCCTAGGTGCCTCCATCTCAGTATCCGAGTTCCAGCAACGTCTGCTGGTCCTTGGTAGTGCTTTCTAGCACAGGTACCTCCTGCTTAGTAACCGTGTCTCAGTACCGTCAACTGGTCCTCGGTAGTGCCATTGGCTCTTGTTCCTTCTACTACCCATCCGGGTTCCAGGACAGTCAGTTGGTTCTCGGCAGTTACTCAGCCTTCTTATACCTTCTGCTACATTTCCAAGTTGAAGAATTTTTAAATGGTTTTTGGTAATCACTCTGGATCTCCCTTACGACGACCCTGAAGATGACGACCCTGAAGACCACCCCGAAGAAGACGACGACCCCGAAGACGATGACCCTGAAGACGACGACCCTGAAGACCACCCGAAGAAGACTACGACCATGAAGACGACGAGCCTGAAGATCACCCCAAAGAAGACCAAAAAGATGACCCAGGAGAAGATGACCAAGAGGACAAAGAACATGAAGACAACCACCAAAATACAGAACAAGAGACAGAAGACCAAGAAGCAGAAGAACAAAAAGCAGAAAGAACATTAAGCATAAGAAATAAAATCAGAGCAAAAGATATGATCTAAATTATAAGCAGAAGAAGACTAAGCAGTGTATGGGGTGAGTCCGTTCCTCCTCGTGGTGCCCCTGGAAATGCCTGCTGCTGCAGGCCAAACTGAACACGGACAAATCCTGTTGTAAATCTGTTGTGACAGGCAGAACGGAAGGTGTAATCTTCAAACTTTTATAGATAACAACTACAGGAATGCCTGTCACAAATAAGAATATGATGAAGAAGATGAATAGGAAGAAGATGAAGAAGTAGAATATGAAGAAGAATAACAATTGAATAAGAAGAATATGAAGAATGTAAAAAAAAAGAATAATAGGAAGAAGGTGAAGAAGAAGAAGATAAATAAGGTGAAGAAGAAGTTAATAAAAAAGATGCTGCTGCTGAGGATCATGAAGGAGAAAGTGTGGGAGAAGTAAAAAAAAAGGTGAAGAGCATGGAAGTAGTGAAACATACATATGTGCCAAAATATAAAAAAGGTTAACAACATAGTCAATTTCTTTGTAACTCCAAACGTCTAAAAAAAAATTTTTATTCCTGCTATTCCATTTGATTGGGCTAAACCTCTATGCCTTTAATGTCTCCTCCACCTCCCCCCATACATTCTACAATATTCTTAGTTGTTTTCCTTCATGTAGAATTAACCTACAAGGAAAGAAAGGGTTTATTTTAATTCCGATATTTCTGTCCCATTGACTTGCATTGGTTTCCGGTATCGGAATCGGCGATATCCAATACTTTTTGAGTATCGGTCCGATCCAATCCGATCCGATATTTCCCAATATCGGAAAGTATCGCTCAACACTAGTGCTGACGATGCCATTATCAGCATGACTATTCCGGTCATTTACATGCTCGAGCACACTTTAAACAGTATTCGGATTCAGGTGGTGGGACAAGAGGAGGGGAGGAAGTACAGGAGGAGTGGTATGCTGAAGGCATAACAAGATCTCCAAGGTCAAGACAGTTGGCAGCACCAAGGCAGCAGGCATGGGAGGGTGGGGGAGAGGGATTAATGAGGGCACATGGTAGCAGCCAAACTGTTGAGGAGGTGCAGGAGCCGAAGAACACATGGAAGAGAACTGTCAATGGGCATTGAAGACTCATCAGATAAGGGAGACCTTGATCACATTTCTATTGTGTGAAGTTGGGGGGAAAGGGCAGAGGAAGGAAGCATGATTCTTAACTCGCCGCCATCAACTCAACAAGGACTTCGTCCTCCTGGATGCGCAAGACACATGAGTGCCTTCTTGCTGCACTACCTGCAACATGACCCTCGGATTGTCAAAATTCGAAGTGATGCCGACTACTGGGTTGCCACACTCTTAGATCCCCAGTACAAAAGTAAATTCGGCAAAATAATTCCTGCCATAGAAAGGGATTCACGCATGCAGATTATCAGCAGAGACTGTTACAGAATCTTAGATCTGCATTTCCACAAAACACCAGTGGTGTGTGCATGTAGTGAATCTCACAGTTCTAACTTGCCAACCATGGGACTGTCGAGTCATCACTCAAACCGTAACAGTAATACCGTATATGGTGGTAACAGCAATTTGTGGAATCAATTCACCTATTTTTTAGACTATCCTTTGCAAGGCCAGAGGAGAAAAGAAGTCGGACACATAGTCAATGCTCAGAGAGGATGGTACAGGAGTATCTCCAAGTGAACATTGATGCCATGACTGTGGAACTGGATCCTTGCTCATTTTGGGCTTCCAATCAGGAAAAATGGCCTGAGCTCGCCACTCATGCCTTGGAGATCGTGTCATGCCCAGCATCCAGCGTTCTCTCTGAACGTGTCTTCAGCGCTACTGGTGGTGTGCTGACAGATAACCGCACACGGTTGTCCAGTGACAATGTAGACAGACTAACGTTCATCAAGATGAACAAGTCTTTGATCCGCAAGGACTTTTCTACCCCTGTGTCATCCTGGGGAGACTAAAGGCTTGTGGATTTTTGAATGCGCTGCATGAAAGTCACCAACCATTTTAAGCTTGCAACTCTGGGGCAATTGATGCCACTTAAGTGATGTCTGTGCCCAAATTTTTGGAAAAATTGAGACTCTTGTTGGAGTCCCCTTGCTGTGTTTTATATGATTTTAGAAGAGCATGACATGCCTTTGACGTGCCCACTGGGACCATGGGGTACTCTGGCCGGGCCGGTCTCTGGCTGGGATGTCACAGCGGCTCGTGATCTGGTCCGTTGCCCCGGGCGGTCAAGTAAAGGGTTTGAAAGGGAATAAAGGTTGTTGGATTAGTGGAAATGTTCGTGACACCACCTGTGGTATGCGACCAGGGGGGCCGCAGCTGCTGGAAGTCTCTAGGGCTGATGGTCTGGCAGCTAAGATGGTACAGCTCCCCACAGGTGGAGCAGAACCCCAGGAGGAGATGGGATGATGGTGCAGGGAAACACACAACATGAGGCAGATCTCCTTTTCTTTATCTTTACTGATTGATTGGGGTCGAGTTCCCACTTCTGCACAAGGGGAATCTCGAGCCATTCCGGCTGCGGTCTCCCATTCGTCTCCGGCCGCAGTGGACTCTGCTCAGCTTAGACGTCAGTCCCAGCATCTCGCCCAGTCTAACAGTGTGCAGAGGATTACTGCTGCCTCTCCAGGCTCTGCTATTGTGGCCAGTACTGGTTAGCGGAGAGCAGACGTCTTTAGGACAAAGTCCTTGTTTTCCCCTTCTGAGCATGCCCATGGTGAGATCTCTCATTGGAGATCAGGGGTCACATGCTCAGGTACTGCAGCAGCTCCTATTGGTCCTCCAGGAAGATCCTGTGACTACTGGTGTTCTGGAACAGTTTCATTGGTCCTTGTTTCTGGCAGGTCCTGTAGCTGTTACTATAAAAGAGTGGCATGGCTGGGCCGCCATGCGCTAGTATCAATTGCATTATGTGCTTTGCGCCAGTGTGATCATGCACGCATGTGGTTAGGGCTCGGCTGAAAAAAGCCCCTAGAATACCGGCTTCTCCGGTGAGGAGATTGCTTGATTGCGTTGCTGTCTGCATGATCACGGACTGCTATCCGCACAGCAGTTATCTGTGTATCCCTGTGGTGATAACAGGACAGTCTATTTCTCAGCGGCTCTGTGACGCAACAGGGTTCGCTTTATAACGCTGGTTCAGCGCCCTAGCGTTTTACTTTGCGGCTCACTGAAGCTAAGTGAGTTCGCACCTATCGCCATATAGCGCTGTGGCATTCCCGTTAGCGGCTCTGGGGATTAACAGAGTTCGCACTTACTGCCACAGCGCTACGGCATTTATTTTAGCGACTCTGCGGGATAACAGAGTTCACTACTTTCGCCATCTTACTAGCAGCGGGCTTCGCCTGCACGGTGGACCCCGGGCTGCAAACGCACCTCTCTAATATATCTATTAGGTTCGTTTCGCCAATCCTAACATAATACTAGCGCCATGGTCTGGCTAGAAAAATGGCAGATGACTAGCGTCTACTGCGGGACATCCAGCAGCTAGAGGGTAGGTTGACGGCTCTAGAGCGCACAACCTCAGCTGTGGATGTTACCGCAGTCGCTGTTCAGGCTGCTAGCGTGGCTGCAGGCAGTGTGTCCACTGACACCTCTCCACCACCATATCCCACCTCCCACTTCCAGACAAGTTTGCTGGTGACAGCAAGCAATGTCGGGAATTCGTGAGTCAGTGCTCTATACAACTCGAGCTTCTGGTTGCATGTTTCCCCACGGATCGGGCACAAGTGGGCTTTGTAATATCTCTTCTGTCGGGCATTGCGTTGGAGTGGGCCACCCCGCTGTTGGAGCGTGATGACCGTGTGGTGCGGAGTGCTCCTCGTTTTCTGGAGGCTCTAAAAAAGGTCTTTCGAGGACCTCAGGTTACCCACGATGCGACGCTCCAACTTCAGGCAAGTTCACAGGGTTCGTCCTTGGTCAGCTGTTTTGCTGTCCAATTTCGGACTCTGTCCTCAGAGTTGGACTGGCCGGATAAAGTCCTCATTCCCATATTTTTGAGAGGACTAGCAGGCCATGTGAAAGACGCCTTGGCTACCAGGGAGATTCCCGCCACACTGGAGAAGCTTATCACCATATCTACCCGCATCGACTTCCGTTTTCATGAGCGAAGGTTGGAGCAGTCCCAGTGTAGGCAGAGGTTCCGGCTGGCTCCCACATTCGCCAGACCTCTGGAATCTTCCAGCCAGGCGCCCGACTCCCATTTGGCCATGGAGGTTTCTCGAGCAGGACCTAAGTCCCGGTCCGCTCGAGTACCCGTGCTCTGTAACATCTGCCAGCAGTTAGGACATTATGCCAACAAATGTCCACAGCGGTCGGGAAAACGGTCGCGTCTAGTGACCTTGGGAGGAGGTTCACTAGACCCTGTGGCATTTTCCACCAAGTTGTCCTTTAAGGGGCCAATTACTGTAGGTCCATCCACGCTCACCGCCGAGCTCTGTGTGGATTCTGGAGCTGAGGGGAATTTCATGTCCTCTGCATTTGCTCTCCGCCACACTATACCTCTGATGATGCTCGCCAAACCGGTGACTGTGCGAGTAGTGAATGGATCAACTCTGCCCTCACAAATCACCCACCAGACTATCCCTCTCACTTTATCTATGTCCCCTTCCCATCAGGAGAGTATTTATTTTCTTGTCCTGCCCGAGGGAATAGACGAGGTGTTGCTGGGAGTACCTTGGCTCCGTTACCACTCTCCCCATATTGAGTGGTCCTCTGGGAGGATACTGGGTTGGGGTGATTCATGTAGAGGCAGGTGTGTCAGGGAGTGCGTTCAGGTCACCACCACAGAGATACCCGTAGATCTCATTTCTCTTCCTCAGTGTTATTGGTCATATGCAGACGTTTTCTCCAAGAAGGCGGCGGAGACTCTTCCACCTCATCGGCCCTATGACTGTCCTATTGATCTTTTGCCTGGAGCAGAACCTCCTGGGGGAGAGTCTACCCCCTCTCACTTCCTGAGACGGAGGCCATGTCACAGTATATTCAGGAGAATCTGGCAAGAGGGTTCATTAGGAAGTCGGTGTCACCAGCAGGGGCGGGGTTCTTCTTTGTGCAAAAGAAGAACGGAGAATTACGTCCACGTATTGACTACAGGGGTCTTAACGCCATCACCGTCAAGAATAAGTACCCGTTGCCCCTAATCTCTGAGCTGTTTGATAGGCTCCGAGGAGCAAGAGTATTTACCAAGCTTGATCTACGTGGTGCCTATAACCTAATACGCATCCATGAGGGGGACGAGTGGAAGACAGCTTTTAATACCAGGGATGGGCATTATGAATACCTGGTGATGCCCTTCGGGCTCTGTAATGCTCCCGCTGTTTTCCAAGACTTTGTCAATGATATCTTCCGGGATATGCTCTCCACCTCTGTAGTAGTCTATCTGGATGATATTCTCATCTTTTCACCAGATATAGACTCTCACCAGAGGGATGTCAACAAAGTCTTCGACCTCTTACTGGCAAACTGCCTCTATGCCAAGGTGGTGAAATGTGTGTTTGAGCAGGAGTTCTTACCTTTCCTGGGCTATATCATCTCTACCCAGGGATTGTCTATGGATCCTGCCAAACTACAGGCTGTAATGGACTGGCAAGAACCCCATTCTCTTAAAGCTGTGCAGCGCTTTATGGGGTTCATTAATTATTATCGCCAGTTCATTCCCCATTTCTTGACTTTGGTAGCTCCCTTGCTAGCCCTCACCAAGAAGGGAGCAAATCCCAAGTTGTGGTCTGAGG
This sequence comes from Oophaga sylvatica, assembly GCA_033576555.1. Lineage (NCBI taxonomy): Eukaryota > Metazoa > Chordata > Amphibia > Anura > Dendrobatidae > Oophaga > Oophaga sylvatica. The sequence goes on from JARQOD010000001.1 coordinate 197,636,828, forward strand.
AGGTCTCCAAGGCGTTCTCTTCCATCAAGTCGCATTTTGCCAGTGCTCCCATATTACATCGCCCTGATGTTGATAAGCCGTTTATTTTAGAGGTGGACGCCTCTTCTGTTGGTGCTGGAGCAGTCCTTTATCAAAAGGATGCTCAAGGTTGGAAGCATCCCTGCTTCTTCTTTTCTAAGACCTTTACACCAGAGAGGAATTATTCCATCGGGGACAGGGAGTTGCTGGCTATGAAGTTGGCCTTCTCTGAGTGGAGACAACTTCGGGAAGGGGGCTCGTTTTCCCTTCCAAGTCTTCACCGACCACAAAAACTTGGTATATTTGCAAACGGCTCAGCGGCTAAATTCTCTCCAGGCCAGATGGTCCCTATTCTTCCCTTGGTTCCACTTCATCCTCCATTTTCTCTCCGGTGAGAAGAATGTTCAGGCCGACGCTCTCTCTCGCTTCTTAGTGTCATCAGAGGAGGAGGATGAGGAGCCTTGGCTTATTGTCCCCGAAGAGAGCCTGAGAACTGTAGCCCCGGTTTTGCTAGAGTCTGTGCCTCCGGGCAAGACTTTTGTGCCCACTAATTTGCATCCTGAGGAATTCCCTTGGGCGCACTCGTGCAGGGTGGGTGGACACTTTGGGGCAAAGAGGACAACTGAGTTATTGGCGAGGACATACTGGTGGCCACATATGGTCCGTGATGTCAGGGAGTATGTTCAGGCGTGTGTCTCCTGCGCCAGGAACAAGTTCCCTCGACAACGGCCAGCTGGGTTACTTTTTCCTTTGCTGGTGACAGAAAGGCCCTGGGAGATGGTCGGGATGGACATTGTGGTGGGCTTACCCAAGTCTCGGGGTTGCACTATCATTTGGGTGATCACTGACCACTTCTCCAAAATGGTGCACTTAGTGCCGCTACCACATTTACCTTCTGCACGGGCCTTGGCAGCATTATTTATTAGACACATCTTCCATCTACACAGTATGCCAGACAAGATTGTCAGCGATCGAGGTCCCCAATTTTCGTCTCGGTTCTGGAGAGAGTTGTGTCATCTACTCTGCATTTAGTTGAACCTCTCCTCTGCATATCATCCCGAGATGAATGGGTTGGTAGAGAGGGCCAACCAGACCTTGGTCACCTACTTGCGACATTTTGTCTCTGCCAGGCAGGATGACTGGGCATCCTTGCTCCTGTGGGCGGAGTTCGCGCTAAACAATGCTGTGGCTTACTCCACCGGACAGACCCCATTCCTCTTAAATTACGGCCAGCATCCGCGGGTACCAGTGCCCATGCCCGTTGCTTCCGCCTACTCCAGGGTGGCAGACTGGGCTGTGGAGGCACGGGACATATGGGACCGCACCCAGGATGCCATTTAGGCTTCCAAGGAAAGGATGAGGTCTTCTGCCGATGCCCATCGGCGTCCCGCTCCGACATTTGCTCCTGGAGACCTAGTGTGGCTCTCCGCCCGAAACATGAGGCTACGGGTGGAATCCACTAAGTTGGCACCCTGCTATTTGGGTCCCTTCAAGGTTCTCGAGCAGGTGAACCCTGTGGTTTACCGTCTGGCCCTTCCGCCTCGCCTTGGTATCTCCGACACCTTCCATGTGTCCCTCCTAAAAGCCGTGGTCATCTCCCGGTTGCCTGAGTCATCTGCCGGGACGTCGGGTTCGTCTTCGGACGACTACAAGGTGAACGCCATTGTAGGGTGCAAGGTGGTATGGAGCAAAAAAATTTTTGGGGTGGATTGGGCCTGAGGATAGGTCCTGGGAGCCTGCCGAGCATGTTTATGCTCCGCAGCTCATCGCTGCCTTTGAGCGTAGCGAGGCCAAGAGAAGGGGGAATGTTAGGGGTCGAGTTCCCGCTTCTGCACAAGGGGAATCTCAAGCCATTCCGGCTGCGGTCTCCCATTCGTCTCCGGCCATAGTGGACTCTGCTCAGCTTAGACGTCGGTCCCAGCGTCTCGCCCAGTCTAACAGTGTGCAGAGGATTACTGCTGCCTCTCCAGGCTCTGCTATTGTGGCCAGAACTGGTTAGCGGCGAGCAGACGTCTTTAGGACAAAGTCCTTGTTTTCCCCTTCTGAGCATGCCCAGGGAGAGATCTCTCATTGGAGATCAGGGGTCACATGCTCAGGTACTGCAGCAGCTCCTATTGGTCCTCCAGGAAGATCCTGTGACTACTGGTGTTCTGGAACAGTTTAATTTTTCCTTGTTTCTGGCAGGTCCTGTAGCTGTTACTATAAAAGAGTGGCATGGCTGGGCCGCCAAGCGCTAGTATCAATTGCATTATGTGCTTTGCGCCAGTGTGATCATGCACGCATGTGGTTAGGGCTCGGCTGAAATAAGCCCCTAGAATACCGGCTTCTCCGGTGAGGAGATTGCTTGATTGCGTTGCTGTCTGCATGATCACGGACTGCTATCCGCACAGCAGTTATCTGTGTATCCCTGTGGTGTTAACAGGACACAGTCTTTTTCTCAGCGGCTCTGTGACGCAACAGGGTTCGCTTTATAACGCTGGTTCAGCGCCCTAGCGTTTTACTTTTCGGCTCACTGAAGCTAAGTGAGTTCGCACCTATCGCCATATAGCGCTGTGGCATTCCCGTTAGCGGCTCTGGGGATTAACAGAGTTCGCACTTACTGCCACAGTGCGCTACGGCGTTTATTTTAGCGACTCTGCGCGATAACAGAGTTCGCTACTATTGCCATCTTACTAGCAGCGGGCTTCGCCTGCACGGTGGACCCCGGGCTGTGAACGCACCTCTCTAATATATCTATTATGTGCGTTCCGCAGACCCTAACACTGATGATGCTGGTAAAGGGTCTCCGGATACTGTTACAGGTGTTACTGAGGGCTAGACAGCTTGGAAGCAAGTCAGGACATCTAGTAGCAGAATGAGCGGATGCCTCCTCTGTGCTTTTTCTCTGTAGAGCTTTGCTGGATTTGACCACGGTTTGGCACTCTGTTTGCTATGATGATAGCCTCTCCCCGTGTGGCAGGCAGCTTGGGCCTTCTGGTGCTTCTGGCGTGCTGCTGTGCCTGAGGGTTTCTTGGGAACTTGGGGTTTATAATCCCCGATCCCTTTCCGTGCTCTGTGGCTGTATCTTGTATTCCTCCACCACTTCGGACCCACGGTGTCTGGCTTTCTACGCCACTCCAAAGGCGAGTTTTCATCAACTCGAGCCTTTGAGCCTTCTCCTGTCTCACACACGCTGTTTTCTGTGCAGTTACTGCTGAACTCTCTGCTCAACTAGCTAACTCCACCCCCAGGCCAGAACTATATAGGGAAGTTCCTCAAAAGCTGAGTCAGAACTCCCCCTTCTGGTCCAAAGGCAGAAGTGGTGTGTGCTGTACTCCTCTGCTACATAGGAATCCGTATTGCTTCCAAGCTTTACATTATCTCCCCCAGGAGGGATATAATGCCACTGTGGCATCCAGAACGCTGGGGTGTCACACCTATATCTGTGTCTCCTCCTCCTTTTACTCCTCCACCTCTTTTCTTTTCGCATGACTATATGTACTTGTCACTTTTCCATGTGTTTGTTGTGTCTTCTGAGTAGTTTGTCAGCTTTTGGATACCTTTGAAGGTGTTTTCTATGTGTTTCTCATGTGGTTGGATGGCTTGGCGTTTGCTGCCATTGCCTTTAACAGTGTTCAACGAACGTTCGAGAACATCGACGACACACCAATCGACGAATCGAATCGATCCGAACATAGGGTATGGCTCTCACTACGATGATACACAACATGTAGGCAAAAAGTACTGTTGCATGCATGGCAGGGCAAGAAATGACATTGGTATGGAGTATGTTTGGCTGGAACGATTGAAACACAGTCTCATTTGCACAGACGACTGTCTCAAACAGCAGAAACCGCACAATGACCTACTTGGAAAAGACAATCAAAAATTTATCAGTACTGTTTTAAGCATTTGAACATCACAAACAGTTAAAGTGTAGATGTGACATTGAACTTACATTTTAGCTAAAATGTGTTAGCTCTACATTTGTAATTTCACATGGACAATAGGAGAAACAGACTCCATGATAAACAGTTATCCAAATCCTGTTGGGCACATGCGGATCAGAATGAAGTCCTATTTGATTTTTTGGCACATTTGGAATATTGTGAATGCCATGTTCAATTGCTTAACCCTGACTTTAAAACAGCATAGTGAGCCATTGGAAAATCAAACCCCTCAAGAGATTCATTTATGATGACTGATCATTTAACTACAGGTGATGATCACAAAACTTTAAAACATTAGGCAGGGAAAACAAATAATTTATTTTCCACTACATACTGTGTAGCATCAAATTTATAATTCCAGTTGGATAATAGGAAAATGGACCCAATTCTAGTGCAATTTACTGATTTGGCGTACCCCATATGTGGTTGCATCATACTGTTTCAACACATGGAAAGCATGATGGAAGGGTCTATTGGCTTTTAGAAAGCAATTCTAGATGAATAGAATTGGGTACCATTAGCATAGCCACAGGTCTGATCACAAAACCTCTCAGTGGTAGCCATATGGAGAACTTTACGCTTAGGATTTATCTAGGGTTTGTAGTATTTGAACTCAGAGGTGCTTCACGAATTTGAACATGGATGTGGAAATAACTTGCCAAAATTGGTTTTTGAAGGGACAATTTGGGAGCCTGAAGGTTTATCAGCAAAAGCAAAAGGACAGATAATGCACATGAGGCAATACAGATGGTAGCAAGAAGGCTATGAATCCAGGCTATGCCAGACAGCCATGAGTCAATGCTTCTATCAATGCACTAAAGAGTAAAGGTGTTATGGACTCAATCATCCAACCTTCATCTCTACTCAATGGTATGAATTACCTGCTAACAGAAATAAACAGATTCGGTAATGGTGGGATGGCACTTGAAGAGTGTCCGTAAGTGCTCTGTCATTATCATCGATGAGGCTATTTCTTACCTGCCCCACTTAGACATCAACAAGGACCTCAATGTTTTTCCCAGTGAAGATGAGGTCAGGAAGGCAGTAAAACAACTTTCCTGTGACAAAGCGCCAGGAAACTATGCTATACCTGCCGAGGTTTACAAAGCCGGAGGCCCAGTCCTGATACAAATAATGACTAAACTATTCCTGTGCATGTGGAAAAAGGAACAGGTTCTGCAACAACTAAGAGATGCCAGAATAATCCACATCTTCAAGAAAAAAGACAACCGCCAATCTTGTGACAATCATAAAGGCATCTCCATTCTATCCAATGCTGAGAAGTTTCTGGCTCGGTTCTTGCTCAACTGCATCCACAATCACCTTGAGCAAGGTCTACTACTCAAAAGCCAATATGGCTCTAGAAAAAAGTGCCAGGAGCAACATAGTGACCTTTTCCCATTACGTCCCTCAGGACAGCACCATGGAGGACGTCCTCCCTTGACCTATAGCGGGACAGGATCACAGAGAGGTTAAAAGGCCCCTCCCACCTCCACCCTCCAGTGTTTTTCCTGTCCCTACAGGGGACGGTTGTATGAGAGGTTGCTCCAGGAGTGGAGCGAAGATAGAAGGTGGGGCTTGAGATTTATCTGGAACTCTGAGAGATTGCTCTCTTGGCTCTAACTGGGACCTGGTCTCTTGTTTGGACACCTTCAAGCATGGTATAGCAGTTGTACTGCAGCATAGTGTCTCTATGCATCATATTGAGTGCCTCTGTGCATCATATTGCATCAGAGTGCGACATCATAGCGCTTCATAGTGCCTTTGTGTCATGTTACATCATATATCATATTGCATCATTGTGCCTCAATGCATCTTATTGAGTGCCTCTGTGCATTGTACTGCATCATAGTGCCTCTATTCATCATTTTGAGTGCCCCTGTGCATTGTACTGCATCATAGTGCCTCTATTCATCATATTGAGTGCCCCTGTGCATTGTACTGCATCATGGTGCCTCTATTCATCATATTGAGTGCCCCTGTGCATTGTACTGCATCATAGTGCTTCATAGTGCCTTTGTGTCATATTACATCATATATCATGTTGCCTCTATGCATCATATTGAGTGCCTCTGTGCGTGGTACTGCATCATAGTGCTTCTATGCATCATATTGATTGCCTCTGTGCACCATATTGCATCAGAATGCTTCATAGTGCCTTTATGTGTCATATTACATCATTTATCATATTCCATCATTGTTCCTCTATGTATCATATTGAGTGCTTCTTTGCATTGTATTGCATCATAGTGCCTCTATGCATCATATTAAGTGCCTCTGGGCATCGTATTGCATCATGGTGCCTATATGCTTCATATTGAGTCCTCTGTACATCGTATTGCATCATGGTGCCTATATGCTTCATATTGAGTCCTCTGTACATCGTATTGAATCATAGTGCCTCTATGCTTCATATTGAGTCCTCTGTACATCACTTTGTATCATAGTGTCTCTATGCATCATTTTTATTGCCTCTGTGCATCATATTGCATCAGAGTGCTTCATAGTACCTCTATGCTTCATATAACATCATATTGCATCATAGTGCCTGTGTGCATCATAGTGTCTCTATGCGTCATATTACATCATGGTGCCTTTGGGCATCATAGTACTTCATAGTGCCTCTATGTATTATATTACATCATAGTTCTACATAGTACTTCTATGCATCATATTACATCATATTGCATCAGGGTGCATCATGGTGTTTCATAGTGCCTTTGTGCAGCAGATTGCATCATGGTGCTTTATAGTGCCTCTATGCATCAGGGTGCATCATACTGCATGAATGTCTTTGTGCATTATATTGCATCATACTACATGAGTGTCTTTCTGCATTATATTGCATCATATTACATCATAGTGTCTTTGTGCATCAAGGTGCATCATAGTGTCTATATGCCTCATAGTATCTTTCTGCATTATATTGCATCATATTACATCATAGTGTCTTTGTGCATCAAGGTGCATCATAGTGTCTATATGCCTCATAGTGTCTTTCTGCATTACATTGCATCATATTTCATCATAGTGTCTTTGTGCATCATATTGCATCATAGTGTCTTTCTACATTATATTGCATCATATTACATCATAGTGTCTTTCTGCATCATATTGCATCATAGTGTCTTTGTGAATCATACTGCATCATAGTGTCTTGGTGCATTTTATTGCATCATACTGCATCATTGTCTTTGTGCATTATATTGCATCATATTGTAAGTCCGGAAGGATTGGGTTCTCTCCCTTCTGTATCACTCTGTCTTTGTAAATTTGTTTACTGTAGACTATATCTATAATTTTGTGTGTAGCCCTTCTCATGTACAGCACCATGGAATTAATGCCGCTATAATAATATTGCATCATAGTGCTTCTGTGCATATTGCATCATAATGCTTCAGTGCCTCGAGATGTGTCATTCGTGTGTCATAGTACCTCAGTGCTTCATAGTACATCGGACATTGTGGTTTTGTGCCTTTGGCTTAGACCTTCTGACTTGTGCCTTATTGCGTGGCCGCACATTGTATGGTCGGCTCACCACTTCACATTTGTCTCGGGCCAACTCCGGTTATAGAGTCCTCAAGTTTTAGGACCCAGGTCCAGCTTCGGTTGCTTCATTCCTTGCAACTGGGCTTAGCCAGACGAACAGCTATGCCTGAATTAGCCTAGTAACTTAGCATTTCTTCAGGATTGGAACAGAACTCTCAAGTGAGTTACTGCCTTGAGGATTAAAGGCAAGTCTCTTCCATAGTTGGCTTTAAAGGGAGACAGACGTCTTTGGGGCTCATCCTATAAGTGGACATACTACTGTGCTGAAAGCAGGAAATCTCATGAGGTGGAAGAAAAGAGTGCTTCCCGACTCCACATTTGGCAGTCGGACTAGTTTCCTTGATCAACACCCGGTAAACAGATTCTTGGCCCCTAAATCCGTTGTATTACGTTTACCAGGGACGGCATTACTGCCTTTGTACTTTGTGGCAAATCGGCGGCACTGTCATGTGGCAGAAGATCCCATACCCACTGCTCGTACAGCAGTCAGGGCTCCTAATGTAAAAGAATCTGTATCCAGGACTCTTACAGTTGAGGCCTCATAGTCCTTCTGACTCACAGTAAAAAATCTCCCTCTCGAGGGGAAGGAAACTACTTCCCTCTAGTTTTAGAATATGGTTCCTCCCACCAGGGCAGTCGGGGTGTATAAACATCTCTAAGAAAATTGCCTTTTACGATATAATATATAAATAAGTTGGCACATACTGTATATATAATGTCGTAGCTAATAACTCATATAGAGACAGTCAAATATCCTGTGTCAAAGGATTTTTACCAACATCCTTCCCCCACCGCTTACTGTCATCGATTCCAGAGTCCAGACTCCCCGTGTCTAACATCAGTAAAGCAAGAGTGGTGATCCATATCTTCCTTTCAACACTTCTACCGAGAAGCCCAATGTTGGTAGTAGCAGGAGATATTACCTGCCAGATGGAGTATTTCCTTAGTTCCAATAATATCCAACCCTTACTGGGGTTGAGACCTCTAAGGTTTCGGTGTAGACATGATCTCCAGAATGAGTAGGGTACATACATCCCAATGCTCTGCCATTTTCCATGTACTAACTGTTATTTGGCTTGATCTTTCAGCAGTCCAGGGTCTCTGTCCTGCAGGTCTCCTCGTAGTATGGTAAGCCGGTCTCTAACCAAGGTTTAATCTGAGCCCAGGAGGACCAATGAAGGAACAGTCCCGTGTTGTTAAGCACATCCAGCCGATTACTGGTCTGTACAGTCCTCATTGTGTGGTGACTGTAACTATCACAATATTTTTGCTGGGCAATAAGATTTTTAAGGCTATTCTGTGGCTGCGGTGTCTATATCTATCAATAACTGTAATTCTCTGCTGTTCATTAGTGGTATTGGGGTACAATGGCTGTGTTTCACTCTCCACCTCTGCGGCATATCTTGTTTACCACATTCATACTGGAATTGGCCATTATAGACATATATCGGACACTCACTACTGTGATTATCTTTACAAATTTCTTTAGATATCTATATTTCTTTTTGATCTTTCAGATCATTTCTATATCTAACCTGGTTCTTGCCTGGGACTTCGGTCCTTGAGCTTCTATTCCCACCCTGGGAAATTTCTTTGGTATTCTCCATGGTGCTGTCCTGAGGGACGTAATGGGAAAAGGAAATTAGACCTACCGGTAATTCTATTTCCAGGTAGTCCCTCAGGACAGCACCCTTAATTCCCTCCCTTATGTTTCTCTTTAGGATTGCAAGGGATCAATCTTCGGCGGATGGTCCGTCGAGTTGCCAAGGCTAGAGATAAAGAAGAAGTTGTTCAATGGTTTCTTACATACGCGTTTGTAAGGGCGCGTTTAGACCATTTCCTGCCATCCTTCGGTGGTACTTTGAAAAAACACTGGAGGGTGGAGGTGGGAGGGGCCTTTTAACCTCTCTGTGATCCTGTCCCGCTATAGGTCAAGGGAGGACGTCCTCCATGGTGCTGTCCTGAGGGACTACCTGGAAATAGAATTACCGGTAGGTCTAATTTCCTTTTCATGATCTTTGTCGACTTGACCAAGGCTTTTGACACAGCAACATTTTAATGCCCAATCAAGTTCATCACAATTGTCTGGCAGAGCCACATGATGGTATGATAGTGAAGATCCTGAAGGATGGAGATGAATCAGAGATTTTCCCAGTTACAAATGTTGTAAAACAAAGCTGTGTACTTGTCCCGACCTTGTTCAGTATGCTATTTTTTGCCATGTTGAAAGATGCCTTTAGCAACTGAAAAGAGGGAATCCATGTCAGGTACAGGACTGACTGCAAGATATTCAACCCCAGATGCCTGAAGGCTGTTACAAATATGCATGAGTCTGTTATCCTTGACTTCTTGTTATGCATGTATTCTTATATTTTTGTTTTACGTCTTATCTTCAGAATTTATATCTACCTATGCCACCATTATCAACCTCTGTGACCACATCCTGCTGGACTCATACTAACATTGCCATTCCTGCATCTTGTATCCGACTTGTATAAGCATTTTTTGTACCCTTGATGCACTGTGTGGCATTATATTTATATACATGTTTTGGTCTACCCTTAAATCAGAGAACCGGCTCTGAGATTTCATACCACCTGCTACACCTGCTGTGTGTGTGCGTCGCGCCGCCGTGCGTCACGTAGATGCCCCCCGGTGTCTCCATGTCTGCAGCGCATGACCAGGAGCTCCTGCGCATGCACGGCTGGGCTTGATGGCCGTGGTGCTCTTGCCTGGTGCGGTGGGCATGATGCGCTTTCGCCAACAGAGTGCTCTCAGTGGTTGTCCGCAGGTCACATGACCCGGCACTAGGGAGATAAGAAGGTCCTTCCTGGCTCCATTATGTTATTCCCCTTGAGAAAGCAACACATCTAACATGCATTGGGGCATTCCATCTAGCCTTTTTTGACAGCCTGAGTCTTTCCCCTCCATCCTGGTAAGAGCCACTTCTCCAATTGTGCGCACGTATATTGATATCGTCACTTGATTAGAGACTAACAGTATGTTAGCAGCTGTATTTGGTTGTGCCTCTTTCAATTTACCACATTATTTTTTGATAGAATATAAGATATTAGATTAATTCATGGCTGTCATTTCATATACCTTTTTACAATTAGCTGTTTTTGATGTGATTCACCTATGAAAAACTTTTTCATGTAAACTTGTTACTAAGTATTCTCCTGTTTTAACATATTCTGAGAGCTGTAACTTTTAGTAACTTTTTTGGCAAATAACTTTGTGAGGGCTTCCTTTTTTTGTGACAAGTTTATGATTTTTTGTACCATTTTGGGGCACTTTTTTATTGCTTTTTATTCAGATTTTTTAGGCACAGAATTAACGTATTTTAACGTAGAATTTTGTATATTTTTTGTGCAGTTCACCATGCAGTAATAGTGATAAGACTGATTTGTTCATTGGGTCAGTACAATTACAGCGATACCAGATTTTTACCTTTTTTATGCTTTGCTACGTTTACAGACTAAAAACAATATTTTGCAAAAAATAATTAGTTTTTTCATCACAGTATTCTGGGAGCTGTAACTTTTTTATGTTATTGCCAAATGAGCCATATTAGGGACTGTTTTTTGTGGGACGATTTGGAGATTTTTCTTTACATATTACTTTTTGTTCGCTTTTTATGAAATTTTTTGTGTGTCAGTATGATGAAAACGCATTTTTGGCAAGTTTTTATTTTTTTTTCTATGGTGCTCGCCATATGGAATAAATAATGTGACAGTTTTCTAAATTGTGTCATTTCAGATGTGGAGATACTAATTATGTGTATGTTTTTTGTTTAATCATAAAGGCTGCATTTTAAGTGCAAAATCAGCTTTTTGTGATTTTTGCGAGCTTTTTTGTGTTTTTTACTTTTGTACCTATTTTATTGATTTTTTTTTCAGTAAGTCCCATTGTGGGACATGTATATTTATTTCTTTGATCTCTGGTTTCATGCACTGCAGTACTCGTGTACTGCTGTGCCAGAGACCTATCAGTATCTCGTTGACTCAGCCTGTTAGGCCGGCGTCACACTGGCGACAAAATCGGACGACTGCAATACGATGAAATATCGCATTGCAGTCGGACCTATGTTAATCTATGGAGCAGCTCCCAGTATCAGATTTTTTGTGGTCCGTTTTAAACGTCCGAGTGCAATCGCAGCATGCTGCGATTGTCACCGATTGTGGGTCGACTATCGCCAATGCAAGTCTGTGGGAGCGATGAAAAATCGGATTACAAATGGACCGCACGTGTGACTTGCGATTAAATCGCACCACTATTGCAGGTGCCAGGAAATTGCTTCAGGATAATTGTCAGGAAGGGCTGACATACTAATTAAGCTACGAAAATTCAAACCCAAACAGGAAACCGCCTCCACGGAGTACAGAACCATGGCCAGTCACATCAATGTTGAAATGTTGATCGTTCTGGTCCAGGAGAGACCAGAACTTTGGGACCAGCGGGACCCAATTATTCCAACCGGTCGCGGAAGGACGCGGCTTGGCGGAGAATATGTTCCCAGATGTTTGCGGATTTTGGCGACAGGTCTAGGGAGGACCAAGAATGCATCAGTAAGTAACTTAATGAAAACGCTTACAATACTGTATGACTACTCAGTATGTACCAACAACAATGTGTTATAATGTCCCTCTACCCTTATATGTGAAAATGAAATGTGCCCAAAACAACAGTTAGAACTGTTCAAACCCCCAGTGCTATGTCAGTACTCCAAGCACATTCTAATATTTACATACAACTGTAATGATCGCCTACTTAAGCTTAAAAATGTTTGCCTACACAATAAATGCGTAGGTGAAGTACTTAATGTGTCCCTTTTGTTAATGCCATCGCTGTGTCCCAAATAAACGGCCATTATTGTGACACATATCTCATAGAGCTTTGTATGTATGAACCCTTCTAATATTAACTTGTTATCTTAGCTACATACAATTTGTAGTGGTGTTGTGTACCCCTAACACGCCAAAAAAGGATAATATTGCTGGTGTACGGTACTTCTGTTTTTACTACATTACAAGGGCAGATAAGTATAATTTTTGATTGTATCCGTTACTTTTTCAGTGTCAGATGTTACAAGGCGTTGGCGCAGCTGTAGAGACTGCTACAGGCGAAAGAGACAGCTGAGGGGGCGCAGTGGGGCAGCAGCAAGCAGTAAACGCAAATATGTCTATTATGATAGACTGAATTTTCTGGCCCCAGCTATGGATTTGCGACCGTAAGTTAATGTCTGTAGAAAGTGTATTGCTATATTTTAGTATAAATTGTAATCAAATTTTTTTATGCTCTAGCACGGAGTCAAACCTTACAGAGAGAGAGCCAGCTTCTGACTCAGAGGCAGTGACTGACCCCGTGGGGGATGTTGAGGAGACTGGCCCGTCATCATCAGCAAGAGCAGCAGCAGCAGCAGCATCACCACCACCACCACCAGCAGTGGAGTCAGAGAGCTTGCCTCTAGAGTCACATGACCCTCCCCTCAGCAGCAGCCCTGGTAGGCCACAGGATGTGGCTTCGCCTCCTGCACTTGTGTCACGGCGAGCCAGGCGTAGAAGCGAAAGAGTTGGTTCTGCCACAAGGAGGCAGGTGGACAGAGGAGTTCTGGACTACTTGTCCACTGTTGCCCATGATGATGGGGAGGAGGCATTTGGACGTAGTCTGGCTCGGTACCTCAGGACCATTCCCCGTCAGCACAGTCTGCGATCAGAGCTGGCCTACAAATTGTGTTGGATGCAGGAACCCCACCAAATGATCCCAACAACTTCCTAGATTTACTGGAAAGGTGGCAACGTTCCAATGAAAATCTACTACGTTTGTTCGGAAGCCAGCAAGGGAGTCTGCATCAGCCTCTGATCAGCCTCCTCCTCATCATCATGCTCCTCCTCCACCTCCTCCTTGTGGACCACAGAGACCAACTCCTCCTCCTCTAACTGAGTCCTACCAAAGTGGAACACAACAGGTACCACAGATGGGACAGAGTGGCCATTCTCAATATGCCCACTCGACCATACCCAATGTTCAATGCTGGCCACAACATGGGCATGGTCGACATGGGCATTTTGGGGGCTACAGTGTAAGTGGGCAGTCATATTATGACTACCTACAACAGTTCCCAACCTTCCCTTACCCAAACCCCCATCCAGAGCAAGCAAGAAGCAACCAGCAAACTGCACAGTCAGCCACCACTCATGGTGACACAGTGGCTGGAGAACAGTCTAGCCAGCCCTCACAATCTGGCCCTCCACTTCACCACCCCACACCTACCACCAGTTATAGGTGTAATGTATTTATTATGTTTTTGTTTTAAGTTATTAACATTGTACTTTGTTTTACTGCTGCCAATTTAGCAGCAAATATGTTGAAAAAAGGTTATGACACATTAGTCATTTTGCATTATGTTTACAGCCACTAAACATGACATAATACATAAAAAAATTGTTTAAGTCGCATTGATTGTATGTGATTATTTCAATATGTATGTGATTATTTCAATACGTGATGGGCTGCGTAACTTACACACAATAAGACACCAAAAACAACACAACATCTACAATTAAGTGAGGCTAAATGTCTTTATGACAGAGCAACATAGGCACACTACATGTGTAATAATGCCTCATCTTGCCAGGCAGTAGCACCCTCAGGGGACACAAAATATTGAGTGAACACATCACGTACTTTTAGGCCTGAAGGTGGACGACAGGGATGGATGGGTGGTGACATAGCCATAGACACATTCACAGAGACTAACTCACCCACATCTTGTGAGGAGCATTCATGGATTCTACAAAAATTATGTAGGATCACACATGCTTTCAGGACCACATTAACATTGTCTTCATTGAGTTGAATTGCAGATTGAAGTACCCGCCATTTAGCACAAAGAATTCCAAATGTGCACTCCACCAGCCGCCGAGCACGTGACAGGCGACAATTAAATATTCTACGCCGATTGGTGAGATAGCGACGGGGATATGGCCTCATAGCATTACGGGTTAATTGAAATGCCTCATCCGCTACTATAACATAAGGCACACATTCTGGAATAGAGTCTGTAAGTTGACTTGCTGGTGGTAGGTCCAGTTGGTTATTGCGTATCCGTCTACCCATTATGGAAGTATTGAAGACTCTTGAGTCTCCAGTCCTTCCATAGGCCCCAATGTCTACAATTATAAACCTGTAGTTTGTGTCGACCAAGGCCAACAAAACTACGGAAAAATATTGTTTATAATTGAAGAATTGGGAGCCTGAGTTAGGAGGTTTACGAACACGTATGTGCTTGCCGTCCAGGGCTCCTATACAGTGTGGAAACTGGCAATTTGCGGCAAAACCCTGTGCTATCCTCAACCAGTCCCTCATTTTGGGCTCAGGCATGACGTCTTGATGTAGTCTGCTCCAAATTTCCACACAAGTTGAACGCACAATGTCTGAAATTGTTGATCGCCCTATTAAGAACTCTAAGTGCAGAGCAGCGTAGGACATGCCAGTAGAAAGGAACCTGGAACACACAAAGAACATAGAACATGGAGACATCAGCAACAAAAACAACAAACACAGCATTCACAACACTTACAATGCTTGAGTTTGTTAGAGCACACATGCTGTAAATTATATTACAAGCCATGCCTTCTGTGGAATAGAACAAAGGCAATAATTTAGATAGGTAAGCTTGAGAAATACAGTACTCACATTATAAGTGTACAATAAGTGTGCTACACTTGCAAAGTGACTATGTCGAGGCAAACATCATCAACATATCGTTGACACACATACCTTATTGTTAGGAGAAGGCGTTCCTCTGCAGAAATTGTTTTTCTCATCCTGGTGTCCTGAAATGTGATCCCAGGGCGCACAATGTCAAGCAACGTATCAAAGGTAGCTATGCTCATTCGACAATATTGGAAAAACTTATCTCCAAGGCTACGCAGTGACAAATATAGGCGGTGAAAATGCCCTTTAGTTATCCTTTTTGTCAAAAGTAGATGTACCCACATTCTTCTGCGCCTTCTGGGATCTGCTATTACAGGATATGGCTCCCCAAAACGTCGGGATATAACCCGATGGAACAGCACACACTCAGTGGGAGTAAATCTGAGTGTGTCGCTCATGTTTGGATAAAGCAGCTAGAAAGCACTAAGCACAAGGAACAAAATGACACCAGTGCAAAGGTGGGAGGGTCACACCTGTAGCAGAGCACTTAAATATAGGTCTGCCTGATGATTTAAATGAGTGTCAGGCCTCAAAACCGTTATTGGTCCTTTTTGGTAAGCTGCAACAAAAAAATGGTGGTCGGATGGAAATTGGATGTTACAAGGTACACAACACATGCGACTAAATCGCATCTGTGAGGAACTAAGCCGACCGCCACATGTTAGCCTGGGTATCACAGCTTCTGATCCCACCGCCGCTACTAACTGTGAAGGACGATCCCCTTTCCTCCCACGTCACCAATGGGACGTAACTCCACAGGTACAGCTCTCTGGCGCCCCCTTTGTCTCTCAGGTCAGTAAGGGAACTGCACCTAGAGCAAATGGCCGCCGGGGAGGGTGTCCTGTTACCCACTGGGTATTCTAAGATTCGTAATCAAAGTAAAAGCATCAGCCCAAGATTAATTTTATGGTTTAATTGCCTTAAGGGCGCACTAGATAATTAAAGAAATATACAGTAAAGCTATACAACATAATTACAATGGATTTGCAGTCAGAGAAAAAATACAACGATAATGTACAAGGCTTAAAGGTATAAGCTATAGATCAATATTACAGGGTTGTATGGTCATGGGGAGGCGGGAGCTCTGCCGTCCCCAGGTAACAGTCTTCAGTTGCTGGACAGTCCCCAAAGCATATGCTGCTGCTACATTGGCAAGGCAAATCAAATCTGTGTCTTGTGCTTATTGCGGCTGTGAGAAAATGGATTGCCAGCAGCCTGTTCATGGCTACAGTTCTTAAACCTGCTAGGCACTTCCCCTTTGCTTTGAAGCACGCATATTAACTGGCCTGCAATTCATATGGAGCAGGAAATGCTGGCTTGAGTTCGAGCTATTTAGCATACGACTGACCATCTTATTCAGACACTGGCCTAAACTAATTAGCATGTTAAAGCCCCTTTGATTCATAGTGGACATCAAAACCGGTCGTACTGGATATGCTAATAGGCCCTGTGTAGTTAGCAGTCTGTGGCTCTGTGAACCGACAAAATGGAGGCTGGTATAGGCCCTATACAAAATGGCGGCGTCCCTTTCCTTACAGCATCTTTGAAGGAAAATCGGATGCCAGGCGGATGTGTGATGTTTACATTTTGGTCCGATAATCGACCGACTAAAACGGTCCGATTTTTTGTAGTTGTGTGTGACTCCGGCCTTAGACTCTCAGTCAGTGAGATCTAACAGGCCACCGTACCATAACTTCATCTCATGAACTTAGGGTACCATGACAACAATCAACACCCACTATTACAATTGAAGTTGGTCGATCTTGTCAAAGGGGGTCTTTTAACCCTCTTTAACCACTTAGATACCTCTGTCGCAATTTACAGCAGTATTAAAGGATTTAATTGTCCCCTATCAGTTCCAAAGTCAGCCAGGGCCGTTACCTCAAAGAGTAAAGGTACTGCCACACTAAACAATCCCGCTAGCGATCACGATAACGACGCATACTAATGCTATCGCTAGCGGGATTGTTTCTAT
Organism: Oophaga sylvatica; assembly: GCA_033576555.1. NCBI lineage: Eukaryota > Metazoa > Chordata > Amphibia > Anura > Dendrobatidae > Oophaga > Oophaga sylvatica. The sequence continues at coordinate 197,654,018 of JARQOD010000001.1, forward strand.
ATCGCTAAGTGCGGCCACATTTAGCGATATAGTTAACGACGCTATCGCCGTTAGCGATCTTCTTAACGACTTTAGCGTTACAAAAGTACCGCTAAATCGCTAAGAAAAGGTGCCACACTAGCGATATATACTTACCCAGCAGGAGCGCCGACGATAAAATAGGGTCCGGAACGATTCCAGCGACGAGCGAGATCACAGCAGGAAGCTCGTCGCTGGCAGATGCCGCACTGAACAACATCGCTAACGGGATCGCTAAATAGTGACGTTTTTTAGCGATCCCGTTAGCGATATTGTTCAGTGTGGCATACCCTTAAGTAGTCATGTAGAGCTATCAGCATTGGGAATTTTGCTTAAGGGGCAAATTTATTTGTTATTTATATGTTCCCGATCGCTGTTTTATTGAGAGAATAAGGCCCCTTAACAAATTACATTTTAATGCGTATTAGCAGTCTTTAAGTAATTAAAGAATACCTGTCACCTTGGCCATTAAATAGAATAAAAAATCATGCAGAAATACTCCTAATGCCACTATAAAGAACAAAACTTTCTATCAAAAATTGGATCTGAACTTCCAGTTTGTGAGATTACAGCATGCAGAGCGGGATCCTTAAAGTCTCCATGGCCCCCTGCACTGGCAAAGTATGAACATTTATTGTGAGATCTTGTGCTTTTAACTAAAACAGTGCTGCAGTATTACAGTATGTACATGGCAGTTATGGATCTGACATTTTTCCTTGCATTTTTTTTTCCATTTACAGCTATGTTCCCTGGATCAATTTTTGGTGAGATTTTGACTTTGCCTAATTTCTGCACCATTTAAGCACTTATTAATAGTGTTGAGCGATACTGCTCGATATCTAAAAATATCGGATCGGGATGGTATCGCCGATATCACTAAATATCGTCGATATCCGATTCCGATACCGGAAGTCCCATGTAAGTCTATGGGAACAAAATATCGCAACTAAAAAAACACATTCTTTCGTTGTAAACACAAAATATACACACATAGAATACATATATATATATATATATATATATACATGTCATTGTGACATATATAATATATACATATATTTATAGTTTATACACTTCTACATAGTAAAATAGACTCTGATTCAATTGCCGGGTAAAGCCGTGACATACCCCATAGAAGTCGACGGGCTCGGTGCCGAGTACCCCCAAAACCTCTGGCTCTGTGCGACTCAACTTGGGCGTCACGAACAGGATTCTGTAGCTCGCTATAAGCGAGTCCTGTGTGCCTGAATTGAACTGGTTTTGTGCTTGAGAATTGCTAAAATCATCAGAGAATGTATTTGCCATTTTTCCGCCATATCTGCATCACGACGAGGCACTGGTGAAGAAGAAGGGCATGCTCTTCGTGGTGTACACTCACTCAGTGGCGCGAAAACGATGGCCGACCACTCTAAATGTTACTGCAATGTAAGATCGTGCCCCACAGCTCTTGAGTTCCGCCTCCTCATCCTCCTCAGTGTGCGGAAACTAACACGAAGGTCCCGCCTCACTACAAAAGAGGGGCCCTCTCCAGATGCTAATGACACATGTGACTTGGCAGAGATGGCTAATGGACACGAGCAGAAGTGTGAAGGGATGGAGCAGTCAGAGCTCTCCCCCACGGAAGCGACCCGATCGCCACGGAACCACCGTTGGGCACCCGGCCTGGAAACCCTCCTACGCTGCAAGAAGCGGAGGATACCCTGAGAGACCTGGCCCGGCACCGGGAGGAGGTAGCCAGGATGGAAGCCAGCTGGCGTGCCCTAAAACTAAACTTGGAGTGGCGCCAATCCCTCTTACCTGAAGTGTCTGTACCGGAAGGTGAGGCACCCGTTCTAGTAGAGGAGTCCGTGCGGGCATCCCAGCCCTTGCAATGTGATCCGGTTGACGTTGTCGCAGTGGAGGCACCCGTTCCTGCAAAAAAACGCTGCACCGGCAGCACCCCAGGTCCCGCTGTCTGCCCCCGTCGCTGAGACAGAAGTAGCGACACCCGTCCTCATGGAGGAGGCCGCGCAGGCACCAGAGGTCTACCTGTCTGTACCGGAGCCCCGACTGTCATCTGTTCCAGAGCCGGCTGCTTCCTCCGCAGGTGAGCGCCGCCAGGACTGTCGGGCGCCAGGAGAGCTGCCGCAAACCGGACATCGTAAGCTGCAGTTTGATGGTGGAGACATGGAGATGCTGGTGGAGGAGAATTACAACCGGCATCAGGAGGAAGAGTGTAGACGTCGGGAGAGAGAAGCCGAGCGACAAAGGGAGCAGCGAGAATCCCAGAAGCTTCGCCAACGTCACATCGAGAAGGACCGGGCAGATAAGGACCGGATGAGAAAAGATAAAAGTACGGTGAGGGAGCCGCGGCGTAAGGGTGCAGTACGGAGCTTTAAATTGAAAGCTGGTTGGGGCTTCATCCAGGAGCCTGGACTTTATTTAGAAGTGTTTGTGACCCGGCGGGACGTGGAGACTCACCTCCCAGAAGGACACCCGGGGAGGGACCTGTTGCCAGGAGACTTGGTAACTTACACCCGACACTGGGGTTACAATGGATGGTATGCCCTAAATGTCACCAGGTGCGACCCCTGGTCCCCAGAGTGTCAGGAACCTGTGAGACCCTGGGAGCCTTCAGCCTCCCACATCCAGGCCTCTGTACAAGTGCCCACCCCACGCCGTAAATCTCCCCAGCCACCCTCAGTGGTCTCCTCAGCAGCCCCAGCTATAGACATGATAATGATAGCTGGCCCGTACCCGGCGCCTGTTAGGCCCCCTGGGGTTCGTTCAGTCCGGGACATAGGGCTCCAGACCCGGAGGGAGATGAAAGAGGTGGCCACACAGACACAGATAGCGGGTCACGACTTGACTGTACAGGCCACACGACGTCATCAGGTCCTGGTGGTCCTTGGTGTCTCGGATGTTTGGCAAGCATCAGAAGAGTACCAGGTGGTACCTGGAACACCCCTGCCAAAGAATTATAAATAACCCGGACAGGGTCCCTGTATGTAAATAGTTAAATTGTTGATGTACCCGGACGGGTGAATGTTCATAAAAAAGTTTTTTAATTTAATAAAAAAAACAACACAGTTTTCATTACTTTTATTACAGTCTCATCCTGCGACGCCATCGATCTCCTGTAAAAAAATGAAAAAAAAAAACAGCAGTATACCACCTGTCCGACGCAGTCCATAGTAACGAGTGTCCCACGACGATCCAGCTCTGCTACATCAGAATGACATCAGAGGCAGGCAGGCAGGCAGAGCCTGTCATCCCGGCGCAGCACAGCTGATTACCTGCTTCCCTGGCGGTGACATCATCGGACTGGTTTACGGCCGGGATTACCCTGCAGTCACTGCAGTTATCGCGAAAAACTGCATGTGACCGCCAGGGAGAAGATAATGGCGGCCATCAAGCAGTCCAGGACGTGACCGCCGGAGATCTTCTGCCAGGTAAGTGCCGCTGACTCCTGACAGACCCGACCGACGGACACTCACAGTGACAGTGACAAATCCGATTCCGGTATCCGATATGACGAAAATATCGGTACTCGGAATCGAAAGCCCGATACAGCTAATATCGGCCGATACCCGATATTTGCAGTATCGTATCGCTCAACACTACTTATTAAGTAAATTAGGTTACTTTTACTGTTTTTTCATTGTTTTTGCATGCAATATTTAACATCCATTTTTATTGCATTTTTGACACTGCATTTTCATCTCTGTTGTCATTCTTTAAACCCTTTCCGACATTGGGCGTAATAGTATGCCAATGTCAGACACCCTCCCTTTGATGAGGGCTCCGGAGCTGAGTCCACATCTTTTCCTGCACATGTCTGCTGTTTTGAATAGCTGACATGTGCCTCTAACAGCCACGGGTGGAATCACGATCCACCTGTGGCTGTTAGCCCATTATATGCTGCTGTCAAACTCGCGCTTCTGACAAGCGTGCTGGAAATCCTGCCCATCAGTGATCCCCGTCACGTGATCGCGGGTCACAGATGGTTGGGCATGACAACCAGAGGTCTCCTGCAGATTTCTATGGTTGTCACTGTCAGATTGCTATGAGTGCCACCCAGTGGTTGGCGCTCATAGCAAGTGAACAATTCTGACACATACAGATGATCTGATCATCGCCTCTATGTAGGCGATGATTTGTTATATGTTATTTTGCTTTGGTGGTGGCCGGATGGAAACACTTTTAGAGGAGTTGCTGAGCATACCTCCATTCCAAGTGTAGACGTGGCTGCAAGTCGTTGCCTTGTACTGCAGCACAGCTCCTATTTTTTTACATTAAAGCTGTGCCGTAGTAGTTGGTAATACTCACTACACTTTGAATAGAACTAGGCTCAGCACCTCTGTTCAAAGTGTTTACATATGGCCACTGCCGGAGCAGATAACAGCTGATTGGTTGGGGGCCGGGTGTCAGATACCCACCGATCTGCTATTTATAGCCTATCACATGATGAGGTCATCAATATTAATGCACAGACGGCCCTTTTAATGATTTGTAACATTGCACTAAGTTTAATATTTGAAATATGGAGGAAGGGGGAGGATGTAATAAGACTGAGAGAAACTCCTTTTAGGAGGTCAGAAGATCATCAGAGTCCTTT
>JARQOD010000001.1:197658732-197785012 GCA_033576555.1 Oophaga sylvatica
TTCGATACCGATGGAGGCGAGGGGGAGCTCAGCCAGGGCTCCCCAAGGAGCCCGACCCCCGTGCTCAGTCTCACAGTGGACTGCCCACCCCTGCCCGTCCCAGCCTGTCCAGATCGGAGACCCTCTTCCAAGCGGCTATGGCACAGCTCGAGGCTGGTAATGACACCGCCTATGAAAGACTCCTGGTGGCGGCAGAGACAGCAGCAGAGCGTGAGCGAGCAGAACGCCGTGAAGCTGCGGAGCGTGAGCAAGCAGCGGCAGAGAGAGCAGCGGAGCGGGAGCATGCAGCGGCAGAGAGAGCAGCGGAGCGCCGGCACCGACTGGAGATGGCTCAGCACGGGCCCCCACTGGATGCACCAGGCCCACTGGAGACAAGGTCTCCCAAGGTCCGGGCGGAGGACTTTCCCTTGCTTGAAAAGGATGGAGACCTGGATTCCTTTTTGCTGGCTTTTGAGAGGACATGCCTCCAACATCATCTGGCCCTGGATCAGTGGGCAAGGTACCTGACCCCCCGTTTGAGGGGTAAGTCCCTGGAAGTTTTGGGGGACTTACCTGCCGGGGAGGAGCAGGACTACAACAGCATCAAGCGGGCCCTGATCCAGCACTACAACCTCACCCCGGAGTCGTACCGCAGGAAGTTCAGGAGCCTGCAGCGGGGTTCAAAGGACACCTGGACCGACCACATGCGGGCCCTGTTGAGAGCTGCGGAGCACTGGACCTCGGGTCTAGAGCTCACTACCCGCCAGGAGGTCCAGGAACTGTTTGTCGTGGAGCAATTTTTGTGGAACTGCCCAGAGGACCTCCAGCAGTTCCTCCGTGACCGGAAACCAAAGGGGGCTTCTGCTACAGCTGCCCTGGCAGACGAGTATGCCAACAACAGGGCGCCGGAGCCAAAGAAGCCTGCCAGCAGCACCTGGAGAGGGGGTAAGCCCAATCCTGCCCCAGCCCCATATCCAGCCCCCAGAGTGCAAGGGGCGTACTCCCCTGCTGACCTCTCCAGGCCAGGAACAGACCCCAGACGTTGCCATAATTGCAATCAGCCAGGACACTTTAAGGCTGCATGTCCCCAGCGCCAGAAGGCCCCATCCCTGTCCCAGAAACCGTCCACTGTTTTGTGTGTGGGAGGGGGGTGTGGGAGGTCCCTAGACAATTACCAACCCGTCACCATCGGCCGCTCAGCGGTCATGGGACTGCGGGACACAGGCGCTGAACGAACCCTGGTACGCCCTGAGGTGGTGTCCCCTCAAGACTTGGTACCTGGGAAAACCCTTTCCGTCTCCGGAATTGGAGGCGTTGAACCGGCGCTGCCCGTTGCCAAGGTGTATTTGGATTGGGGTGCCGGGAGGGGGATGCGGGAGGTGGGAGTAACGCCGAATATTCCTGCAAATGTGTTGCTTGGGACCGATTTGGGGCGGCTAGTGTCCCAGTATGTGGCCACTGAACCCCCAAGTCCGGCTCCCCAAGAATGTCATGACTTTACTGTGAATGCTAATGTTAATGTATTGAATGTGCCTCCAACAGTGGAGGAGGGAGTGAAACCTGATGGTAAGCCATGCACTGACACTACACACACAGGGCTCACAGTGAGGACAGGTGAGGAGGCTGTAGGGGAGAGCTCAGAGGTGGAGGGAGGGGCTGCTATGGGCAGTGTAGGGCCCCTAAGTGAATCCAGCCTGCTGAGTCTAGGGCCCCTGCAGGAAGAGGAACAGGCCATGGGGGGAGGGGGTATCCCGGGAGAGGAGCCACCAGGTAGGACCCCAGGTCAGGAGTTCCCCACATCCGGGATGTCAGGAAGTCAGGGAAGTCTGCCTGACCCGGCGACTTGGTCAGAGGAGGAGGGAAAGCAGGCGCTACCCGTGGTCTCAGCGGTCGTGGCCGCTGTTACCAGGAGTGGGAGCGCTGAAGCCCAAGGAGCCTCGCGGAGGTCCGACGGTTTCCCCCTCTCTGACCAAGTGGCTGCCGAGTCAGACAGTAGCCAGGAGACAGATCCCGGGGAACTGACAGAGGACAGGGCAGTTTCGTCAATTCTTGCCATATCTAGTCAGGGATTTCAGGCAGCGTTGGAAGCTGACCCTAGCCTGAAGACTCTCAAGGAACAGGCGGCACAGCCTCCCCTGGAGTCCGACCGCGAGCGAGTGGTCTGGGACCAGGGACGGCTGTACCGGGTAACGGTCCAGCAGGGTTCACCGGAGGCGTGGCCCAGGGACCGACAGTTAGTGGTGCCCCATCCGTTCAGGGCGGAATTGTTGCGGATCGCACACGAGATTCCAATGGCCGGACACTTAGGGATCACTAAAACCAGGGCCAGGCTAGCTCAGCATTTCTACTGGCCTGGAATGAGGACCGAGGTGATAGCCTACTGCCGTTCGTGTGACACCTGTCAGAGGGTGGGGAAGGCGGGGCCGCGCCCCAAAGCCCCACTGGTAACTCTGCCCATCATCGAAGAGCCTTTCTCGAGGGTGGCTGTGGATCTCATTGGACCTCTGTCCACTCCCAGCCGCTCCGGGAAATGCTTCACACTAACGGTAGTGGACTATGCCACCCGGTACCCGGAGGCGGTAGCTTTGTCGTCCATTCGGGCCGACAAAGTGGCCACTGCCTTACTGGAGATTTTCTCCAGAGTGGGGTTTCCCAAGGAAATGCTCACCGACCGAGGGACCCAGTTCATGTCGCAGCTGATGGAGTCTCTCTGTAAGCAGGTACAGGTGCAACATCTGGTGGCCAGCCCGTATCACCCACAGACCAATGGCTTGTGTGAGCGGTTCAATGGCACCTTAAAGCAGATGCTGAGGATGTTGGTCGACTCCCACGGGAGAGACTGGGAGCGGTATCTCCCACACCTGCTGTTTGCCTACCGGGAGGTTCCACAGGCCTCAACGGGGTTCTCCCCCTTTGAGCTCCTGTACGGGCGACGTGTGCGGGGCCCCTTGCTCTGGTGAAGGAAGCATGGGAAGGGGATTTAGCCACCCCTGGAGTGTCGGTCATTGAGTATGTCGTGCGCTTCCGGGACCGAATGATGGCCTTGACACGGCTGGTGCATGACATATGGCCCAAGCTCAGGCTGACCAGAAGCGATGGTACGACCAGAATGCTTGTGAGCGGACCTACCAGGTGGGTCAAAAGGTGTGGGTACTGGTCCCCGTACCACAAAACAAGCTTCAGGTGGCCTGGGAGGGTCCATACCTCGTGCATGAGCAGCTCAACGCCGTCACCTACCTGGTCACCCTGGACCACGCCCGTGGAAGGAGGAAGGCCTTCCATGTGAACATGATGAAGGCCCATCATGAGCGGGAGGCTTATGCCCAACCAGCGTGCAACCTTTCAGAGGACAGAGAGTCAGAAATCCTCGTGGATCTGCCACCGTAGCCAAAGAGGAGGGTGCGGTAGGGCGCACGGGGGAACACAGGAATGTGATACCCCCTAGCGCCCTCAAAAGCAGGGAGGTGTAAGGAAAAGGTTGTCGCCATTTTGTATAGGGCCTGTACCAGCCTCCATTTTGTCAGTTCACACAGCCACAGACTTTTAGCTACACATTGCCTATTAGCATATCCAGTACGACAGGTTTTGATGCCCACTAGGAATCAATAGGCCTTTACATGCTAATTAGTCTAGGCCAGTGACTGAATGAGATGTTCAGTCGTATGGTAAATAGCCCAAGCTCAGGCATTGTTTCCTGTTCCATATGAATTGCAGGCCAATTAATATGCGTGCTTCAAAGCAATGGGGATGGGCCTAGCAGGTCTAAAAAACTAGCCATGACCAGGCTGCTGGTCATTCCATTTCACACACAGAAGCCAAGAAGATGGTCTAGGAAAGACCAAGGGACTATTCAGGAACGGAAGACTGTACCTGGGAATGGCAGAGCCAAGGCCTTCCCAAGACCATAATACCCGGTAATATTGATCCATAGCTTATACCTTTAAGCCTTGTACATTATTGTTGTATTTTTACTCTGACTGCCATTCCATTGTAGTTACGTTGTATAGCTTTACTGTATATTTCTGTAATTATCTAGTGCGCCCTTAAGGCAAATTAAACCATAAAATTAATCTTGGGCTGATGCTTTTACTCTGATCATGAATCTTAGAATACCCAGTGGGTAGCAGGACACCTTCCCCGGCGGCCATTTGCTCTAGGTGCAGTTCTCTTACTGACCTGAGAGACAAAGGGGGGCGCCGGAAAGCTGTACCTGTGGAGTTACGTCCCATTGGTGACGTGGGAGGAAAGGGATCGTCCGTCACATTTGGTAGCGGCGGTGGTATCAGAAGCTGTGATACCCGGGCTACCGTGTGGCGGCCGGCTGAGTTCCTCACACACACCATTTAAAAAAAATATTTATTTAATACACACTACACAGTGGGTGCTGACTACAAGTCTCATCAGCATTGCCTGGTCTCACTGATCACAGAGAGACCAGGCGATAATGATGAGTTTAATTCAGCACCTGGCACATTGTTTGTGAAAAAAATGACATGTCTGTGGGTTTTTCACATGGACACAATCTATCTGAAAAACCTGACATTTGCACACCAACATTGAATATAATGGGTGTGTATGTCCATTTTTGCGGTCCTTAAAAAACAGACCGCATACGGACATAAAAAGCAGACAAGTGAATGGGGCCTAAAAAAACGCACATGTAGTTTTAATGTGTTTCCATTGGGGATTCACATGTAAGAATTGCATCTAATCCACACATCCCTATATCAATATATTTTGTTGAAGCCAATTACTAAGAATTATAAAAACCTAGCAGCTTTTTTTACAACATGACATGAAAAAGAGACAGAAAAAGAGACATTGTACAAACCATGATAAAAGCACAGTTAAAATAAAACACAATGAACAGAACACAAACAACCTAATACTATAAGTGCAGAAGTGCTACAGAAAATCTACAACTTAAAAAATGCAACAAACACGCATTGTTGGAACATAGTGTGTATTCATGCATTATTCAGTATTTGGTCAGTATTTTACATCAGGTTTTGTAAGTCAAAATCAGAAGTGGAAAAGTCTGAGGAAAAGTAGTATAATAGAAACACCTGTGGACTTACTGCCGGTGCTCATTCTGCGAACAGATGTCAGTAAGCTTACTCTAGACCATCGTCTTTGAACTGCGAGTACCTTACTAACGTCACCGCTAGTGTTGAGCGATACGATACTGCAAATATTGGGTATCGGCCGATATTGGCTGTATCGTAATTCCGATTCCGAGTTCCGATATTTTCGTCATATCGGATACCGGAATCGGAATGTCACTGTCACTGTCAGTGTCCGTCGGTCGGGTCTGTCAGAAGTCAGCGGCACTTACCCGGCAGAAGATCTCCGGCGGTCACATCCCGGACTGCTTAATGGCCGCCATCCTCTTCTCCCCGGCGGTCACATGCAGTATCTCGCGATAACTGCAGTGACTGCTGGGTAATCGCGGCCGTAAAGCAGTCCGATGACGTCACCGCCGGGGAAGCTGGTAAGCAGCTGTGCTGCGCCGGGATGTCAGGCTCTGCCTGTCATTCCGATGTAGCAGAGTTGGATCGTCGTGGGACAATCGTTACTATGGACTGCGTCGGACAGGTGGTATACTGTTGGTTTGTTTTTTTTATTTTTTTACAGGAGATCGATGGCGTCGCAGGAATGAGAGAGTAATAAAAAAAATGAAAACTGTGTTGTCTCTTTTATTTCATTAAAATACTTTTTTCTTGCTGTGTCTTTTTTTTACACATTTAATAACTTTGGGATTAATAATGGATCGGTGTCTTATTGACACCTCTCCATTATTAACCGGGCTTATTGTCACCGTGCAATCAACGGTGACATTAACCCCTTATTACCCCGCTTGCCACCGCTACAGGGCAAGTGGGAAGAGCCGGGTAAAGTGCCACAATTGGCACATCTTTTGATGCGCCAAATGTGGGGCTGCTGTAGCCTGGTATTATCAGGCTGTTGAGGGCCAAAATCCATGGGCCTTGACAGTCTTTTAATACCAGGCCGCAGCAGTCTGCATTTTACTTGGCTGGTTAACAAAAATAGGGGGGATCCCCACGCCGTTTTTTTTTCGAGGGGATCCCCTATTTTTGTTAACCAGCCAAGCTAAGCAGACTGCTGTGGCCTGGTATTATCAGGCTTGCAAGGTCCATGGATATTGGATCCTTACCAGCCTGAAAAACCAGGCCTCAGCGGTCTGCTTCATCTGGCTGGTTAACAAAAATAGGGGGGACCCCACGCTAATTTTTTTCGAGGGGATCCCCTATTTTTGTTAATCAGCCAAGATATGCAGACTGCTGTGGCCTGGTATTATCAGGCTGGCAAGGTCCATGGATCTTGGCTCCTTAACAGCCTGAAAATCCAGGCCTCAGCGGTCTGCTTCATCTGGCTGGTTAACAAAAATAGGGGGGACCCCACGCTAATTTTTTTCGAGAGGATCCCCTATTTTTGTTAATCAGCCAAGATATGCAGACTGCTGTGGCCTGGTATTATCAGGCTGGCAAGGTCCATGGATCTTGGCTCCTTAACAGCCTGAAAATCCAGGCCTCAGCAGTCTGCTTCATCTGGCTGGTTAACAAAAATAGGGGGGACCCCACGCCATTTTTTTTTCGAAGGGAACCCCTATTTTTGTTAATCAGTTCCCTCTGACGTCACTGATGGTGTCCCTGGCTGACCTGAAGTGAAAGTGGAAAGCAATCAATTAAGCTTTCCACTTCCTCTCCTGTCAGCCAGGAGAGGAGCTCATTCATTTGGGGGTTTACTGTGAGGCTGCAGCATTAGCTGCGGTCCCTGCAGTAAACATTAACCCTTTCTGAATGATTACACCGTGGGACCTGACTGTACATCGGATTGGTAAGAATAATTTTGCTTTATTATTTTATTTTTATTACAGGAAATGGTTTTAGCAGGTAAATAAAATATGGTCAAAAACTGTGTGATTATTTCATTAAACTTTTTTTTATTAAAGTGTGTGTGTTTGATTTTTCTTTCATACAATAGGATTAATAATTGATAGTTGTCTAATTGACAGCTCTCAATTATTAACCTGGCTTAAAGTGACCTTTCAATTGCAAGGTCATTTTAACCCCTTATTAACCCATTCGCCACCGCTACAGGGCAATGGGAATAGACGGGCAAAGTGCCAGAAAGGGCAAATCTAATTAGAGATTTGCCCTTTCTGGGGTGTCTGGGGGCAGATGTTAGTAGCCGGGGGGGGCCAAAAATAATGGTCCCTCTCTGGGCTATTATTATCTGCCCCCACTCACTGGCTTTGTCTGTCTGGTTGCGAAAATAGGGCGGGAGCCCACGCATTTTTTTTCAGCAATTTTACACCTCATATATATATATATACATGTCATTGAGTTTGTGACACATTATATATATATATATTTATAGTTCATACACTTCTACATAGTATAATAGCCGCTAATTCAATTGCCGGCTTTTGTGAAAATGCAGAACCCGACATGAAATGACACTTGGTTTACACAGAGTTAACCATGTCTTTTCATGTACTTTGATATCTGATTTGCACAAACAATTACATGAGTGTAAGTGTGCAAAATTTCACACCTGTAGGGGTTAATTAAAGGTGTAAATTCGTAGCAAAAAAGTCCTTTTTTTTACAACGAATTTACACCTTTAATTAACCCCTACAGGTGTGAAATTTTGCACACATAGACTGATGTAATTGTTTGTGCAAATCAGATAGCAAATGACATGAAAAGACATGGTTAACTCTATGTACACCAAGTGTCATTTCATGTCGGGTGCTTCTGTCTTTTCACTGAAGCCGGCTTTACCCGGCAATTGAATCAGAGGATATTTTACTATGTAGAAGTGTATAAACTATACATATATGTATATATAATGTCACAATGACATGATATATATATATATATATATATAATATATATATATATATAATATATGTATTCTATATGTGTATATTTAGTGTTTACAAGGAAAGAATGGGGTTTTTTTAGTTGCGATATTTTGTTCCCATAGACTTACATGGGACTTCCGGTATCGGGTATCGCCGATATTTTAATGGTATCGGCGATACCATTCCGATTCCGATACTTAGGGATATCGGAAAGTATCGCTCAACTCTAGTCACCGCTCGTGACAGCAGCCATAATCAAATGCTATTCTCAGTGTTTTCCTGCTGCCGTGGTGAGCGGTAATGTTACTGATAATCACTGACTCTAGCAGACCCGGGGATTGTTGGGGACGTCCATATTACGGATTACGGCAGACCCTTTGGATTACATTTTTTTTGATAATGCATGGGTACAATAGGGTAATTGTCAGTGCTTTTTACAAATAAAGAACTTTTCTATGCATGTGTGTTATTTTCTTTTAAATTACTGGGTGCATAATAAGGGTGTCTGATAGATGCCTCTGCATTGTTAACCCTTGGGATTGATGTCAGTGGACATTACAAAGCTGACATCAATCTCAAAACCATTACCTCAATTGCCAACGCACCAGGGTAATCAGGAAGATCCGAGGCAAAGTGCCAGAATTGGCTCATCTAATGGATTCACCATTTCTGGGGCTGCTGATGGCTGGTGTTATAAGTTTGGGAAAGGACCAATATCATGGCCTTTCCCAGATGATTAATATCAGCCCCCAGCTGTCTACTTTTCTTAGCATTTTTTAATAATCAGTTAAGGCAAAGCAGACAGCTACGGGCTGATATTAATAGTCTGGGAAGCTCTATGGATATAGGCCCCTTCCCAGAATAATGAAAAAAATGTTTCAGCTCACCCCTTAGCATCCTCCGTGTAGCAGGAACCACACCGTTGCATGGAGCCGCCCTGGCTTAGCGCATACAAGTCCAAACACACAGTAATCTCCAGCGATCTCAGGCAGGCAGAATAATAACACCAGCTCAGAGCTGTCTGCTTCCCCTCAGCTGGTTATTAAAAATAAGGGGACCTCATTAAAATTTTTGCATTTATTTATTTGCTAAATACAAGTACACAAAAATGCAAACACAAAGCATTGATTATATATCTCATTGACATCTTCCTATCTATATATCTATTCTATTCTGACGGTTCACGTTGTGAATTTACTACAGTTGCATGATGAAATGTCAAGTTTCCTATGAGTTGTGTCTGTGTGTGCATGGTCCGTGTTCAGTGCAATTTTTTTCTTGCACTCATTGACTTGCATTGGTGAGTGTTAGTCCTTTAAAACTCGAATACTCAGCATGCTGCAATTTTTTTCTCACCCCATTCCAGGTGAGGAAAAACTCGCTGATGAACACTGCTTCATTGAGTAACATTGGTGCGAGTGCAATGTGATTTTTTTTCTCGCATTGCACTCGACAATTTTATGCGCAGATGTGAGCGAAACCTAACTAGAAGAGCGTAACATCACAAAAACATCTGATGTCGCACTCTTCTAGTCACCTCACCACTACATTATGACTTCTGGAAAGGGTAGACACTGTTTCCTAAGCTGACAGAGAATACAACAGCCAACAATGGATTTCCAGGGTTGCTGGAAGGTGAGTATTCCTTTGCATATTATTATTTTAATCAATCACTGCAAAAATAAAAAATATATATTGTCGAATGACCCCTTTACGCTATACGAAATTACTGAGAATGTTGCATGCCATATACAAAAATTCACACATATTACCATATAAGTGTATGTTAGGTTGAAAACCAAAGGATATTTTTCTCCCAAATTCTTCTGTGAGGTAGCCCACATTTTACATGCTTGCATAACAGCAATTGCCCTTGTTTTAAGGTTTCGCCATTTCATGGTTCAAAGCAGATGTTACATTCGTTTTAGGTGATGTAAATACCACACAGGAGTTGTGAACATTGACCATGACAACCATTGACACGGTTCATCCCAACATAACATCAATGCATTTCATTATTCCTCAGTTCTAAACAATCTGCTGCTGCTTTTCTTAATTATGTCCACATTTTGCAAATGGTTTTGCCCAGAGGAAGACACAGAAAGGAGAGGGCTCCTGTGCAAGACGGCATTTGGGCTCTTTGTAGGCCCCTAGTTCATCATAAAGCACGCCTTTATAAGTGTGTGACAGAAAGTGCTTGCTACTTTGGTGGTGGAAGTGGGCCTCTTTACGTCCTTGGCCCTTGTGTCGCTGCACAGATTACACCAATGGTATGTCTGCCCCTAGCTTCGCTATTATGTATAAACCTGCAACTAAACTTATAAGTTATATAACTAAACTTATATAATTAAAAATACCTGTTCTCTCACTTATAATATACAAAGTAACCATTAAGCCTCCTTCACACATCCTTATTTCCATCCAGTAGATGTGGTATCCGTTTTTCAGAGATACCACATGTACCCATTATAGCCTGTGGTGCCATGCACATGTCTGTATTTTTACATGGACCGTGTGTCATTTTAAACCACATGGAGACATGTCAGTTTTTTACTGGCTTCATGGATGACAAGCGCCAAAAAAGTCTATGTATCCGTGTAAAACATTTACAGCACATGGATCGCATCCATGTCCTCTATGTGTTTAACATTGCGGGGTATGGGAGAAGCTTTGTCATTTATTTTTATTTTTCCATAACGGAAAAACACTGATGGCACACTGATGACACACTGATGACAATCTAATCCAAAACACGGATCGCACACTGATGACACACTGATGACAATCTAATCCAAAACACGGATGGCACACGGATGCAAAACACTAATGACACACTAATCTAAAACACAGATGGCACACTGATGATACATTGATAGAATGCTGCTGACAATCTAATCCAAAACACTGATGACACACTGAGGGCACACTATCCAAAACACTGATGATACACTAATCCAAAGCACAGATGGCACACTGAGGGCACTCTGATCCAAAACACTGATGACACACTAATCCAAATCACAGATGGCACACTGAGGGCACTCTGATCCAAAACACTGATGATACATTGATAGAATGCTGCTGACAATCTAATCCAAAACACTGATGACACACTGAGGGCACACTGATCCAAAACACTGATGACACACTAATCCAAAACATGGATGGCACGCTGAGGGCACACTGATAAAAAACATTGATGACACACTAATCTAAAACACAGATGGCACACTGAGGGCACACTGATCCAAAACACTGATGATACACTGATCCAAAACACTGATGACACACATACTGTTTTTCTGGTAATGATTTTGTACAGACATTTGAAGGAGTGAGTCCTTACACAGTTTTGGCATTTGTTAGGATTTTTTGGGTGTAGATTATTTTAGGAGACCAGTTAATGTTCTGTACAGCATATACCTTTGTGGTTATAGGGACATTTAAGTTAAATTATCTATTCATTTAAAAGACAAAATATTTTTCTTGGTATAACTACGTAGTTGTGTGACATAAGATCACTTTATGCAGAAAAATGAGGTAATTCAAGAGATCTGTCTATAGGGCAGATCTGACAAAATACAAATTCATCGAATTGCGCAGCTTTTATCTGGATATTCGATTTGCAGCAAGGTTATTCTCTGCAAATTAAATGTTCTTTATTATGCTCTTGGGTTTCCATTCTTTAACGACGGGTTTCATACAGCCAAATCAGACTTCTTGCTTTGAACCAAAACATGTGTGTGCAAGTAGAATGTCTGGTTAGGCTTTTATCTTAAGTCATGTGGAAAGGCTCATTAAAGAGTCGATACTGATTTTAGGATTGCTACTTCCCACAGTTGACTCTACAGTTCAAACCCTCTCAAACACACTTTACATATTTAATATTCCGTTGGAGCATTGCATGACATTTAAGTCAATGTTCCCACGATGAGCTTTTGGTGCATTCTTGATATTGCAGAATTTCTGCACCATTTTTGCACCTATTGTTTAAATTAGTTTACTTGCATTTTTTCATTGCATTTTTGTGTGTGTTTTCTTAACATGCATTTTATTATGATTTTGATGCTGCCTTTTTTGTCTCTGCTGTGTCATGCAAATTACATGCACGTTTGGTGTTTTTTCCGCTGTAGGAATGCACTAAAAATGCATGTGCATTATTTTCTGCTGATTTTCTGCATCTAAAGTAAGTCTTTGGGGAAACTCCACACAGAAAACTGAGTGTACCCATAAGAGAAATTGACATGCTGCAGATTTGAAAAACGCACTGCAGGTGAGTTTATGCAGTGTTAAAAAGAAGCACGGTAGGCATGAGATTTGTATACATCCCACACATTTTGCTAGAACAATAAGATGCTGAATTTTTGCAGCACCAAAATCTCAACGTGGGATTGTAGCAAAGTTTACATAATTTGCTTGGCCTAGTTAAATAAGTGGAGCTGGTGCTTTTTTTAGATTAATTATAGCTGTATTGTGGGAGTGTAGGTGGCGTAGGTGTACGTTATGCTTGTGTAAGAACTCTCTTGGGAAAAAAGGGAAGAAACTAGAAACTGCAACTGACCTTGCCAGTTCCTGTACAGACTTGAGATCCTGACCAGCAGTCCCTAAAGGTTCTTCCATGAGCAGAAACAAACCTAACCATAGTCTATGAGATGACAGTTTGTGCCTAAACTACCTGAAAGGCTGTTAAGCTCTTCACATATCTCCTAAAGAAATGGAAGGCAGTGCAGAGAGTAAACTGCCTACATAAAGGAAAGTGTGCTGAAAAAAGGAAAGCTCTCAGAGTGAGTAAAATTAACCAAGAAATACAAAATAAAGTATTAATTAAGTAGATTATATGCTGCCTATTTCCTAAAAAAAAAGAAACAGAAGGTGGGTGCAAAGTAAAGAACAGAAACTGCAAAGAGATGTACCATAACTGGAATTTCACTGACTGGCTTTAAGCTAAATATAGCAGAATGACTGAACAGTCAAAATAAACTATCACCAGCAGGAAATGCCAGCAAGGGGATAGAATATAAAGCAGCAACCGAAAGGTGATAGGGCAGGCAAATGAAAACACCTGTGTAATGCTAAATAGACTGCAGCCAGAATAATAGAGCCTATATGCCTGGATAAAAGGTGTGTCTGCTGTGACATGGCAGACAGAGAAGCCGACCACAAAAGCCAGGCTCCAGGGTTTGAAACCAGGACCATGACATTGTAAATACTCACCTCTGATGTATTTGAATGGATGACTGTCACAATTATTTCTATCCTGATTACAAAGCAACCAGGTTGGTATCTGTTCAAACAAATTTTGTGCACAATTGTCCACTTAATTATTTCATTTTTTAAATTGTCATAATGACAATAAAGTTAATATATCCCACTACTTAAGGCTCCGGTCCAGAGCCAAAAACTGGTGTCATGATCCAGGACGGGGTTTTGTCTTTGTCCAGTCCTGGTAAGACTGGGGTTAATGGTTTCAGCCTCTCTTTGGCAGAGGGTGGCTATTTAGTTGCCAATTGACCTAGGTCTGGTGTCAGTTATACTCCTGCCCTCAGCTGAGTCCGTTGACCTCCTGTGTGCCTGTGCCTTGTGCCTGATCTCGTTGCTTGTTTGGTTTTGACCCGGTCCGTCTCTTCGCTGTGAGTTTGTCCACTGTCTTGGTACTGTGTATTTGCCCATTCTGGTTTTCTGATACCTTGGCTACGTTCTGATTACCCTCTGTCTGCTTCTTTTGTACTGTGCTGCTCTCTCTGGTTTGACCCCTTGGTTACATCCTGACAATCCGTTTTGTCTACGCCCCTTGGTAACTTTGTCCCATAGTTACCCTTCTAGGAGTTTTCCTTCTGCTCCTAGCTCTCGGAGCTTAGGCCACGCCCCCATCAGTCAGTGCTTCAAGTCCTGTTTGGCCTGAAACAATCTCTCTCTGCTCCTGCTTCCTCTGAGAGACCTGTGGCCGGTGCCGCCCCTTGGCAGTCACGCGCTTCAGGTCCTGGTTGTCTAAATCACGCATCTTCACCGCTGCTGCCCCGCTCCACAGGTATTTTTGAGTGCAGTCTGTATTACTCAGGACATGCTCACTGGCTCAGTGAGCAAGTGTAGTGCGGTATTCGTGATACTGGTTTGTGATATCTATAATGCATTTGACTAAAATAAATAACATCATCTAGATTTACTACCACTTCAGAATCATTCATTCTCTGACAATGACTGAGCACTCCTAGAATTCTATTCTGTCCTCCATTATAATTTTTTGAGGGCCCAGTTAAACTGTAACAGTGCAGACTTTGCACGAGCGCTTTCGAGAGAAACCCTAGCCCTTACCCTTTAATACCTTTACAGATGTCTTACATTATGCAGAGATGCCTGGGTTCCATGCATGGAGTGTTGGCTGGCTGGTGTCGTGAGCTGATAGATAGGAGCTTAGTAAAGTCAGATCAGAGAGGAGCAAGTCATAACAAAATCGGAGTCAGAGACATAGTCAAAAAAATGCCTAAGTCAGCATTAGGAGAATGGAGTCAGAGATAGAATCATGAGGCAAGCGGAAAGACAAAATACTCCAAAGTCCGTGGCTGGAACCTAGCAAGCTGAATCAGGAGAGAGCTTCAGGAGTATAGACCAGGTAGGTAATTATAACCTGTACCTGGCAACTGGCAGCCTATAACTGGCATTAATTTGATAGTTCATGTAGGGTATGATGATGCTCGATTGGGAACAGCAAGGAACTGATTACTTTTTTGCTGAGTTGCTGAACAGCACACACAATAAGTGTGCCTGAATGGATGGCAAGATGGGTCCCAGGCACACTAGTATTGCACCCTGTGACAAAAGGAAACATTGTTGAAATAGAACCAGGTGAAAATTTGACAAGAATAGGCAGAATGGAACCAGCAAAATCCTAACTGTGACTATATTATACTCAGTTAGTATTCTGCACGCTAAAGTCCCTATCAAATTTTCTGTACAAACCCTTTAAGGAATTAAATCACTAAATGCTCAAATAAGGTAGATATGATTTCATATTGTAATATCTGATAATGGAAAACAAAAAAGCAGTGCTTACTCCCTATTTATTGATTACAGCTTTGGAGTCAAAAGCTTTCATGTCAGATATTAGATATTGCTTGCTGGAGAATGTGCAATAGGATTAAAAGACCTAGAGCAGCTACTGAAATTCAGAAGCATCGTTAGAACAAGAATGTAATTGTTTGAGCAGCACATCATAACACTTACACAAACTATGTTCTCGCCATATGGATCCTGCTTGACTTACAGTTAGTTGTTGATTACTCTACTTGTTTTGCTCATTTGCTACCTAAGAAATCTCAAAAATTTTGCTTATGTCTATTTTTTAAGATAATTTTAAAATGTTAATTATATGTAGAAAGTTCATAAGTAAAAAATATAAAGATAATAACAGTATAGGATTAAGCCATCTTCTGTTTTATTAGTGATAAAAGGGCTACATTGTCAATGTCGCTGACTTCTGAACGTCTTACTAATTATCATGTTTTAGGATGAGATATAGATTTTATGCCACTGGAGGGATCTTGTCTTAAAGTTGTAAATTGAACTGGAACCATCAAGCAACATTTGAAATGTAACCAATACCAGGTTTAACAGAATGGGCGTTATCTGTCTTTTCTGATTTGTTCAATCTTCATTATAGCCTTGTCAGTATCTTGGATAAAGAAGGAAAGGACACACAAAATGTACACAAATCTGTGCGGGCACTGAAGTACAACATAAATTGATTACAAATTTGTCAGAAAATGCAGTATGGTCAACTTTTTATCCAAGTGACTTCATTGGTGAGGTGGGATATGCCAATGTTAATCCACGTATCTAAAAGTATATTTTCATCCATCTGCAAAGACATTTGCTATAAATGTTTAGTTGTGTAAAGGCATTTACATTATATTTGTACAGTGTGCTATAAATCGTGCTCATAGCTGAGGTTGATGTGATACTAAAATGTTAACCTGTGAAATAAAAAAGTAAATGTTAAGCTAAATATTCTCCAACTGGTCTAAAAAAGTTGTGGGAATCATTAAAAAGGTCAATGATGACCTATTTCTGAGCGTGACCACACATTGTACGGCTGTGTGACAACAGCTCCGCTCACCTACGGAGGCCGATAGCTGCATGATTGTGAAAGACAGCAGCAATTGGCTAGTGAACAGAGTTTCAGCCTCATACAGCTAGCCTTCATGTGTGGTCTCACAATTTCTGCTTAGGTATTTAAAGGAAAATAAAATGGTGATATCTTGTACAGAGGGAACCATAACCTAGAATAATCTCTGTAAAGCATTTGAAATAATGATTATGTCTATAACTTTCTATTATAAGTCTATTTCTCTGTTTTATAGAAATTTATTGATGAATATTTATACCGATGAGCTTGCAGTGGCCTTGGCATGCACTTACAGCCTCTTTCCCTCTTTCTCATACTGGTGCCGGCCTCCTGTCAATGACTGACAAGTCTCTCTTCTCTGTGATGTGATCTCGCACAGGCACTATCATGTTATAATGACATAGTGAGAGCCGGACTATTGATTTGTGCATGCGCCATCCACGGGAGACCTTCTGATGAGTTCCCTTTAAATTATATGACCATTTTGACTGCTTTGTAAAAAATTCTGTCAATACTTAAAATATTCAAAAGGATAATTCCATGCACTTTTTGTGTCTTTATAATTGTGCTGAGCATCATCATTACATTTTTCTTGTCATTTGCTAGATTTCCATTAGTTCAAATAGATTTTTAGTACCCGAAGTAACTACTTTTGCGAGTGATGCAATTTTACAATTCAAAATATCTGATGTTGCACATTCAAAAACTCTTTGCAAGATTTTCATACAAACAAAATGTCTGCAAAAGGGAAAGTTAATTTAACACTTTTAACTAGAGAATGATGAAGTTGACTTTGCCTCAAATATTAAAAAAAGATTCTCCCGAATCAAAAAATTTTCTGATTTGCTTTTTGCGATTTTTTTGAGGGCCAGGAAAGTTGTGAAAAAAATCTAAATAATACTTATTTCACTGCTCACCTGTCCTACAGCTCTCCTGTATCATCATATGCAACCATCACATTACTGTTAGTGATAAAAGTATGTGAACCTTTAGGAATAGGAGATAATTTAAGGGTCAATTAAGAGTCTGGTGTTACTAAGCAATGGTATAACAGGTATGACTGATTTATTTTAAACAGGAAAGCTCTATCACAGTCTGATTTTCAAACATATGATTCTGACAATGTATCATAGCAAAAACAAAGGACATTTCTGAGGATCTTAGTAGAAGATGCAATTGAAAAGAATTGGCACTCACGAATGAATAATGTGGTACTTAAACAAGGACTCATGCTGCCTGGTTACCATGGGAAAGAGGAGGAGGAACCCTATGTCACCTGGCGCACAGGAGATCAGTCATCCACAATGCTGGGAATCTCGTCATACCCAGCAACGCAGATTATCGATCTCCTATGCGCAAGCCAACATCAGGTTCCACCTCCTCTTTCCTACATGGCATCCATGTAGCCTGAGTCCTTGTTTAAGTACCACTAGATGACAGGACAACTACACTGGGAAATAGAAATTCTGCAACTGTACCAGTTCTGATGAAGGTCCAAACAAGGGCCGAAAATGTTTAACAATAATAATTTTGGATGCACAATAAATGGAACCTATTTTTTCACACGTTATTCTTTCGTGAGTGTCAAGTCTCTTCAACTACATTTGCTAAGGGCTGAATACTCTACTTGGGCACCACATTCCTTGACTGTTAGAGTGCCATGAATATTATGGTTTGATCTTAGTATATGACTACTGCAACCTCCTACTCTCTGGCCTTCCCTCTAGCACTCTGAACTACTCCAATCCATCCTGCACTCTGCTGCCCGACTAATACACCTGTCTCCCCGTTATTCCCCAGCCTCTCCTCTCTGCCAAGCCCTTCATTGGCTTCCTATCGTCCAGAGGCTCCAGTTCAAAACCTTAACCATGACCTACAAAGCCATCCACAATCTGTCTCCTCCATACATCTGCGACATGGTCTCCCGGTACATACCCACACGCAACCTTCGATCCTCTCAAGATCTCCTCCTCTACTCCCCTCTTATCTCTTCTTCCCATAACCGCATGCAAAGCTTCTCCTGTGCCTCTCCCATACTCTGGAACTCTCTACCCCAACACATCAGACTCTCGCCTACCATGGAAACCTTCAAAAAGAACCTAAAGACCCACCTCTTCCGACAAGCCTACAACCTGCAGTGATCATCAGTCTACTGAACCACCGCACGACCAGCTCTACCCTCTCCTCGTGTATCCTCACCCATCCCTGTAGACTGTGAGCCCTTGCGTGCAGGGTCCTCTCTCCTTCTGTACTTGTGTGTGCCTTGTATTGCTCATGTTTACTGTACTTGTCTATATTTGCCCCTCTTCACATGTAAAGCGCCATGGAATAAATGGCGCTATAAAAATGTATAATAATAATAATAATAATAATAATATGAGTTGTTGGTGTTCATTAGGTTGGAAACAGTAAAACCCATCTCTGAAGAGTTTGGACTCCACGACTCCACAGTCAGACAAGTTGTGTATAAATGAAGGAAAAATAAGACAATTATTACATCTTCAGTAGTAATCGATCAACAAAGACCACTTTACAAGCAATGAGTATAATATTCTGCAAGGTCACAAAGAAACCCAAGGTAAAATCTAAGCAACTAAAAGACTATCTCACATTTGCCAGTGTAAATGAGTTCACCATCAGGAGGACACTGAAGAAAAATGATGTGTATGGTAAGTATATCAAGGGGAAACCCTCTGCTCTCAAAAGAAAACATTGTTGCCCATCTGTAATTTGCTAAAGATTACATGGACAACTAGAATGTTTCATGGATGAATAAGACCAAAATAGTGCCTTTTGGTTTAAATGAGAAGCATTAAGTTTCTAGAAAGAAAAACAGTGAACGACAATATAAAAATATCATACCATCTGTGAAGCATGGTAGTGGAGGTAGCAAATTGTAAAAGAGAATGTTGGGAGATCTGCCCAAGAGCTGAATCTCAAAGCAGCAAGAAAATGACCCAAATCACACAATGTTCTGTAAAAGAATTGTTACAGAAGAATAATGTTAATTTTGGAATGGCCAGACAAAATCCTGACCTTAGTCCTTTGGAATGGTGTAGAAGTAAGAAAACCCACAGACTAAATAAAGTTGTTTTGTAAAGAGGAATGGATTATACTTCCTGCAAGCTGGGTTTCAGGACTAATCAACAGTTAGCACAAATCTGGAAATGCAGTTATTGCTGCACAAGGAGTTGTTATGCATGTGGTTGTGGAACCACTGTGCCAGGGTTCGTGGAAAGCCTGGAGGGATGTAAATAAGCAACTACCTGGTCCTTCACTAGAGCCCCTGATGGTGTGGTTAGACTTGAACCCAGGTGGACCCCAGTTGCTATTCTAGGACAGACTCCAAAACCACAGTAGCTGACCTCCTAAGGGGCAGCGAAGCAGGACAGGTTAAGAGCTGGTTAACAGGAGGACATGTGGCTGGGTAAACAGAACAGGTTAAAGATCAGGAGTGCACGGCTGGTAGACAGGTAGACAGATCAGGTTCTTGATCAGGAATGAACAGAATAGGTTCAGGAACACAGGGCAGACTTGGGTGCAAGATCACAGGTGCAGGTTCAGACTGGACATGTAAGGATAGTGGCATAGGTGGGACAAAGCAAAACAGGCTCAGGTCAGGGTATCAGCATGACGGACTAGGAAACAGGTTACAGCAGGACGTATGGGATCAAGTTTAGACAGGATGGACAGGAGCAGGTTCAGGCATCGCAGGCATAGGGACTTTACAACTAGGTGGCAGGTTGCACACTGAAAACTAAAGTTGCTAAGGCATCTACCCATAGGAGAGGTTGACATAAATATTAAGCATCTCCCAGTTATTGGCTGGGGACCTTTTCAGAAGCGCATGCGCTGCTTCTCAAAGAGAAGTGGAGTGCACCCGCTCTAAGCACACTCCCAGGAGACTTGCGTGCCTTTCGTAGGACCTGGGAGGAAACAGTTACAAACAGAGCTCGGATGGGTAGGTGAACAAGCTGGCATCTCTGCTGGAACGAGGAGTGGAACTCATGCAAGGTTGCCGGCACTGTTCTAACTGGTGTCACACCAGATACTAAAAGTAAAGTCTCACATACTTTTGCCATTTACAGACATTTGAAATTGGATAATTTTCCTTGTTTAAACATTGACACATATTTTTGACTCATTTGTTGGAATTTATTCTCATTGATTACTTTTAAGAAAATTCTGTAGGATTCGCAAACTTTCACCAAGGCTCAGTGCTGGATTCATATTATTCAACTTATTTAAAAACTATATAAATGATGTTACTAATAGTGTTGTTTCTGTTTTTGCAGATGGCACAAAACTATGCAGCATGGTGTAGTCTGTGGAAGATTTTTGTAATCTGACTTAAACGAAACTACAGTCATGGCCGTAAGTGTTGGCACCCTTGAATTTTTTCCAGAAAATGAAGTATTTCACCCAGAAAATTATTGCAATTACACGTTTTGTTATACACATGTTTATTTCCTTTGTGTGTATTGAAACAACACAAAAAAATCAGAGAAAAGGCAAATAGGACTTAATTTCCTACAAAATGTCAAAAATGGCTGTGAAAATTGTTGACACCCTCAACTTAATATTTGGTTGCACACACTTTGGAATAAATAATTGCAATTAACAAACAAAACATGTTATTGCAATAATATTCTGGGAAAAATACTTCATTTTCTGGAATAAGTTCAAGGGTGCCAACACTTTCAGCTATGACTGTAAGTATTTGGACATCAACTTTGCAGTTAAGGTTGAATGTGAGTAAATGTAAAGTTATGCATCAGTGTGTTAGGGTTTGAGTTCCCGCTGCTGCACAAGGGGAGTCTCGAACCAGCCCCGCTGCAGTCTCTCATTCATCTCCGGCCGCAGTGGAGCCTGCTCTGCAGAGACGTCGGTCCAAGCGTCTTGCCCACTCCAGTACTGTGCAGTGACTTGCTGCTGCCTTTCCTGGATCTGCTATTATAGCCAGTGCTGGAGCAGACGTCTTTGGGACAAAGTCCTGCGTTTTCCCTTCTGAGCATGCCCAGAGTGATATCTCTCATTGGAGATCAGGGGTCACATGCTCAGGTACTGCAGCAGCTCCTATTGGTCTGCCAGGAAGGTCCTGTGACTACTGTTGTTCTGGAACAAGCTTCATTGATCCTTGTTTCTGGCAGGTCCTGTAGCTGTTACTATAAAAGGGTAGCATGGCTGGGCTGCCATGCGCTAATATCAACCATTGTATGCTATGCCAAGTGTGGTCATGTGTGTGTGTGGTTAGGGACCCGGCTGAAATAAGCCACTAGAATACCGACTTAATCGGTGAGGAGTTTGGTGTGCTAGCTGGTCAGGGTCGGCATCCTAGATGCCCTAGATTACCGGCATAACCGGTGAGGAGTTTTGATTGCCGTATTCAGGGTCTGGCGTTCAGACGCCATAGATTGCGGTGACTCCCGCGAGGACATTAGCACATGATCACGCTTTATGTACGCTTAGCACTTAACTGTGTACCTGAGAGCCTGACAGGACACAGCACTTTTTCTCAGCGGCCCTGTGACGTAACAGGGTTCGCTTTCAACGCTAGACAGCGCCCTAGCGTGTTTTCTTTGCGACTCAGTTGTGTTTAGTGAGTTCGCACACATCGCCATATAGCGCTGCGGCTCTCCTTCTAGCGGCTCTGTGGAGTAACAGAGTTCGCACTTATTGCCACAGCGCGTTACGGCGTTTATGTTGGCGACTCTGCGGGATAACAGAGTTTGCTTCTTACGCCATTTTACTAGCAGCAGGCTCTGCCTGCACGGTGGACCCCGGGCTGCGAACGCACCTCTCCACATCTTATATTTGGTGCGTTCCGCAGACCCTAACATAATATTAGCGCCAGGGTCTGGCTAGTAAAATGGCGGATGAACAGCGTTTACAGCTGTACATCCAGCAGCTGGAGGGTAGGTTGGCGGCTCTTGAGCGCGCAACCTCAGCTGTGGATGTTACCGCAGTCGCTGTTCAGGCTGCTAGCGTAGCTGCAGCCAGTTTGTCCTCTGCCACCTCTGTCCCTACATTGTCCCACCTCCCGCTTCCAGACAAGTTTGCTGGTGACAGCAAGCAATGTCGGGGATTCGTGAGTCAGTGCTCCATACACCTCGAGCTTCTGGCTGCACGTTTCCCCACGGATCGGGCACAAGTGGGCTTTGTGATAGCTCTTCTGTCGGGCAGAGCGTTGGAGTGGGCAACGCCGCTGTGGGAACGCGACGACCGTGTGGTGCGGAGTGCTTCTCATTTTCTGGAGGCTCTGAAAAAGGTTTTTCTAGGACCTCAGATCACCCACGATACGGCGCTCAAACTGCTGGCAAGTACCCAGGGTTCGGCTTTGGTCAGCCAGTTTGCTGTCCAATTTCGGACTCTGGCCTCGGAATTAGAGTGGCCAGATAAAGTCCTCATTCCCGTGTTCTGGAGAGGACTGGCGGGTCATGTGAAAGACGCCTTGGCTACCAGAGAGATTCCTGCCACACTGGAGAAGCTTATCGCTATTTCCACCCGCGTCGACCTCCGTTTCCACGAGCGGAGGCTGGAACGTGACCAGTGTAGGCAGAGGGTTCGGTTGGCTCCAACCTTCACCACCCCTCTGGAGTCGCCCATTCAGGCGCCCAACATTCAGGAGGTTGCTCCTGCAGGATCTAAATCTCGGGTAACTCGTCCATCCCCGATTTGTTATGTTTGCCAGCAGCAGGGACATTTTGCCAACCGATGTCCACAGCGGCTGAATAAATGGTCGCGCCCAGTAACCGTAGGAACAGGGTCACTGGACGCCATGAGTTTTGCCCCTAAAGTGCTCCTCAAGGGGATAATTACCCACGGTTCTACCACCCTACCCGTCAAGCTGTGTGGGATTCTGGGGCAGAGGGGAATTTTATGTCATCCTCCTTTGCTTCTCGCCACACCATGCCTTTGGTGTTGCTGGCTGAACCAGTATCGGTACGGGTGTTGAACGGAGCAATTCTGCCCTCACAAATCACCCATCAGTCTGTCCCACTCACCTTGTCTATGTCTCCTTCCCATCAGGAGAATATATCATTTTTTATCCTCCCTGTGGGTATAGATGAGGTTTTGTTGGGATTACCCTGGCTCCGCCACCACTCTCCCCATATTGAGTGGTCTTCAGGGAGAATTCTGGGTTGGGGTAATTTATGTAAAGGCAGATGCATTAGGGACAGCGTGCAGGTCAACACCACTGAGATACCCATAGACCTCTCTCCTCTTCCCAAGGTCTATTGGTCTTATGCCGATGTTTTCTTGAAGAAGGCTGCGGAGACTCTTCCGCCTCATCGCCCCTATGACTGTCCTATCGACCTCTTGCCTGGAGCTGAGCCTCCTAGAGGAAGGGTTTATCCCCTCTCTCTTCCTGAGACAGAGGCCATGTCCCAATATATTCAGGAGAACTTGGCAAGGGGATTCATTAGGAAGTCAGTGTCACCAGCGGGAGCGGGGTTCTTCTTTGTGCAGAAGAAGAAGGAGAATTACGACCGTGCATTGATTAGGGGTCTCAACGCTATCACCGTGAAAAATAAATATCCTTTGCCGCTAATCTCTGAGCTCTTTGACAGGCTTCGGGGAGCAAGGGTATTTACTAAGTTAGACCTGCGGGGTGCGTATAACCTGATTCGCATCCGTGAGGGGGACGAATGGAAGATGGCATTTAACACCAGGGATGGGCATTATGAATATCTGGTAATGCCCTTTGGGCTCTGTAACGCCCCAGCTGTCTTCCAAGACTTTGTGAATGACATCTTCCGGGATATGTTTACCACCTCGGTGGTAGTCTATCTGGATGACATTCTCATCTTTTCTCCAGATATGGCCTCCCACCGGAGAGATGTCTGCAAGGTCTTCGACCTCTTGCGAGCAAATTCCCTATATGCGAAGTTGGAGAAGTGCATGTTTGAGCAGGAGTCTCTACCTTTCCTGGGCTATATCATCTCCACCCAGGGATTGGCTATGGATCCTACCAAACTACAGGCTGTGATGGATTGGCAAGAACCCCACTCCCTTAAGGCGGTGCAGCGCTTTATGGGGTTCATTAACTACTATCGCCAATTCATTCCCCACTTCTCTACTTTGGTAGCTCCCTTGGTAGCCCTCACCAAGAAGGGAGCTAATCCCAAGTTGTGGTCAGAGGAGGTCACAAAGGCGTTCTCCTCCATCAAGTCGCATTTCGTCAGTGCTCCCATCTTACATCGCCCCGATGTCGATAAACAGTTTATCTTAGAGGTGGATGCCTCTTCTGTTGGTGCTGGAGCAGTCCTATTTCAAAAGGATGCCCAGGGTCGGAAGCATCCCTGCTTCTTCTTTTCCAAGACCTTTACACCAGCAGAGAGGAATTATTCCATCGGGGACAGGGAGTTACTGGCTATGAAGTTGGCCTTCTCCGAGTGGAGACATCTTCTGGAGGGGGCTCGCTTCCCCTTCCAAGTATTCACGGACCACAAGAACTTGGTGTATTTGCAGACAGCCCAGCGGCTAAATTCCCGTCAGGCCAAGTGGTCCTTGTTTTTCTCCCGGTTCCATTTCACCCTCCATTTCCTCTCCGGTGAGAAGAACATTCGCGCAGACGGTCTATCCCGCTCCGTGGTGTCCTCTGAGGAGGTGGAGGAGGAGCCTCGGCTTATTGTCCCCACAGAAAGCCTAAGAACGGTGGCTCCGGTTTCGCTTGGGTCTGTGCCTCCGGGCAAGACTTTTGTGCCCATCAATTTGCGACCGGAAGTACTCTCTTGGGCACATTCGTCCAGGGTGGGTGAACATTTTGGGACAAAAAGGACTTCTGAGTTGCTGGCGAGAACATACTGGTGGCCGCAGATGGCCCGTGACGTCAGGGAATACGTTCAGGCGTGCGTCTCCTGCGCCAAGAATAAGTCCCCTCGACAACGGCCAGCTGGGTTACTTTTCCCTTTACCGGTGGCAGACAGGCCTTGGGAGATGGTCGGGATGGATTTTGTGGTGGGCTTACCCAAGTCTCGGGGCTGCACCATCATCTGGGTGATAACCGACCACTTCTCCAAAATGGTGCACTTAGTGTCGTTACCACGGTTACCGTCTGCACGAGCCTTGGCAGCATTATTCATTAGGCATATTTTCCGCCTTCACGGTATGCCAGACAAAATTGTCAGTGATCGAGGTCCCCAGTTTGCGTCTCGGTTCTGGAGAGAGCTGTGTCGTTTACTCAGCATTGAGTTGAATCTCTCCTCTGCATACCATCCCGAGACGAATGGGTTGGTAGAGAGGGCCAACCAGATCTTGGTCACATACTTGCGACATTTTGTCTCTGCCAGGCAGGATGACTGGGCATCCTTGCTACCGTGGGCTGAGTTCACTCTAAATAATGCTGTGGCTGACTCCACCGGACAGACCCCATTCCTCCTGAACTACGGACAGCATCCGCGGGTACCAGTGCCCATGCCCGTGTCTTCCTCCGATTCCAGGGTGGCAGACTGGGCTGTGGAGGCACGGGACATTTGGGACCGCACACAGGATGCCATTCAGGCCTCCAAAGAGAGGATGAGGTCTTCGGCCGATGCCCATCGGCGCCCCGCTCCTACATTTGCTCCGGGTGACCTAGTGTGGCTTTCTGCCCGAAACATCAGGCTACGTGTAGAGTCCACCAAGTTGGCACCTCGCTTTTTGGGCCCCTTTAAAGTTCTTGAGCAGGTGAACCCGGTGGTTTACCGCCTAGCCCTTCCGCCTCGCCTTGGTATCACTGACACCTTTCACGTGTCCCTCCTGAAACCCGTGGCCATTTCCCGGTTTTCCGAGTAATCTGCCGGGACGTCGGGTTCATCTACCGACGATCATGAGGTGAACGCCATTGTTGGGTACAAGGTGGTACGAGGCAAAAAATTTTATTTGGTGGATTGGAGGGGTTATGGGCCTGAGGATAGGTCCTGGGAGCCTGCCGAGCATGTTCACGCTCCGCAGCTCATCGCTGCCTTTGAGCGCAGCGAGGCCCAAAGAAGGGGGGCCCTAGGAGGGGAGGTAATGTTAGGGTTCGAGTTCCCGCTGCTGCACAAGGGGAGTCTCGAACCAGCCCCGCTGCGGTCTCCCATTCAACTCCGGCCGCAGTGGAGCCTGCTCTGCAGAGACGTCGGTCCAAGCGTCTTGCCCACTCCAGTACTGTGCAGTGACTTGCTGCTGCCTTTCCTGGATCTGCTATTATAGCCAGTGCTGGAGCAGACGTCTTTGGGACAAAGTCCTGCGTTTTCCCTTCTGAGCATGCCCAGAGTGAGATCTCTCATTGGAGATCAGGGGTCACATGCTCAGGTACTGCAGCAGCTCCTATTGGTCTGCCAGGAAGGTCCTGTGACTACTGTTGTTCTGGAACAAGCTTCATTGGTCCTTGTTTCTGGCAGGTCCTGTAGCTGTTACTATAAAAGGGTAGCATGGCTGGGCCGCCATGCGCTAATATCAACCATTGTATGCTATGCCCAAGTGTGGTCATGTGTGTGTGTGGTTAGGGACCCGGCTGAAATAAGCCACTAGAATACCGACTTAATCGGTGAGGAGTTTGGTGTGCTAGCTGGTCAGGGTCGGCATCCTAGATGCCCTAGATTACCGGCATAACCGGTGAGGAGTTTTGATTGCCGTATTCAGGGTCTGGCGTTCAGACGCCATAGATTGCGGGTGACTCCCGCGAGGACATTAGCACATGATCACGCTTTATGTACGCTTAGCACTTAACTGTGTACCTGAGAGCCTGACAGGACACAGCACTTTTTCTCAGCGGCCCTTTGACGTAACAGGGTTCGCTTTCAACGCTAGACAGCACCCTAGCGTGTTTTCTTTGCGACTCAGTTGTGTTTAGTGAGTTCGCACACATCGCCATATAGCGCTGTGGCTCTCCTTCTAGCGGCTCTGTGGAGTAAAAGAGTTTGCACTTATTGCCACAGCGCGTTATGGCATTTATGTTGGCGACTCTGCGGGATAACAGAGTTTGCTTCTTACGCAATTTTACTAGCAGCAGGCTCCGCCTGCACGGTGGACCCCGGGCTGCGAACGCACCTCTCCACATCTTATATTTGGTGCGTTCTGCAGACCCTAACACAGTGTACTGCTAATCTACAAGCATCAAAAGTTCTAGAGGGAGTATAACTAGGAGAGTCACTTGTAGAGAAGGAACTGGCTGTACTTGTAAATTACAGACTAAATGATATGGAATGTCAATCAGCAGCTTATAAGACCGCAAGATATTGTCATGTATTAAAAAAGGAATGGACCCATGGGAAAAGGATTCAATGCTACCACTTTACAATTTGCATTGGTATGATCTTATCTGAAATATTCAGTTCTTTTCTGTTCACAGTTCATAGAATAGATGTTTTAAAGTTAGAAAATGTACAATGAAGAGCAGTATAACGGATATGTGGCATAGAGAATTTTAGCTATTTAATATTTATTCACTGTGTGGGAGAAAACAGGAATACACAAACCCAGGGAAAACATGCACGTTCCTTGCTAATATTGTCCTTGAAGTGACTCATCATCATGAGGAAAGAATAAAAGAATTACATTTACTTAATCTTGAGAAAATAAATTTAAAAGGGGGCATGATTAACTTGTTCAATTATGTAAATGTAAACCCCCCTCGAAAGACAAAGAGGCATGAACTCTGGATTAAAAAAAGATTCAATCTACAGAGGAGACAGGCCTTCTTTACTGTGATAAATTGATTGAATAAGCCTACCTCAGGAACTGGTCACAGCTGGAACAGTCGATAGGTTAAAAATAAGGTTTAAAGATAACATAGAGTAAATACTTGTTCTGACTATTGATCCAGTCAAATGGCAGTCGAGATTGAAAAATTTGCTATTTATGATAGAACCAAAAGGTATGAAATTATCTATCTATACTCCTTGCCTTTAACTTCTCCCATCTCTTGGTGAACTTGATGGACATGTGCCTTTTTTCAATCATACTATAGAAAATACGTAAAAATGGGTCTGTAAGGTAAAAGGTGCAAACACTGTGTCCTTCGAGTGAATATATCTCTAGACTCAACACCAATCCTCGCATGGTTTGCCATGAATCTTTGGAAAAAAACACAATGATTCAAACAATTGAGTGCCATGTGGACCTTTTTGTGAATTTTCCTTTCAAGTTGCATTGCAAAATGAGAAACAGATGATGAGGCCTGTAGCATAAATTGACATACTTTAACATTTTTAACATTTTTAATTTTTCTTCCATCTAGTTTTAAGCAGATTTCCACTTAGATTTTTAAAAATTGCATCAATTTTGCTGCTACTTTAATATGTTTAAAATACAGAATACCATTGGGTGTTTAAAATGTTCAAAATAAAATTTTTAATGAAAAGCACCAATTTAAAAACATGTGGCAATGAAACAGAGTAACCCAATGGTGGACCACATAAGTACAAGTCTTACATAACTTACATTATGCTGAAAACTCATGTGAGATGTGGTCCAGGATCCCTGAAGTACGTTTCACCCTTGGTTCATCAGGGGACACCTGGACCACATCTCACACAAGTATAATGTAAGTTATTTATTGTTTGGACATTTTATAACATACATGTCTTTCTACACAATTGATAAATTGGCATAGAAATCTGCATCATGCAGCACATAGATTAGGCTAAACTAGTCTTTGGCTTTTTTTTATCCTTCATGTAAATTATTCAAACGATTTTCAGATTGTCTTTCAACATAAATGACATGTGACTAAGGCTTGCACTCATGTGGTCCACCATTGTATTACCCTGATAGCCACATGCTTTTAAATTGGTGTTTTTAAATACAAATTAATTTTTGAGATTATAAATACCCAATGGTATTATGTACTGTTCGTATTTATACTTTTGGTGTGCCTCTGGATATGTCTTCATTTAAGGATCTGCTCTCTTTTTGTTGGTGGTCATCATTTTATTATGCTGCATGTTTTCTCCCAAAAAATCTGAATGCAAAACCCACAGCATACATACCCTTGATCATTGAAGGATATATCATATTTTATTTAATATTTTATATGGAAATACTCTTTTCAAGAGAAGCTTGTTTTTAAATCTTATTTTACTGTATTTTTACCAAAATTTGTGCTGATTACTGTGTAGAACTGTTGATTTATTATATAAAAATATATTGAATATAATATACATTTTAAACCGTGGCTTCGTTGCCTTTATTTATTTCAACATAAATAGTCCGCTTACACAGCACATGTTAAATAAAAAATATTTTTTTAGAAATTAAGTTATAATGTTAAGAATGTTCATTGATTTTAAGCTTGCGAGAAGAACCCTCACTCCTTTTGGTATCAGAGTCCCCTGTCAAATTGTAAAGTGCTGCGGAATATGCTGGCATTAAAAAATAAAAAAGTATTATTATTATAATGTTCACATATGTCCATTAAAATAATGAAATGCTTCGGTTAACATTTCATTTAGTTTGACAAGTTGGTCATTTTTTCCATTCATTGAATGGTTGTGATTTTATATGACCATTTTTAGTGCTAATATTAATGAGTTCCAGAATTTTCCTATTGAACATCATCTGGGAACAATTTCATGCCTTGCTTCTTACTGGTAAGAGTTACCTTTTTATGAAACTCAGTGGGTTTAAGTTTGGAATTCGGTTGACTTACAATTAAATGCCACATTTTAAAAGGCTTCTTTATAATTGTTCTGTTATATATAAAATGGTGACTTACACTGTCACACAATAACACCCTGGTGTCTTTCCATCTAAAGGCCTTTCTCTGTACTTGGAGTGGCAGATTGTGTTGATTCTCTTGTTAACTTCCCACTGGGAATAATAGCCTAGAGAGAATGAGTAGATGTGTTTTTTTTATCAGATATGAGACTTGAAAAAGTAGCCTGCGAGGTTTGAGAACTGTTATATGGGTCCATTAAGTGGTCATAACAACTACAAGTTAAAGCATTTGCTTCTCACAAGAGACCAATCAATAATTTGTATTGCACCTCAAACTCTAGCTGACATAAGGACAATGCTAAAGAAAGCAATAAAAAGACAACTCTTTACTTAATATTGCAAAATATAATGTACAAGATAGGAAATATTTTCAGTTTTGGCCCTGATCATCCAGTATCTCAGATATTTAATGTTATGGTGCATCAATATACATGTTATACATTGTCCTGTCCACCATATAATATATACCGTATATGCCCTGACTTCTCCAATAACATATGTAGCCCCTTTTATTGTAAATGGACAGAAAAGCAGTTATACTCCTGGATCTTCCTATATTTTAGCTTCACAAACAGATATGCATACTAAATTCACTCTATATAACTCCCATGACGGAAAATTCAATTTGTTAACTTTTAACAGGTCTTCAGTATCATCTGGGGATGATTACCATGTTACATAATGGAGATGCACAATGTCTGCTCTTTTTGAGATGTTGCTGATTGCAGAATTTTGTATATTTTCTTAGAATTATAAATATTCCATGACTATTTTGCCTATTACACAGACAGCCATATCACTCAAAGATGCCTATGTTACATAGTTACATAGTTATAAAGTTTGAAAATTTCCTAGGTACATAAGATCAGCCTTTCTCCACCAATTGTATATTTAGTCATTTATTTAACTATAACCCCCAATGTTATGTGTATGGAGGAAATCATTCAGCCCTTTTTAAAAGCTGTCATAGTTTCTGCCATTACTACCTCTTGTGGTAGGGTATTCCACGTATGTTCAGACTGTCTAACCGCAGCATATAATGCAGCCACAGGGACTGGAACATAATATATGAGCCCTCCCAGATGCTCAGATAACACCTGAGCATGCTTGGAAAATACGTTTGAACGTAAATATTCCGAAAGTGTAGTTGATGTACTTATACAGTCCTAAAGGCTTTGTATAAAGTGCAAAGCCAGGCAAAATTATAAAAAGTGTCATCTATAGACCCCTGAAAGACAAAAACTGGCGGGCCTCATTAAAATATTAACCCCTTCACCCCCAAGGGTGGTTTGCACGTTAATGACCGGGCCAATTTTTACAATTCTGACCACTGTCTCTTTATGAGGTTATAACTCTGGAACGCTTCAACGGATCTTCGCGATTCTGAGAATGTTTTCTTGTGACATATTGTACTTCATGTTAGTGGTAAAATTTCTTCGATATACCTTGCGTTTATTTTTGAAAAAAACGCAAATATGGCGAAAATTTTGAAAATTTTGCAATTTTCAAACTTTGAATTTTTTTTCCTTAAAACAGAGAGATAAGTCACACAAAATAGTTAAGAAATAACATTTCCCACATGTCTACTTTACATCAGCACAATTTTGGAACCAAAATTTATTTTTGTTAGGAAATTATAAAGGTTAAAAGTTGACCAGTGATTTCTCATTTTTACAACAAAATTTACAAAGCCATTTTTTTAGGGACCACCTCACATTTGAAGTCACTTTGAGGGGTCTGTATGGCAGAAAATACCCAAAAGTGACAACATTCTAAAAACTGCACCCCTCAAGGTACTCAAAACCACATTCAAGAAGTTTAATAACCCCTCAGGTGCTTCACAGGAGCTGAAGCAACGTGGAAGGAAAAAAATAATATTTAACTTTTTAGCCACAAAAATGATCTTTTACAAACTTTTTTTTATTTTCACAAGGGTAAAAGGAGAAAATGGGCAGATAAAGTTGTTGTGCAATTTCTCCTGAGTAGCCAATACCCCATATGTGGGGAAAACCACTGTTTGGGCACACGGCAGAGCTCGTAAAGGAAGGAGCGCCATTTGACTTTTTCAAACTAAAATTGGCTGGAACTGAGATTGGACGCCATGTCGTGTTTGGAGAGCCCCTGATATGCCTAAACAGTGGAAACCCCACAAGTGACACCATTTTGGAAACTAGACCCCCTAAGGAACTTATCTAGATCTGTTGTGAGCACTTTGAACCCCAAAGTGTTTCACAAAAGTTTATAATGCCTGGGTGTGAAAAAAAAAAAACAATTTTCCAAAAAATGATTTTTTAGTCCCAAATGTTTGATTTTTCCCAAGGAAATTGGACCCCAAAAGTTGTTGTCCAATTTGTCCTGAGTACGCTGATACCCCATATGTGGGGGGGGGACTGTTTGGGTGCACGACAGGGCTTGGAAAGGAAGCAGTAACGTTTTGGAATGCAAACATTGATTGGGTCATGTTCCGTTTGTAGTGCCCCAGATGAGCCTAAACAGTGGAAACCCCCCACAAGTGACCCCATTTTGGAAGCTAGACCCCCTAAGGAACTTATCTAGATCTTTGGTGAGCACTTTGAACCCCCAAGTGCTTCACACAAGTTTATAATGCCCGGGCATGAAAATAAAAAATCCTATTTTTTTCCCACAAAAATTATATCTTAGTCACTAATTTTTTATTTTCCCAAGGGTAACAGGAGAAATTGAACCACAAATTTGTTGTCCAATTTGTCCTGAGTACGCTGATACCCCATATGTGGGGGGGAACCACTGTTTGGGCGCATGGCAGAGCTCGGGATGGAAGGAGCACCATTTGACTTTTTCCAACCAAAATTGGCTGGAATTGAGATTGGATGCCATGTTGCATTTGGAGAGCCCCTGCTGTGCCTAAACAGTGGAAACCCCCCACAAGTGACCATATTTGGGAAACTAGACCCCCTAAGGAACTTATCTAGATCTTTGGTGAGCAATTTGAACCCCCAAGTGCTTCACACAAGTTTATAACGTAGA
This sequence comes from Oophaga sylvatica, assembly GCA_033576555.1. Classification (NCBI taxonomy): domain Eukaryota; kingdom Metazoa; phylum Chordata; class Amphibia; order Anura; family Dendrobatidae; genus Oophaga; species Oophaga sylvatica. Next base: position 197,691,414 of record JARQOD010000001.1, read on the forward strand.
GTCGTAAAATTAAAAAATCATATTTTTTCCACAAAATTGATCTTTTCACCCCAATTTTTATTTTCCCAAGGGTAACAAGACTCCAAAAGTTATTGTGCAATTTGTCCTGAGTGCGCTGATACCCCATATGTGGGAGTAAACCACTGTTTGGGTGCATGGCAGAGTTTGGAAGGGAAGGAGCGCCGTTTGACTTTTTCAACGCAGAATTGGCTGGATGCCATGTCGTGTTTGGAGAGCTCCTGATCTGCCTAAACAGTGGAAACCCCCCACAAATGACACCATTTTGGAAACTAGACCCCTCAAGGAACTTATCTAGATGTGTGGTGAGCTGTTATGTTACGGTAGCTGAGGAGTGCAGGTAAAAAAGGAAATACACCAGAGCAGTTGGAATCTATGAGATTGCAATACCCTGACTAACCACCGCAACTAGAGGCAGCCGTGGAGCTATCCTACGTTGGTCCTAGACGCCTCGTCACAGCCTGAGAAACTAACTACACCTAAAGATAGAAATAGGAAAGCTATCTGCCCCGGAGCAGAACCCCAAAGATAATAGAAAGCCCCCAAACATGTAATGGCGGTTAGACAAGAGGAAATACTGACACAGAAAGAAAATAGTATGAGCAAACGCTGGGGCCCAAACTATCTAAATAGAAAAGGATAGGAAGGGTACTTACTGCAATCTCAGAAAACCCTGAAAAAACACCAACTCTACTAATTTCAAAATCACCTGAGATCACACGACCTCTACCACCTAAATTAGTTCTCTGGTGTAACAAAAACAAAACAGCAGCCACTGAAAAAAAACTGGAAAAAGCAAAAGTACAAAACACAGTGGCTGGACTAAACTGAGAGGGCAAAAGCCCCCGGAGGGGACCCTGAAGGCCCCCACAGAAGTGCAGGACAAAATGCAAAAATATAGCAAAAACACAAAATAAGAAATTGTCTTATCTGATAGCAGGAGATGCAGACACGACACAGCAGGCTACAAGGGAAACTGGAAAGAAGGATTCAGACCAGAACAATTGATCACCGGCAACCCTGATGGGAAAATGACTCCCTTATATAAGACCAATCAGTAACACCTGATTCCCAGTCCTCACAATCCTCACTAGTACCGCTTGTAACCACCAGAGGGAGCCTCTGCTCAGAACTCATCTCAAACCCATTCACAACAGTACCCCCCCCTTGAGGAGGGTCACCGAACCCTCATTTGAGCAACCAGGTCGGTCAGGATGAGTTCTATGATACGCACGGATAAGTCTCCTAGCATGGATGTCCGAAGCAAACACCCAAGAATTGTCTTTCTGACCATAACCTCTCCATTTAACCAAATACTGGAGTCTTCGTCTAGAAAAACGAGAATCCAATATTTTCTCAACCACATACTCCAGATTGCCCTCAACCAAAACAGGGTCAGGAGGCACAGCAGCAGGAACCACTGGTTCAACAAACCTCTTCAACAAGGACTTGTGGAACACGTTATGGATCTTAAATGTCCCTGGAAGAAGCAAACGAAAAGAAACAGGATTAATAATCTCCATGATCTTATAAGGTCCAATGAACCTAGGCTTAAATTTAGGAGATGCTACTCTCATAGGAATATTCTTTGAGGACAACCAGACCAAGTCCCCCACTTTAAACCGAGGACCATCAGTCCTATGCCGGTTAGCAAACCGCTGGGCCTTCTCCTGAGAGAGGGACAACCTCTCCACTACCTGGTCCCAAATCTGCTGCATACGCTCAACAACAGAGTCAACACCTGGACAGACAGAAGCCTCCGTCTGTCCTGAAGAAAATCGAGGGTGAAACCCAGAATTACAGAAAAACGGAGACATCAAAGTGGCAGAGCTAGCCCTATTATTAAGAGCAAACTCAGCCAAAGGCAAAAAAGAGACCCAGTAATCCTGATCAGCAGACACAAAGCATCTTAGATAAGTCTCCAATGTCTGGTTTGTTCTCTCAGTTTGACCATTGGTCTGAGGATGAAATGCCGAGGAGAAAGACAATTGAACACCCAGTTTAGTACAAAAAGTCCTCCAAAATCTGGAAACAAACTGGACTCCTCTGTCAGACACAATGTTTCTCAGGAATGCCGTGTAAACGAACCACGTGCTGAAGGAACAACGGCACCAATTCAGAGGAGGAAGGCAACTTAGGTAATGGCACAAGATGTATCATTTTGGAAAACCTATCACAAATTACCCAGATGGTGGTCATTCTCTGAGAAACAGGAAGATCGGAAATGAAATCCATAGAGATATGGGTCCATGGTCTCTTGGGCACAGGCAATGGCATCAACAAACCACTAGAGCGAGAGCAAGGCTTGGAGCGAGAGCAAGTCCCGCAGGACTGCACAAATTCCCTGACATCGCGAGACAAGGTAGGCCACCAAAAGGACCGACTAACCAAGTCTCTGGTACCAAAAATTCCGGGATGCCCAGCCAATGCGGAACAATGAATCTCAGACATCACACTCTTTTTCCATTGGTCCGGGACAAACAATTTTCCAACAGGACAGCGCTCGGGCCTATCCTCCTGACACCCCTCCAGAGCAAGTCTCAAATTGGGCGAGATGGCGGAAAGAACTACACCCTCCTTCAAAATAACAGAGGGATCAGATAGCTCAGGAGAGTCCGCAAGGAAACTCCTCGAGAGGGCATCCGCCTTAACATTCTTAGTGCCAGGAAGAAAGGAAACCACAAAATTAAAACGTGTGAAAAACAAGGCCCACCTGGCCTGTCTAGGATTGAGTCGCTTGGCAGATTCCAGATAGACCAGATTCTTATGGTCCGTAAGGACCACCACCTGATGTTTGGCTCCCTCCAGCCAATGTCTCCACTCTTCAAAAGCCCACTTCATGGCCAATAACTCCCGATTACCCACGTCATAATTACGTTCAGTAGGAGAAAATTTTCGAGAGAAAAAGGCACAAGGGTTACTTTTAGAGGTCTCTGGATCTTTTTGGGACAAAACGGCACCTGCCCCAATTTCAGAGGCATCAACCTCCACCTGAAATGGCAGAGAAACATCAGGCTGCCGTAGAACAGGAGCAGAAGTGAATCTCTGCTTAAGTTCCTGAAACGCAGAGACTGCCTCAGGAGGCCAATTCACCACATCAGAACCCTTTCTGGTCAAATCAGTTAATGGTTTAACAATAACCGAGAAATTACCAATAAATTTACGATAAAAATTGGCAAAACCCAAAAATCTCTGAAGAGCCTTTAATGAAGTAGGTTGGACCCAATCACAGATGGCCTGAACCTTGACCGGGTCCATTTCAATAACAGATGGGGACAAAATGAATCCCAGAAATGAGATCTTCTGTACGCCAAAAAGACACTTTGATCCCTTCACATACAGAGCATTCTCTCTCAAAATCTGGAATACAGTTCGAACATGTTTCACATGAGAGTCCCAGTCATTAGAAAAAATCAAGATATCATCCAAATAAACAATCAGAAACTTGTCCACAAAATCCCTGAAAATGTCATTCATGAAGGACTGGAAGACGGAAGGAGCATTAGTGAGCCCAAAGGGCATCACAAGGTACTCAAAATGCCCTTCAGGGGTGTTAAATGCCGTCTTCCATTCATCCCCGTGCTTAATGCGAATAAGGTTATACGCCCCCCTGAGGTCAAGCTTGGTAAACCAAGTAGCGTTTTTCACCCTGGAAAACAGGTCAGAAATCAAGGGTAACGGGTATTGATATTTCACAGTAATATTGTTCAAGAGACGATAATCAATACACGGCCTTAATGAACCATCTTTTTTGGCCACAAAGAAAAAACCGGCACCTAAGGGTGAAGAGGATGGTCTGATATGACCCTTCTCCAATTATTCCTTGATATAAGACCGCATAGCGTCATGTTCAGGTACAGACAAGTTAAAAAGGCGACCTTTAGGGAATTTACTACCTGGCACTAATTCAATAGCGCAGTCATAGCTCCTATGGGGAGGTAAGGATGCAGATTTACTTTCGCTAAACACATCAGAAAAATCAAACAAAAAGTCAGGAACATCCTCAGCCTGGGGGGAGGCAGAAAAAACAGGAGTGTTGGTATTAACACATTGGCAGCCCCAACTGGTTACAGACACAGATTTCCAATCCAAAACAGGATTATGAGACTGTAGCCAAGGGAAACCCAGCACTATAATGTCATGCAGATTATATAGAACCAAAAATTTGCAGCACTCCTGGTGATCAGGTTCAACCCTCATTATCACCTGAGTAGAAAACTGGGGTTTATTCTCAGCCAAAGGGGTAGAATCGATCCCCAGTAAAGGAATAGACTTCTGTAGGGGTATCAAGGGAAACCCACAACGTTTAGCAAAATCATAATCCATCAGGTTAATAGCTGCTCCAGAATCAACGAAAGCCTGAGCAGAAAATGAGGACAGAGAGCATATCAGAGTGACAGTTAATAAAAACTTAGTCTGAACACTACCCAAGACAACTGAGCGTGCAAAATGTCTTCCCCGCTTAGGGCAGACTGAAATAGCATGAGAGGCATCACCACAGTAGAAACATAACCCATTGCGCTTTCGAAACTCATGACGCTGTGCCCCAGACACCACTCTATCACACTGCATGGGTTCAGCAGCTGGCTCACAAGGCAACACCACTCCACGCATACTTCTCCGCTCACGCAAACGTCTGTCAATTTGAATCGCTAATGACATAGAATCATTGAGACCAGAGGGGACAGGGAATTCCACCATAACATCCTTTACATTATCCGACAGACCCTTCCGGAAAAGGGCCGCCAAAGCGTCGTCATTCCACTTGGTCAGGACTGCCCACCTACGGAATCTCTGACAGTATAACTCAGCGTCATCAAGCCCCTGATTTAATGCCAACAAGGCTTTTTCAGCTTGATCAGTGACATTAGGTCTATCGTACAATAACCCCAAAGCCTGAAAAAATGCATCAACATCACTCAAAACAGGATCCCCAGGTATCAGGGAAAAAGCCCAATCCTGAGGATTGCCACGCAGGAGAGAGATGATAATTTGAACCTGCTGCGCTGCGTTTCCTGAGGACTTAGATTTTAAGGCAAGAAACAATTTACAATTATTTTTGAAATTCTGAAACTTAGCTCGATCCCCTAAAAACAAATCTGGCATGGGGATCCTAGGTTCCACAACAGGCAACCCAGCAAGATAGATAGCAATACTCCGAACCTCAGTGGCAAGCTGATCCACACGGCCAGACAACTGTGCAAACTCCATTGGGAGAAAAGATCCTCCCCAGCACCCAGAGATACAGAGGGAAAAAAAAAAAAAAAAATGCAACAAACCGAAAAATATCTCTGACAACTTTTCTTCCTTCAAAATATTTTTTCCCTTCTGTGAGTACCATACAATTTTTATAGCCGGTGATACTGTTATGTTACGGTAGCTGAGGAGTGCAGGTAAAAAAGGAAATACACCAGAGCAGTTGGAATCTATGAGATTGCAATACCCTGACTAACCACCGCAACTAGAGGCAGCCGTGGAGCGTTTATACGTTGGTCCTAGACGCCTCGTCACAGCCTGAGAAACTAACTACACCTAAAGATAGAAATAGGAAAGCTATCTGCCCCGGAGCAGAACCCCAAAGATAATAGAAAGCCCCCAAACATGTAATGGCGGTTAGACAAGAGGAAATACTGACAAAGAAAGAAAATAGTATGAGCAAACGCTGGGGCCCAAACTATCTAAATAGAAAAGGATAGGAAGGGTACTTACTGCAATCTCAGAAAACCCTGAAAAAACACCAACTCTACTAATTTCAAAATCACCTGAGATCACACGACCTCTACCACCTAAATTAGTTCTCTGGTGTAACAAAAACAAAACAGCAGCCACTGAAAAAAAACTGGAAAAAGCAAAAGTACAAAACACAGTGGCTGGACTAAACTGAGAGGGCAAAAGCCCCGGAGGGGACCCTGAAGGCCCCCACAGAAGTGCAGGACAAAATGCAAAAATATAGCAAAAACACAAAATAAGAAATTGTCTTATCTGATAGCAGGAGATGCAGACACGACACAGCAGGCTACAAGGGAAACTGGAAAGAAGGATTCAGACCAGAACAATTGATCACCGGCAACCCTGATGGGAAATGACTCCCTTATATAAGACCAATCAGTAACACCTGATTCCCAGTCCTCACAATCCTCACTAGTACCGCTTGTAACCACCAGAGGGAGCCTCTGCTCAGAACTCATCTCAAACCCATTCACAACAGTGAGCACTTTGAACCCCAAAGTGCTTCACAGAAGTTTATAACGTACAGCCGTAAAATAAAAAATCTCTTTTTTTTTTTACAAAAATGATTATTTCGCCCCTAATATTTTATTTTCACAAGGGTAACAGGAGAAATTGGACCCCAAAAGTTGTTGTCCAATTTGTCCTGAGTATGCTGATACCCAATATGTGGGAGTAAACTACTGTATGGGCGCACGTCGGGGCTCGGAAGGGAAGTAGTGACGTTTTGGATTGCAGACTTTGATGGAATGGTCTGGGGGAGTCATGTCGCATTTGGAGAGCCCCTGATGTTTCTAAACAGTGAAATCCCCCCACAAGTGACCCCATTTTGGAAAATAGACCCCACAAGGAACTTATCTAGATGTGTGGTGAGCACTTTGAACCCCGAAGTGCTTCACAGAAGTTTATAATGTACAGCCGTAAAAATAAAAAATCCTTTTTTTTTTACAAAAATGATTTTTTCGCCCCCAATATTTTATTTTCACAAGGGTAACAGGAGAAATTGGACCCCAAAAGTTGTTGTCCAATTTGTCCTGAGTACGCTGATACCCAATATGTGGGAGAAAACGACTGTATTGGTGCACGTCTGGGCTCGGAAGGGAAGTAGTGATGTTTTGGATTGCAGACTTTGATGGAATGGTCTGGGGTCGTCATGTCGCATTTGGAGAGCCCCTGATGCGCCTAAACAGTGGAAACCCCCACAAGTGACCCCATTTTGGAAAATAGACCCCACAAGGAACTTATCTAGAAGTGTGGTGAGCGCTATGAAGCCCCAAGTGCTTCGCAGAAGTTTTATAACATACAGCCGTAAAAACAAAAAAATCATTTATTTTTTACAAAAATGATTTTGTCGCCCCCAGTTTTTTATTTTCCCAAGGGTAACAGGAGAAATAGGACAAATTGCACAATAAATCTTGTGGTCCAGAGTACGCTGATACCCCATATGCGGGAGTAAACTACTGTTTGGGCGCATGGCAGAGCTCAGAAGTGAAGGAGCACCGTTTGACTTTTTCAACGCAGAATTGGCTGAAATTGAGATCAGACGCCATGTCACATTTGGAGAGCCCCTGATGTGCATAAACAGCAGAAACCCTCCAATTCTAACTACAACCCTAACCCCAACACACCCCTAACCCTAGTTTCAACCCTAACCACAAAATTAACCCTAACACACCCCTAACCGTAATCCCAACCCTAATCCTAATCCTAACGTTAACGGGAAAATGGAAATAAATACATTTTTTTAATTTTATTATTTTTCCCTAACTAAGGGGGAGATAAAGGGGGGTGTGATTTACTATTTATAGCGGGTTTTTATGATTGGCAGCAGTCACGCTAAAAGACGCTTTTTATTGCAAAAAATAGTTTTTTGCATCACCACATTTTGAGAGCTATAATTTTTGCATATTTTGGCCCACAGAGTCATGTGAGGTCTTATTTTTTGCGGGACGAGGTGACGTTTTTATTGGTACCATTTTTGAGCACATGACATTTTTTGATCGCTTTTTATTTCGATTTTTGGGAGGTTAGAATGAACAAAAATCAGCAATTCATGAATTTCTTTTGGGGGAGGCGTTTGTACCGTTCCGCGTGTGGTAAAATTGATAAAGCAGTTTTATTCTTCGGGTCAGTACGATTACGGCGATACCTCATTTATATCATTTTTTTTATGTTTTGGCGCTTTTATAGAATGAAAACAATTTTATATAAAAAATTATTATTTTTGCATCGCTTTATTCTGCGAGCTATAACTTTTTTATTTTTTCACTGATGATGCTGTATGATGGCTCCTTTTTTGAGGGACAAGATGACGTTTTCAGCGGTACCATGGTTATTTATCTCGGTCTTTTTGATCGCGTGTTATTCCACTTTTTGTTCATCGGTATGATGATAAAGCATTGATATTTTGCTTCGTTTTATTTTTTTTTTTTTAAGGGGTTCACTAAAGTGGTTAACTAGTGGGACAGTTTTATAGGGGGGGTCGTTACGGACGCGGCGATACCAAATATGTGTACTTTTATTGTTTTGTTTTTTTATTTACAGGAAAGAATGAATTTATTGGGGAATATACATATTTTTTTTTATTATTTCATTTACCACTTTTTATTTTTATTTTTTTTTACTTTTTTACTTTGTCCCAGGGTGGGACATCACTGTATTTTAGCAGATCGCTGGTGTGACAGTGTGCACAGCACTCTGTCACACCAGCGATCGCTCTGGCATCGCTGCAGGCTTCCTCAGCGCCTGCTCTCAGCAGGCACTGAGGAAGCCGCCTCCCTGCAGGACCCTGGCGCCATCTTGGATCCGGGGACCTGGAGGGAGGATGGACCCTCCGAACAGCGCGACACATCGCGCTGCTCTGAGGGTCTCAGGGGAGCGCGCAGGGAGCCCCCACCCTGCGCGATCCTCCCCTGTGCCCCGGGTACACCGCAATCATTTTTGATTGCGGTGTGCCAGGGGTTAATGTGCCGGGAGCGGTCCATGACCGCTCCTGACACACAGTCACGGGTGTCAGCTGTGATAATCAGCTGACACCCGGCGGCGATCAGCTGCGCTCCCCCCGGGAGCGCAGCTGATCGCCCATGACGTACTATTCCGTCCATGGGAATTAGGTCCAGGGTCACATGGACGGAATAGTACGTCTGATGGAATAAAGGGGTTAAATATTGCAAATACTTTATGCGCTGCTGTCATCCGGAGGTGTGGAAAGGTGTTGGGTAATCCAGGCTGTTTGATGAGACGTGTTCCTTATCAGTCCCCCCCCACTCATCATACAGCACCACTATCCTACCAAAGTCCTAACAAAAGCATTAGTGGAAACTCGATCACTTACGGAACTTTGGCTAAATTTTGTTGATTTTGAGGAAAATGCTTGGGATTCCGAACACAAATTTGAATTTTCAACGTTTGTGCTGAATTTGATATTGGTGAACGTTTTCCGAACAAGTTTGCTCATCTCTAGATATCACAGAATATACCACAGAATACGTGAAAATATGTAGATGAGTAATGTAAGCCTGCAATTTTTTTATTCCTCCAGCGCTGTACTGTAATCTGTTCTGTCCGGTCCAATGGGCATGGCTTAGTTTCCGTCTCTCCCCCCTCCTCGCCTTGCTGTACGTATTCCTTGCTGTGAATATCACAGATTGCGTGCAGTTTTTAAGCGTGCGCATTCAAATGGCATCTCACGCGTGTGCAGTATGCTTTGCCCTACTGTGAGCAAAGCAGAAAACCAGTATTGCGCATGTGCCAGCATACGCAATTGCTTTCTATGGCCCGGAAGTATGTCGCTGCCATTTCTATGTTCCCTGCCACCGGAAACCTTACAAAAGCCCTGGAGACCGGAAGAATAGCAAAGACTTTTTCCTCAGTGATTAACTTTGCTCTTCTCTCCAGTGCTTTTAAAAGGTTTCCGGCGTCAGGGAACACAGAAATGGCAGAGAAATACTTCCAGTACATAGAAAGCAATCGCGTATGCCGACGCATGCACAATACCGCTTTTCGGCTTAGCCCACAGTTGGGCAAAACATACTGCGCATGCACGATATGACTTTCGAATGCACATGCGCGAAAACTCGATCGCCGAAATTCACTGCAAGTAATGCATAGAGAAAACGAGGATGGGGGGAGAGACAGAAACGAAGACATGCCCACCAGACCGGACCGACCATATTAAGATACAATGCGGAAAGAATAAAAAAGGTATTTATGGATGATACATGGGGAGGCAGGGAGTATCAGAGTACTTGTGTAATGCATAGGTGACACTAAATGATATTTTTAGCTGGTAGCCCAAAAAAGTGCTGACAGGTTCGTTTAAAGCTATTTTGCAGTTTTATAGATCACAGAAATGTAACCCGGACAATAGAATAGTGTGTGACTGAGAAATATTACCCTCAAAAATGTTTAAAGGCTTTTTCTCAGTTTTATGGATCACAGAAATGTAAGAAATGTACCCCACACTTTGGAATAGTGTGTGTGAGAAATTTACCCTTGGAAAATGTTTGAGCATTTTTTGGGAGTGTTATATAGCACAAAAAAGAACGTAAAATTACGTAATACTTCAGGGATCAAAACACACTGCTCAAAGAAATAAAGGGAACACTTAAACAACAGAATATAACTCCAAGTGGATCAAACTTCTGCAAAATAAAACTGTCCACTTAGGAAGCAACACTGATTGACAATCAATTTCATAAGCTGTTGTGCAAATGGAATAGACAACAGATGGAAATTATTGGCAATTATGAAGACACACTCAATAAAGCAGTGGTTCGGCAGGTGGGGACCTCAGACCACATCTCAGTACCAATGCTTTCTGGCTGATGTTTTGGTCACTTTTGAATGTTGGTTGTGCTTTCACACTCGTGGTAGCATGAGACGGACTCTATAACCCACACAAGTGGCTCAGGTAGTGCAGCTCATTCAGGATGGCACATCAATGGGAGCTGTGGCAAGAAGATTTGCTGTGTCTGTCAGCTTAGTGTCCAGAGGCTGGAGGAGCTACCAGTAGACAAGCCAATATACCAGGAGACATGGAGGGGGCCATAGTAGGGCAACAACCCAGCTTCAGGACCGCTACCTCCACCTTTGTGCATGGAGGAATAGGAGGAGCACTGCCAGAGTCCTGAAAATGATTTCCAGAAGGCCACAAATGTGCATGTGTCTCCACAAATGGTTAGAAATCGACTCCATGAGGATGGTCTGAGGGCCCGACGTCCACAGATGGGGCTGTGCTCACAGCCCAACACCTTGCTGGATGCTTGGCATTTGCCACAGAACATCAGACTTGGCAAATTCGTCAGTGGTGCCCTGTGCTCTTCACAGGTGAAAGCAGGTTTACACTGAGCAATTGTGAGAAACGTGACAGAGTCTGGAGATGCCGTGGAGAGCGATCTGCTGCCTGCAACATCCTTCAGCATGACCGGTTTGGCAGTAGGTCAGTAATGGTGTGGGGTGGCATTTCTTTGGAAGGCCGCACAGACCTCAATGTGCTCGCCAGAGGTAGCCTGACTGCCATTAGGTACCGAGATGAGATCCTCAGACCCCTTGTGAGACCATATACTGGTGCGGTTGGCCCTGGGCTCCTCCTAATGCAGGACAATGCCAGACCTCTTGTGGCTGGAGTGTGTCAGCAGTTCCTGCAAGATGAAGGCATTGAAGCTATGGACTGGCCCACCCATTCCCCAGACCTTAATCCGATTGAGCACATCTGGGACATCATGTCTCGCTCCATCCACCAAAGAACATGTTGCACCATATGCTATCCAGGACTTGGTGAATGCTTTAGTCCAGGTCTGGGAGGAGATTCCTCAGGAGACCATCTGCCACCTCATCAGGAGCATGCGCAGGCATTGCAAGGAGATCATACAGGCACGTTGAGGCTACAAACACTAATAAGCATCATTTCCTTGTCTTGTGGCAATTCTACTGAAGTTGGATCAGCCTGTAATTTCATTTTCCACTTTGATTTTGAGTATCATTCCAAATCCAGACCTCCGTGGGATATTAATTTTGACTTACATTGATCATGTTCATGTTATATTGTTCATAACGCATTCCACTATCTAATGAATAGAGATTTGCAATTGGAATATTTCATTCAGTGATATCTAGGATGTGGTATTTTAGTGTTCACTTTCAGATCCCCCAAAAAACTGCAGCTATATATTTGCCAACAGACTGCACAGTGCAAATCCCTGTCTACAGACTGTATTCTGTCAGTCTCCTTTCTCCCTAGGCTAAATGCAGATTGTATATGATACAAACAGCAAAGCAAAGGATTAGCTCTTAGAAAGTCTATTAGTATGATGACTCAGCTTCAGCACTAGTATCAACACTACAGTTCTGATTCATTACATTGTGCACAAGCTGAAGTTTCACAGAGCTGTGCAATATCATCACTGTGCCAATCCAGGTGGCACATATTCTTTTATAACCTCTGATGATGTCACACGGCCAGCCAATCACAGTAATGCTACAACCAAGATGGCTACGGCATTACAGTGATGCACAGGCAATCCCCAAATGCTTATTGTCTGTGTAACAGGCTCCAAATATGGAGGCAGGGATTTAAGTTTTACATAGAGCACTGCCCAACACTCGCCGAGTAATGAGTACATCCGAGCACCGTGATACTCGAGTGATAAAACCGAGAATCTATGAGCACGTTCGCTCATCTCTAATCACTATTAGAAACACATCAAAGCCCTTGAGTCTCAAAAATCTAAAAGGAGAACCCAACTATTGTACACTATGCATGATAGATGAAGGTCACAAAACAATTTATTTTGGGGCCAAGAATTTCAGGTTAACAGTAAATGTTGCTCTATTATCTTATTATATCTTTATCAATGTCTGACAGTGAAGCATCTGTTATTAATTACACAGGTATGCAAAATTTGGGTTTATGAACATTTTTTCAAATCCAATAACTGATTGCTATGATTTTGTAGGCCCTGGTTTCACAAAACATTTAAGTATGGATTTTGCATGTATGGATTTTAAAATTACGAACAAGCAACATAAACAAGAAAAATCTTTACTGTAGGCAGAAATGTACAGAGTACTACATATAAAAATTTATTAAACATTCATTCTGCAACTTTATTGGAAATTAATTCTTGTGCGTTTTCTTTTCATCTTCAAAATTTCTTTTGGGCAGCACGGTGGCTCAGTGGTTAGCATTGCAGCACTGGGTTCCTGGGTTCAAATCCCACCAAGGACAACATCTACAAGGAGTTTGTATATTCTCCCGTGTTAACGTGGGTTTCCTCCAGGTTCTCAGGTTTCCTCCCACATTCCAAAGACATACTGAAAGGGAATGTAGATTATGAGCCCCAACAGGGACAGTGATGATAATGTGTGAAAAACTGTAAAGCGCTGCGGAATATGTTAGCGCTTTATAAAAAAAAAGATTATTAATATTATTATTGATACCTTTTCTCTTGCTGAAGGCCTGCGAATCTTCTTTGTAAAGCATCCAGCAACAGTCTCCCATCATGTTCATGTCCCATCTACTTTGGTATTGTCATTCCATTCCCTAGATATACTGATGAAATCTTTCTCCTTGCTCTTTGCTAATGGCACCAAGGTTTTCAAGAAAGTAGTCCAAATAGGAATGTAAAAAATGTAACTAAAAATTCATCAGACAACCGAAGGGTTTGAATATTTTCAACATCTTCTCCCCGATGGACTTAAATTTTGTATCTTTGTTGTTACCTAGAAATTTCTTCAAGACATATTTAAAGAATCCCAAGCCATTTTCTTAACAGCTTTATTTTTGTTTCTATCATATTGTTCTTCATGAGTATCTGAATATCTGGATCCACAAAAATATCTTCCTTCAATTTTGCTTTGAACAGTCCATGAAACTTGCTGCACAGGTATGTAAAAGTCTCTCCTTTTGGTAGAACTTTCATAAACTATTTAATCAGTCCAGTTGATCAGTAACTATCAAAATTCTCAATTCTGATGTAAAATCTGTATTTAATGAAGACAGCCTTCCCCATTCTGAGATAGGAGATGATAGTGCCTATAGACACAATTCTATGTAGATGGGAGGAGGGAAGAGCTGGAGACAGAACTCTGCCCTCCACCTTTCTCTTCTACCTAGATAAGATCATTAGCAGCTGCCATTTCCTATCTCAGTAATGGGAAAGTCTGTCTTCACTGAATACAGATTTTACCACAGAATTGAGAATTTTGATAATGACTGATTCAATTTGGCAGAGAAAGAAGCAAGTTTTCTGATTAGATATTTTACAATTTTTATGTGCACTATTAATTTCTGAAATAAAAATTAAAGAGATGGTTACTAGTGATGAGCGAGCACTAAAATGCTCTGGTGCTCGTTGCTCGAGTCGAGCAAATTGGAGTGCTTGGGTGCTCGACCCGAGCAGCCAACCCAATGTAAGTCTATGGGAAAACCGAGCATTTTTGCCGCGACCCCCCCAGGGATCCTTTTAGGGTCTAAAAATGTCTGAAATTGACGGAAATAGTGGTCAAATCACATGAGAACAACATTCGGAATACCTCTGGAAGCATTTCTGACACCAAGGTCACAGCTGTGAACAATGTTGTCAGAGTGTTACGCCACTTTTACAGATGCACAATAAAACATACAAAAACTAAACCAAAATGTAAGGCAAAATAAATAACCCCCTCCAAAAAATGTACAAAAAATGTACCTTCTCTTCTTGGGCTATGTTCACAGTTTTTGATGCATTTTTCAACTTTACCATTGCTTTAAACCAACACAAATGCATTCACTGGGAAATGTCATTTTAAAATTTTACAACCTTATTTGGCCATGTTCTGTGTGACACATCGTCTGACACATCCTGTTTCATTTATGAAGGAAGGACTCTGTAATTCACAAAGTCTATTTTTGTAGTGCCAGCAGTGGTCCATTAAACTGTTATTGCGTATGTAATGAGTGGCAGGGCTGCCCAAAATTTGGACGCACCCCAACAACCCTTTGAACAGACGTCATGGATGACCACATGCAACCAAAGTTCCAAGTATTCATTTGGCACTCCCATACTGTTTGCTTATGCCATTGAATGCAAGGCATGCCCTGTCCCAAAGTTACATGCATCCCAATAAGCCTTTGAACCAACGTACTGGATGGCCACATTAAACTAAAGTTCCCATTAAGCTTTTTTTGGTAGTGTCATATTATTTGCCTATGCATTGAATGCAAGGTCTGTCCTGCCCAAAGTTACCCGCACCCCAATAACCATTTGAAGCAACGTACTAGATGGCCACATTAAACTGAAGTTCCCATTAAGCTTTATTTGGTACTGACATACTGTTTGCCTAGGCATTGAATGCAAGGCCTGCCCTGCCCCAACATTACACTCACCCCAATAACCCTTTGAACCAACGTACTGGTTGGTCACATTAAAGCAAAGCTCCCATTCTTATTTATTTGGTATGGGCATACTGTTTGCCTAAGCATTGAATACAAGGCCTGCCCTGCCCCAATGTTACCTGCACCCCAATAACCCTTTGAAGAAATGTACTGGATGGCCACATTAAACCAAAGTTCCCATCAAGCTTTATTTGGTACTGACATACTGTTTGCCTAGGCATTGAATGCAAGACCTGCCCTGCCCCAATGTTACATGCACCCCAATAACCCTTTGAACCAACATACTGGATGGCCACCTAAAAGCATTGTTACTAGAAATGTGGTACTCCACTATTGTTTCACTACACAGTGAATTGTTAAGCCTGAAGAACCTGCATTGGAGAATTTCAGTTTTGAGGCTGAAGAAATGGCAGTGGAGAATTGCAGTGTTGAGGCTGAAGATCCGGTAGTGGAGCATTGCAATGTTGAGGCTAAAGAACATCTGGCAGAGGCTGAAGAACATGCATTGCTGAATGTCAGTGTTGAGGCTGAAGGACCAGCAGTGGAGAATTTCAGTGTTGAGGCTGAAGAACTTGCATTGGAGCATTTCAGTGTTGACCCTGAAGATCCAGCAGTGGACAATTGCAGTGTTGAGGCTAAAGACCCAGCAGTGGAGCATTGCAGTGTTGAGGCTGAAGAACCTTTATTGGAGCATTACATTGTTGAGCCAGAGTAACCAGCATTGGATCATTTCAGTGTTGAGGTGGAACAACCTGCATTGGAGCATTACAGTGTTTAGGCTGAACACTCGGCAGTGGAGCAATTCAGTGTTGAGCCAGAAGAACCTGCAGTGGACTATTGCAGTGTTGAGGCTGAAGACCATGTAGTGGACAATTGCAGTGTTGAGTCTTAAGACCCAGCAGTGGAGTATTGCAATGTTGAGGCTGAAGAACCTTTATTGTAGCATTGCAGTGTTGCGGAAGAACACCTGGCAGTGGAGTATTTCAGTGTTGAGCCAGAAGAACCTGCAGTGGACAATTTCAGTCTTGAGGCTGAAGACCCAGCAGTGGAAAATTGCAGTGTTCAGACCAAATACCCAGCAGTGGAGCATTGCAGTGTTGAGGCTGAAGAACCTTTATTGTAGCATTGCAGTGTTGAGGAAGAATACTTGGCAGTGTAGCATTTCAGTTTTGAGCAGAGAACCTGCAGTGGACAATTGCAGTGTTGAGGCTGAAGACCCAGCAGTGAACAACTGCAGTGTTGAGGCTGAAGAACCTTTATTGCAGCATTGGAGTGTTGAGGAATAGTACCTGGCAGTGGAGCATTTCAGTGTTGAGCCTGAATATCCAGCATTGAATTATTGCAATGTTGAGGCTGAACAACCTGCATTGGAGTAATACAGTGTTTAGCTAAACACCCAGCAGTGGCGCAATTCAGTGTTGAGCCAGAAGAAGCCGCAGTAGACAATTGCAGTGTTGAGGCTGAAGAACCTATATTGTAGCATTGAAGTGTTGAGGAAGAACTCCCGGCAGTGGAGCATTTCAGTGTTGAGCCAGAAGAATCTGCAGTGGACAATTGCAGTGTTGAGGCTGAAGACCCGGCAGTAGAAAATTGTATTGTTGAGGATGAACACACAGCAGTGAAGCATTGCAGTGTGGAGGCTGAATACACAGCAGTGGAGCATTGCAGTTTTGGTCCCGACGAACCTGCATTGTAGAATTGCAGCGTTGAGGAAGAACACCCAGTAGTGGAGCATTTCAGTGCTGAGCCTGAAGAACCAGCAGTGGAGTATTGCAATGTTGAGGCTGAAGAACCTGCTTTGTTGAATTGAAGTGGTGTTCCAGAAGATCCTGTAGTGGAGCATTGCAGTGTTGGTCCCGAAGAACCTGCTTTGTTGAATTGAAGTGGTGTTCCTGAAGATCCTGCAGTGGATAATTGCAGTGTTAAGGCTGAAGAACCTGCATAGGTGAATTACAGTGGTGAGCCTGAAGATCCTGCAGTGGACAATTACAGTGTTGAGGCTGAAGACCCGGCAGTGGAGAATTGCAGTGTTGAGGCTGAAGAACCTGCATAGGTGAGTTGCAGTGGTGAGCCTGAAGAACCTGTAGTGGAGAATTGCAGTGTTGAGGCTGAAGACTCTGCATTGTAGCATTGCAGTGTTGATGCTGAAGAACTGACAGTGGAGAATTGCATTGTTGAAGATGAACAACCAACAAAGTTCACATTATTAGGAAGTGGGTCTCCCATACTGTTTGCTATGCAGTGAATATAAGACCTGCCCCAAATGTGGACGCACCCCAATACCACTTGGAAGAGACGTAGAGGAAGGCCTCCTAAAATTCTGTTCACATTGCAAAGGAGCGGGTCTCCTATACTTTTAATGCCCATACAGTCAGTGTATGGGCTGACAAACAATTCCCCCTGGAGGGTACACATTAACATACTGTGTAAATATTTTTTTATGGCCATCATAAACACCCTTGCAAAAAAATCTAGTGGCTGTTGCATCACGGAACAAGTTCACCCTCGTGTTCTAGTGGAGGTGTCTGAAGAGACGTGGAGGATGGCCTCCGAAAAATGTTTTCCCAGTTTAAAGGAGCTGGTATCCTATACTTGAAATGCCCATACGGACAAACATTTTCCCCGGAGAGTACACATCAACCTATTGTGTAAATATTTTTTACGGCCATTATAAACACCCTTGCAAAAAAATATAGTGCCTGTTGCATCATGGAACACATTCACCCTCGTGTCCTAGTGGTGGTGTATGAAGAGACGTGGAGGATGGCCTCCGAAAAATGTTTTCCCAGTTTAAAGGAGCAGGTCTCCTATACTTGGAATGCACATGGGCTGACAAACAATTTACCATGGGGGATACACTTCAACCTAATGTTTAAATATTTTTTTACAGCCATCATAAACACACTTGCAGAAAAATATAGCGGCTGTTGCATCACGGAACACGTTCACCCTCATGTTCTAGTGGTGGTGTCTGAAGGGACGTGTAGAATGGCCTCTGAAAAATGTTTTCCTAGTTTGAAGGAGCAGGTCACCTATACTTAGAATGCCCATACACTAAATGTATGGGCTAACAAACATTTTCCCCTGGGGGTACACATCAACCTACTGTGCAAATATTTTTTACGGCCATCATGAACACCCTTGCAAAAAAATATAGTGGCTGTTGCATCATCGAACACGTTCACCATCGTGTTCTAGTGGTGGTGTCTGAAGAGACATGGAGGATGGCCTCCGAAAAATGTTTTCCTAGTTTCAAGGAGCGGGACTCCTATACTTGTAATGCCCATACACTAAGTGTATGACATGGGCAGCGTCCACCACCATCTTAGAGAAGGGCATTGCAGTGATTGGCTTGCTTTGGGGGGCATCATAGTGTCTATAAAAGTCCTGACCGCCGACCTCCATTTTACTTCTGCCGATATTAACAGTAGGAAGAGGTTGCTGACGCTGTTAATCAGTAGGGAGAGAGTTAGGCAGGAAAGAGAAGATCTTCTGTGCTTGTGCTGATAGCAATTGTGCTGTACAGTTAGTGTACAGTGACAGGGGAGGATTTTCTTGTGTGCAGCAGTGCTGGTTAATAGGCTGACTGCTAGCTCTGTTGCTGTGTGTACACTGCTGTGCAGACTGCTTTTTACACAGCACTAATACTTTGATTCTTTTTTTCTGCACACTTACCAACTGGTCATTTTTTCCCACACAGTATAGAGCTGTACGCTATTCACACACTACCGTGTACCGGCTGGTATCACGGACAAATACATGCTGACTATCTGTGTGTGACTCTGGAAATATATACGGAGATTGCAATTTTCCCCTACACCGTATACAGCTGTACTCTTCTGAGACAGTACCATATATCTGCTCTTTGTATTACGGTGAAATCCATACTGAGTGAGCGTCTGTGTGTGACTCCGGAAATATATATACGGAGATTGCAATTTTCCCCTACACTGTATACAGCTGTACGCTTCTGAGACAGTACCATATATCTGCTCTTTGTATTACAGTCAAATACATACTGAGTGAGCGTCTGTGTGTGACTCCGGAAATAATAATTTAATTTAACGGTAGGTATTGCTTTTTCAATTTTACCTTACCAACGGTAGTTACAGCTGTACGCTTCTGATACAATACTGTATATCTGCTCTTTGTATTACGGTCAAATCCATACTGAGTGAGCTTCTGTGTGTGACTCCGGAAATATATACGGAGATTGCAATTTTACCCTACACCGTATACAGCTTTCCGCTTCTCATACAGTACTGTATATCTGCTCTTTGTATTACGGTCAAATCCATACTGAGAGAGCGTCTGTGTGTGACTCCGAAAATATATACGGAGATTTTTATTTTCCCCTACGCCATATACAGCTGTACGCTCCTCATACAGTACCATATATCTGCTGGCATTTTTGGTACATTTTCCCAAACATGAGGATGTATGGTGGAAGAGGCCGCAGACGTGGGCAGGGGGGGCAAGCTAGGAATGATGGTATTGATGTTGGTGCATCTGCTGGTAGTGCCTAAAGCCCAATAGCACCTAAGGCAGGAGGTGTTAAGCAAGCGTCATCGTCTGGCTCCAGAAGACCTGGAAGACTCCCTTTTCTGGAGTAGGTAAACCGCTTTTAAAGCCGGAGCATCAGGAACAAGTTTTGGCTTACATTGCCGAAACAGCCTCCACCAATATCGCCTCCTCTTCTGAATTTTCAAAAAATGCATGCACAGAGTCGTCAATGCAGGCTCCTGGTCAGGAACGACACCTTTCCTTGTATCCTTCACCCCCACCAAAAGTGCTCCGTCTTCAATGCATCCGCTTTCATTGTGATCAGAGGGCTTTTCAGAATACAGAGAAGCGGGATGGTGATGCTAATTATGGTGTCATCGCCACTCACCATCTTGGTGGACTCTTCAAAGTTTTGTAGGATGGTACATATGTCTGACATCCATGTCCACTCCTGAGGTCTTATGTGTGGAGTCTGAACTGAATACTTATGGCCTTGTTGATGCTGGTTGTCAACAACTTCTCTCTTCTGCTCACAAATTATTATTATTATTATTATTATAGATTTTTATAGCGCCATTTATTCCATGGCGCTTTACATGTGAAGGCACACACAACTACAGAAGGAGAGAGGACCCTGCCCGCAAGGGCTCACAGTCTACAGGGATGGGTGAGGATACACTAGGAGAGGGAAGACCTGATCGTGCGGTGGTTCAGTAGACTGATGATCACTGCAGGTTGTAGGCTTGTCGGAAGAGGTGGGTCTTCAGGATCTTTTGAAGGTTTCCATGGTAGGCGCGAGTCTGATGTGTTGGGGTAGTGAGTTCCAGAGTATGGGAGAGGCACGGTAGAAGCTTTGTATGCGGTTGTGGGAAGAAGAGATAAGAGGGGAGTAGAGGAGAAGATCTTGAGAGGATCGAAGGTTGCGTGTGGGTATGTACCGGGAGACCATGTCACAGATGTATGGAGGAGACAGATTGTGGATGGCTTTGTAGGTCATGGTTAGGGTTTTGAACTGGAGCCTCTGAATGATAGGAAGCCAATGAAGGGCTTGGCAGAGAGGAGAGGCTGGGGAATAGCGGGGAGACAAGTGTATTAGTCATGCAGCAGAGTGCAGGATGGATTGGAGTGGTGCCAGAGTGCTAGAGGGAAGGCCAGAGAGTAGGAGGTTGCAGTAGTCGAGGCGGGAGATGATGAGGGCATGCACTAGTGTTTTTGTACTTTCATGGTCAAGGAATGCACGGATCCGGGAAATATTTTTGAGTTTGAGACGGCAGGAGGAGGCTAGGGTTTGGACATGTGGCTTGAAAGAGAGGGCAGAGTCGAGGATCAGTCCGAGGCACCGAGCGTGCGGGACTGGGGAAAGTGAGCAGCCATTGATGTTAATGGACAAGTCTGGTGGGGGGGTAGAGTGAGATGGGGGAAAGATGATAAATTCTGTTTTGTCCATGTTCAGTTTTAGAAAGCGAGCAGAGAAGAAAGCAGAAATAGCAGACAGACATTGTGGGATTTTGGTCAGTAAGGAGGTGAGGTCAGGTCCAGATAGGTAGATCTGCGTGTCGTCGGCGTAGAGATGATACTGAAGACCATGGGATTCTATGAGCTGTCCCAGGCCGAGGGTGTAGATGGAGAAGAATAGGGGTCCAAGAACTGAGCCTTGGGGAACACCGACAGACAGGGGGCGAGGTGAGGAGGTGGTGTGGGAGACACTGAAAGTTCGGTTTGTTAGATATGATGAGATCCAGGATAGGGCCAAGCCTGTGATGCCAAGAGATGAGAGAATCTGTAACAGGAGGGAATGGTCCACAGTGTCGAAGGCAGAAGACAGGTCCAGGAGAAGGAGGACAGAGTAGTGACGCTTGCTCTTGGCGGTTAGTAGGTCCTTTCCGACATATGCAGTGTAGAGTTCCAACGCAAGAAGACATCACACACCCCAGTCGGTGAGCCAGAAGCTGCAAAACTGCTGAAGCATGGCAAGGGCGGCTGAAGCTGTAGCTGACTTCCTAAAATGGGCACACAGGCAGCGTAATTTCACAAGCATATCCAGCAGCTCCAGGTAGGTTTTGAGAAACCGCTGAACCACGAGGTTAAGCACATGAGCCAGGCATGGTATGTGTGTGAGCCCGCCTCGCCTCAGAGCTGCCACCAGGTCCCGGCCATTGTCACATACAACCATGCCTGGCTGTAGGTTCAGTGATGTCAGAAACACATCTGCCTGCTCTTTCAGAGCTGTCCACAACTCTTCAGCATTGTGCGGTTTGTCGGCTAAGCATATTAGCTTTCCAACAGCCTCTTGACTGAGGCAGTTCTGCAGTGCTTCCAGCTTGTGACTGATGTGGTCATTTCGGAGATGGAGGCTGAAGAGGAGGAGGTGGTGTAGGAGCTGTAGACTGTAGGGGCAACCCTGATTGACTTAATGCCCACAATCTTCAGCGTCGAAAGGACATGTTCCATCACAAGGTCCGACTGGGTACAGGCTTCCACTATGTTAACACAGTGTGTCGACAACAAGATGTACTGTCCCTGCCTACAAGCACTTGTCCACGTGTCTGTGGGTAGGTGGACTTTCCCAGTAACAGCATTGTTGAGGGCACGGGTAATGTTGTGTGAAACGTGATTGTGTAATGCCGGGAAGGAACACCGTGAGAAATAGTGGTGGCTGTGGACCGAGAACCTTGGGATGGCTGTTGCCATTCGGTTGTGGAAAGCATCCGTCTTCATGAGCCTAAAAGGCAACATTTCGAGCACAAGCAGATGAGAAATATGTGAATTTAGTAATGTGACCTGTGGGGCGTTGGCTGCGTATTTCCGTTTGCATTCCAATGACTGGGGTATGGACAACTGAATGCTGCGCTAAGACAAGGATGTGGACGTGCTTGATGATGGTGGTAGTTGAGTGTGTGCAACGACAGGTGGAGGGCATGAGGCATCTTTGCAGGCACCATGGACAGGGGATTGGCTTCCACGTACAACAGCGGAAGAAGCAGTGATGTGACCCAAACAGTGTTTCTGGACCCTGGGGCTCAGCCCACAAAGTCAGGTGCTTTGCTGCCAGGTGCTTGATCATACTGGTGGTGGTCAGGCTGGTAGTTTTTCTACCCCTGCTGATGCAGGCATGGCAGGTAGTCCAAATGGCCTGTTTGGGATTATCAGCAGAGTCTTTAAAAAACTACTTGTCTCGGGAAGACCTAACAGTTGTACTGCCAACTTCCATTGTGTTGGTGTTATGAGGTACGGTTACCCGCCTTCTGTCTGCGGCCACCACACTGCGTCTTCCTTCCTGTTGTGGTGTTATGCCTCCCTCCACCTTTATGCTGCTGTCCTCGCTCTGCATGTACTCCTGCAAGATTGGGTCAGTTACTATATCATTCACCACCTCCTCTTCCACTTCCCCACCCTGGTCCTCCTCCTGACTTTCTGTCAATTGTGTCTTATCATCGTCCACCTGTTGTGACATGTTTCCACCATCACCTTCATGTGAACGTGGCTGCTCAAATATTTGGGCATCGCTACATGCGATCTCATCTTGGACCGCTTCAAGTGGACATGGCGAGAGGCCCAAATCTATAAATGGAAAAGTAAACAGCTCTTCGGAGTGTCAAAGTGTGGGATCAGATGTCTCTGGGCACTCGGCATGGCAATAGGAAGGAAGATCAGGGTGAGGAATATGCGGTCCAGACTCACGACTACTCAGTCTTGACCGTGTGGAAGACAGAGTGCTGGTGGAGGTGGCAAAGTGACTGGAAGCATTATCCGCTATCCAACCAACAACCTCTTGACACTGCTCTGGTTTCAATAGTGCTGTTCTGCGATCCCCTAGGAATTTGGACAGGAAGGTCATGCGAGAAGATGTGGGTGTTTGTTGTGGCACAATTTCAGCTTGCCCAAGGCCTCGGCCTCTGCATGCAACATCACCATCACATCCTTGTCCCCGTCCCTTGCCACATGCCTTTTCCATTTTAAATGTACTACAATATTTTCCACGTTCACTACAAGTGGCTGAATTGGGAGCGAACTTAGATGTGATCCATGTGCGTGAAAACCACAATTTAAATTATCTGGACTGTAGGTAATTTTTTTATTTTTATCAAACTTGTGTCAATAACTAGGGTAAGACACAGCAAAAACAGTTGAATGGAGGCTTGAAATGCTGCAATTTGTAGCTCACAGATAGATGAGGCATCTTATGGAGATACCACACTGTTCAATATGTGGCCTGTATTTTTTTGTTTTTTACCCCAAAATAGTGTGTGGAACTAGGGTAACAGTCAGCAAAAACAGTTGAATGGAGGCCTGAAATGCCACAAGATACCATACTGTTGAATATGTGGCCTGTATTTTTTGTTTTTTTACCCCAAAATAATGTATAGAACTAGCGTAACATACAGCAAAAACAGTTGAATGAAGGCCTGAAATGCCACAAATTGAATACCACAAATATATGAGGCGTTTGACGGAGATACTACACTGTTCAATATGTGGCCTGTGTTGTTTTTTTACCCCAAAATAGTGTATAGAACTAGCGTAACAGACAGCAGAAACAGTTGAATGGAGGTCTGAAATGCCACAATTAGTAGCCCAAAAATAGATGAGGGGTTAAATGGAGATACCACACTGTTCAATATGTGGCCTGTATTGTTTGTTTTTTTTACCCCAAAATAATGTGCAGAACTACAAAATAGTGTATAGAACTAGCGTAACAGACAGCAAAAACAGTTGAATGAAGGTCTGAAATGCCACAATTTGTAGCCCACAGATAGATGAGACGTCTGATGGAGATAGGCCACTTTCAAATATCTGGCCTGTATTTTTTTTGGCCTAGCTAAATTGTGTCAACAAATAGGATAAGACACAACAAAAAAAATTATATGGAGGTCTGAAATGGCACAATTTTGAGCGCAATGATATGCGACCCAGTGTGGCTGACAAAACCTGGTGTAAAATATCTGCCCTGTAGCTAAATATTTTTTTGGTAGCTAAATATTTTTTTGGGCAGCAAAATTGTGTTAAGAAATTATATAAGACACTGAAAATTTTTTACAGTACCATAAAAATTTCAGAAATTTCTGCGCACTCAGATGTGATGGCTGGGATGGGCAAACCCGTTTAAAATAGCCTAGTAAAACCTTACTATGAAAAGGTTTTGCCTGTATTCTGCAGTGTCAACAAGCAAATGGCGAACAAAAAAGGGACTATATTGCTTTGGAATAAAATAATCAGGATTAAGATGCAAAAAATAATTTTGCTGGCCACTGAGACCTGGGGCTATATAGATACGGTCAATATATGTAATAGGCAGCAGCAGCAGACAGTAATGAAATAGACCCTCTTGATGTATGCAATGAAGTATGCCACATACTGTACAATGCCTGCCTTCTACTGATATCTATATACCTACATACAGTGCCTGCATGCCTTGCACTGATATGTATATACGCACATACACTCCCTGCCTACCTAGCACTGCAATCTATAAACCCCGTAATTAGTCCTTAGAAGGACTGTTGATTTAGCTGGATTTTTGTGTTCTATTATGGTATACCCACACTATCATATAAATCCCCAAAGGAGACCCTATCTCGGCTGCAGCTCTCCCTGCACTAGCTGATTTTGGAGCAGACTGACGAGCATGGCGGCGCCACATCTCTTATATATCTGATGACGCTGTGTGGTTAACCAATCACTGTAATGCCACAACCAAGATGGCTGCGGCATTACAGTGAGCAGCAGACAATCCCTGCATGTTGATTAGCGCTCTAAAGAGCGCTAAAAATGCAGGGCGTGCACCAGAACTCCCACTGAGCAATTCCGGAAATGCTCGACGTTCACCGAGTACCGCGAGCACAGCGATGCCCGGGCGAGTACCGAGCATCACTAATGGTTATGCTTTAAAGGTAAATATTTTTATGCAGACTATGATTTGTTTAAAATGGAAGACAGAATGTTTAATGAGCAAGCAGTAACACTGCATGAAGCAACCTAAATTCTGTGAAAAATATATAGGAAAATCTGGCAATAAATAGTCCACTAAATTAAATCTATGATTAACTTGCAAAACAATCATAATCAAGGAATGTCTGGCTTCTTTTTAAAGAACCTAATCTATTTTTATCCAATTTAAGAGATTATAAGTATGCATTCACCCATCACTTTCTGCTTTTGCAGCTGTGTTTTCTGCCTCTGGCTCCTTTAAATTTCCAAACTGTTTGGCAATTATGCACTTAAAAGGAATGTGTGGATATTATATAAGTCAATTCAAATAGCTGAGGATAGACCAAATGTATTTTACAATGTTTCTTTACAATATTTCATTTAACTTTTTAGCTTACCTCAAATATTTGATTAATATATGCCTAGTTCATTAGTTATATTGAATAACAACTAGTGATCGGTGAGCGTGCTCAGCACTGCTCAGTACTTCGATCGAGTATTATGGTGCTTGATCAAATATCCAGGTACTCTGGCACCATGCTCAATTCCCCATCCCACATGTTTGCAGTTGAATTTCAGCCACTAAATATGCGCAGATTACCTGCCAATCAAGGTAATGCCAGTAGCCATGTTGGCTACTGGCATTACTGTGATTGGCTGGCTTCGTAGCATCATCAGGTCTATAGAAAACTTGGTCACACTATGTTGGGTGCATTATACCTGGAAATAGTGTAGGGAGAGTCACTGCTGCAGAAAGGACAGTGTGTGATTTAGCGTCCCAGTACATGCTGGTGCAACATTAGAAAAACAGCCATTTTCAGGGCTAATTCAAAAAGATTCTATTCTAAAATATCACTCATAGCTGCAATTAGGGTAGGATTAGCTGCTGGAGTAGGAATAGTGCATTAGAGGCACATAGGGCAGGGTTTATTGTGTTCAGTCCTCTGTGCTGTTACATTAAATCAACAGTCTTTTTCTGGGTTAATTGAAATAGATTATATTGTCTAATAATACCGCTCTTTTCTGCAATTCATGTAAGGTTAGCTGTTGTGAATGGGTTTGAGATGAGTTCTTAGCAGAGGCTCCCTCTGGTGGTTACAAGCGGTGCTGGTCTGTCCAGTGAAGATTGTGAGGACTGGGAATCAGGTGTTACTGACTGGTCTTATATAAGGGAGTCACCTTCCCATCAGGGTTGCCGGTGATCAATTGTTCTGGTCTGAATCCTTCATTCCTGTTTCCCTTGTAGCCTGCTGTGTCGTGTCTGCATCTCCTGCTAACAGATAAGACATTTTCTTCATTTTGTTTTTGTGCTATATTTTTGCATTTTGTCCTGCACTTCTGTGGGGGCCTTCAGGGTCCCCTCCGGGGGCTTTTGCCCTCTTAGTTTAGTTCAGCCACTGATGTTTGTACTTTTGCTTTTTCCAGTTTTTTCAGTGGCTGCTGTTTTGATTTTGTTACACCAGAGAACTAATTTAGGTGGTAGAGGTCGTGTGATCTCAGGTGTTTTTTGAAATTAGTAGAGTTGGTGCTTTTCAGGGTTTTCTGGGATTGCAGTAAGTACCCTTCCTATCCTTTTCTATTTAGTTAGTTTGGGCCCCAGCGTTTGCTCATACTATTTTCTTTCTGTGTCAGTATTTCATCTTGTCTAACCGCCATTACATGTTTGGGGGCTTTCTGTTATCTTTGGGGTTCTGCTCCGGGGCAGATAGCTTTCCTATTTCTATCTTTAGGTGTAGTTAGTTTCTCAGGCTGTGACGAGGCTTCTAGGACCAACGTAGGAACGCTCCACGGCTGCCTCTAGTTGTGGTGGTTAGTCAGGGTACTGCAATCTCATAGATTCCAACTGCTCTGGTGTATTGCCTTTTTTGCCTGCACTCCTCAGTTGCCGAAACATAACAGTATCACCGGCCCAAAAATTGAAAATTGTATGGTACTCACAGAAGGGAAAAATATTGTGAAAGAAAAAAGGTTGTCAGAGTTGTCAGAGATATTTTTCTGTTTGTTGCTTTTTTTTCCCTCTGTATCTCTGGGTGCTGGGGAGGATCTTTTCTCTCAATGTAGTTTGCACAGTTGTCTGGCCATGTGGATCAGCTTGCCACTGAGGTTCAGAGTATTGCTGCATATCTTGCTAGGTTGCCTGTTGTGGAACCTAGGATTCCCATGCCAGATTTGTTTTTAGGGGATCGAGCTAAGTTTCAGAATTTCAAAAATAATTGTAAATTGTTTTTTGCCTTAAAATCTAAGTCCTCAGGGAACGCAGCGCAGCAGGTTCAAATTATCATCTCTCTCCTGCGCGGCGATCCTCAGGATTGGGCTTTTTCCCTGACACCTGGGGATCCTGTTTTGAGTGATGTTGATGCATTTTTTCAAGCTTTGGGGTTATTGTACGATGAGCCTAATGTCACTGATCAAGCTGAAAAAGCCTTGTTGGCATTAAATCAGGGGCTTTATGACGCTGAGTTATACTGTCAGAGATTCCGTTGGTGGGCAGTCCTGACCAAATGGAATGACGACGCTTTGGCAGCCCTTTTCCGGAAGGGTCTGTCAGATAATGTAAAGGATGTTATGGTGGGATTCCCTGTCCCCTCTGGTCTCAATGATTCTATGTCATTAGCGATTCAAATTGACAGACGTTTGCGTGAGCGGAGAAGTATGCATGGTATGGTGTTGCCTTGTGAACCAGCTTCTGAACCCATGCAGTGTGATAGAGTGGTGTCTGGGGCACAGCGTCATGAGTTTCGAAAGCGCAATGGGTTATGTTTCTACTGTGGTGATGTCTCTCATGCTATTTCAGTCTGCCCTAAGCGGGGAAGACGTTTTGCACGCTCAGTTGTCTTGGGTAGTGTTCAGACTAAGTTTTTATTAACTGTCACTCTGATATGCTCTCTGTCCTCATTTTCTGCTCAGGCTTTCGTTGATTCTGGAGCAGCTATTAACCTGATGGATTATGATTTTGCTAAACGTTGTGGGTTTCCCTTGATACCCCTACAGAAGTCTATTCCCCTACTGGGGATAATTCTACCCCTTTGGCTGAGAATAAACCCCAGTTTTCTACTCAGGTGATAATGAGGGTTGAACCTGATCACCAGGAGTGCTGCAAATTTTTGGTTCTGTATAATCTGCATGACATTATCGTGCTGGGTTTCCCTTGGTTACAGTCTCATAATCCTGTTTTGGATTGGAAATCTGTGTCTGTAACCAGTTGGGGCTGCCAATGTGTTAATACCCACACTCCTGTTTTTTCTGCCTCCCCCCAGGCTCAGGATTAGAGTTGAGCGATACTTTCCGATATCCAAAAGTATCGGAATCGGAATGGTATCGCCGATACCCCAAAAATATCTGCGATACCCGATACCGATACCGGAAATCCAATGTAAGTCTATGGGAACAAAATATCGGAATTAAAAAAACCCCATTCTTGCCTTGTTGGTTAATTGTACATGAAGGAAAACAACAAAGAGTAATATAGAATGTATTGGGGAAGGTTGAGGAGACATTAAAGGCATAGATGTTTAACCCAATCAAATGGAATAGCATAAATATTTTTTTTTTTAAAGATGTTCGGATTGACGAAGAAATTGACAATGTTGTTCACGTTTTTTCTATTTTGGCAAATATGTATATTTCACAACTTCCATGCTCTTCACCTTTTTAACTTTTGACACACTTTCTCCTTCATAATCTTCAGCAGCATCATCTTTTTCATAAAATTATTCTTCATCTTCACCTTCTTTATCTTCTTCTTAAACTTCTTGCTATTCATCTTTTTGTTAACATTACTCATATTCTTCGTATTAAACTATTATTCTAATTCATATTGTACTTCATCTTCTTCATCATATTCTTATTTGTGACAGAGAATCCTGTACTTGTAATCTGTCAAAGTATGAATTTTTCATTCTTCCGTTCTTGCTGTCACAAAAGATTTAAATTACAACAGTATTTGTCCGTGTTCAGTTTAGCCTGCAGCAGCAGCAGGCATTTTCCAGGGGCACCACGAGGAGGAACGGACTCACCCCCATACACTGCTTAGTCTTCTTCTGCTTATAATTTAGAGCATATATTTTGCTCTTCATTTTGGTCTTATACTTCATGTTCTTCTGCTTTTAGATCTTCTGCTTATTGTTCTTGTGTCTCTTGTTCTGTATCTTGTATTTGTAGCACAACCTTGTACCAGCTGATGTTACTGGGACACGGTTACTAAGCAGGAGGTACCTGTGCTCCAAAGCACTACCAAGGACCAGCAGACGTTGCAGGAACTCGGATACCGAGATGGAGGCACCTAGGCCAAAGGCACTGCGGAGAACCAGTTGACGGTACTGGAATCCGGACGGGTAGCAGAAGGTACAAGAGCCAATGCAAGTAACGAGGACCAGCTGACTGTGCTGGAACCCGGAGGGGCAGCAGAAGGAAAAGAGCCAATGGCACAACCGAGGACCAGCTGACGTTACTGGGACACGGTTACTAAGCAGGAGGTACCTGTGCTCCAAAGCACTACCAAGGACCAGCAGACGTTGCTGGAACTCGGATACCGAGATGGAGGCACCTAGGGCAAAGGCACTGCGGAGAACCAGCTGACGGTACTGGAACCCGGACGGGTAGCAGAAGGTACCCATGGAAATTTAAGTTGACAGGCCGCGAGCCGGCCGTAGTTACCGAATCCCACAGTACTACAGTGGGTGATTGTCCTATTGTCACAACGGAAACAGCCTTTATTTGCATATCCCGCAGCACACATAGGAAGCACCTAAACTCCAAGCACCATAGAGTCGGCTAACCCGACCGCAACACGACAGGACAACTTATTGGAGGCTAAGTGACGTTTACACTGACAGGAAACAGATGGCGTGCTGTAACCAGTCTGGGCAGGAGTGAGTACCCATGCCAATGACACTTCCGAGCAACAACTGGCGGTGTTGAAGCCCAGGGATGAGAAGACAACAGGGTGGAGGCAGCATGACTTTTTGCCGTTCACACAGCAGGGGAACAGCTGACATTACTGAACGCCAGTAACACTATAGCTTGTGTATTGGTCTGTGGACACGACACTTCTGAGCAGCAACTGCCAGTGTTGTAGCCCAGGGAGTAGAGTTCAGGTGGTAGAAAGATGAACATAACAGGAGACATGGATAACGTTGCGAACCAGTTATTTAATCTGAAAACGGACAGACAAATTCTGGCGAGATCCATGCCTTGTTCATTTTCAGAAAAGTAAGCCGGTCTACATTATCGGAGGATAGTCGCATGCGACGGTCTGTTAGTACACCACCTGCAGCACTAAAGACGCGCTCCGATGATACACTGGCAGCAGGGCAAGCCAGCACCTCCAATGCATACTGGCTAAGCTCTGGCCATGTATCCAGCTTAGAGACCCAAAACTTGAATGGGGAAGAGCCATCTGGGAGTACACTGAGAGGGAAAGACATGTAGTCTGTCACCATCTTACGGAAACGTTGCCTCCTGCTGACTGGAGCCGTCTCGGATGGTGTAGACATTTGTGGCGCTGCCACAAAACTTCGCAACATTTGGAACATACTGGTCTTGCCCTGTGCAGAGGCGCTGCTTGTGCTCCCTCTTGTTGCAGAGCTGTCTCCACTGCCTCGACGCACAGAGCTGCTTTGTAAAGCAGTAGCAGCAGCAGTGCTCTCTGCTGGAATGGAGAACATTATGGATTGCACCAGTGTGTCTTGGTACTCCCGCATTTTACGCTCCCGGTTCAACGGTGTGATGAGGCTTTGTAAGTTGTCCCGGTAGCGAGGGTCTAGGAGGGTGTACACCCAATAATCAGACGTGGTGAGAATGTGGGCGATGCGGCGGTCGTTTCTCAGGCACTGCAGCATGAAATCAACCATGTGCTGCAGACTCCCAACTGGCCAACAAACGCTGTCCCCTGCAAGAGGCGTCATCTCTGCCTGCTCTGCATCACCCCACCCTCGCTCTACATACTGACTAGAGCGTTGTGTACCTCCCTCTGGAGCGATGTCTTCCTCCTCCATTGACTCCTCCTCATCCTCCTCACAAAGTGAGCCCTGCCCAGCCCTTTGTGAGGAACCACGTTGCGCTGACTGTCCAGAAGGTGATGGAATTTGTGACTCCTCATCCTCCACCTCTTCCAAAACCTCATCCCTTAGTGCTTGCAGTGTTTTTTGAAGCAGGCAGATAAGGGGGACAGTCAGGCTGACTAGTGCATCATCTGCACTCGCCATCTGCGTTGACTCATCAAACGCACGCAAAACGTGGCAGATGTCCTTCATAGAGGCCCACTCAGTAGTGGTGAAGTGTGAACGGCGCAAATTGCGAGTTGATTGCGCCTGATGCAGCTGATACTCCATTACTGCTGGCTGCTGCTCACACAACCGCTCCAACATATGTAACGTGGAATTCCACCTGGTGGGTACGTCACATATGATGCGATGTTCAGGAAGGCGAAATCTGCGTTGCAGAGCTGCAATGCGCAATCTGGCCATGCTGGAACGTCGCAAGTGAGCGCACTCTAGGCGGACCTTGTGCAGCAGTGCATCAAGATCCGGATAGTCCCTCAAAAAACTCTGCACGACCAAGTTGAGCACATGTGCCAGACATGGTATGTGAGTGAGGTTGCCAAGGCCCAGAGCTGCCACCAGATTTCGGCCATTGTCACACACTACCAAGCCTGGCTGGAGATTTGCTGGCAAAAACCACACGTCGCTCTCCTGCTTGATGGCATTCCAGAGCTCCTGCGCTGTGTGGCTTCGATTCCCCATGGAAATTAATTTCAGGACGGCCTGTTGACGTTTGGAAACGGCTGTGCTCATATCGGTCGCATCAGGTAAGCGTTCACGGGTCCATGTGGAGCTAGACCGTGACGGCTCCTGCAGCGATGATTCTGAGGAACTGGAGTAGGAGGAGGAGTTAATGTGGACAGACTTGATACCTGCAATCCTTGGAGTTGGCAGAACACGTACAGCGCCACTTGCAAGATCTGTACCCGGCTCCACAACATTGACCCAATGGGCAGTGAGGGAAAGGTATCGTCCCTGGCCATGGGTACTGGTCCACGCATCGGTGGTCAGGTGGACCTTGCTACTGACGGCGTTTAGTAGCGCATGTTTAATTTTTCCCTCAACATGCTTTTGCAAATCAGGGACGGCTTGCCTGCTGAAATAAAATCGGCTGGGCACATTGTATTGTGGGACTGCCAATGTCATTAAAGTTACTGAAACTGTCAGTCTCCACCAGCCTGAATGACAGCATTTCAAGGGACAGGAGTTTTGCAATGCCAGCATTCAGAGCCTGTGCTCGTGGATGGTTTGCCGAGTATGACCGTCTTTTATCCCATGCCTGTGCTACCGATGGCTGTTTTGTGGCCTGGGAGTGTGAGGATGACAGGGAACTTGCAGCTGTGGGTGGAATAACACTGGGTCTCTGGACAACAGTGACAGAGGTTCTTCCATGGCGATCCTGTGAGGAAGCCGAACCAGCTGTGTGTGAGCTGGAAGAAGAGGCTCCAACACGAGCTGAAGATGTAGGTGCTGCTGTAGGTTGGTCTACATCTCCAGTGTGTCTTTGGAACTCAACCACGTGCTTTGACCGCACATGTTTCCACATATTTGTGGTATTAAGGTTACTGACATTTTTACCTCTTTTTACTTTTTGATTACACAGCTTGCATTTGACATAGCAAATATCATCTGCAAGTGTGTCAAAAAAGGACCACACAGTGCAAGTCCTGGGAGCGCCCGTTTTGGCTGTTGGAAGAGAACTGCTACAAACGGGTGCCAAACTGGAGGCTACAGGCAACCGAGTCTGCAGCCTACCTCTCCCTACTGTTTGGACCGTTGGGGCAATCTCTTCCTCAGAGCTGCTACCACCACCTTCCTGTTCCTCACGCCATGTTGGGTCTTGGACCTCATCATCTCCACTACCCTCTTCCAACACCTGCTGCTGTTGGGTGGTCTGGCCAGCACCATGCTCAACAGAAAATGGCACCTGAGTCTCATCATCATCAGATGCGTTCTGCGGTGTGCTGACCATCGGCACTGGCTCACCCGCCTCTTCACATTCAGAGAGACACAGCTGTTGCACATCACTGCATACTGCCTCTTCTTCACATTCCAGAATGCTGCTTGGCTGGGCCCCTGTTTGCAAGCCAACAGATTCTGAGAACAGAAGCAGAGACTCAGCTGGCTCCAGTTCAGAACTCTCTGACTACCTGGGCAATTTGGCAGGCGGTGAAGAGACAGATGGTTGTTCAACAATGCTGTGGTCCTGAGAGGAGGTGGAAGGAATTGAAGTCGATGCATTGGCTGCCATCCAACCGACAACGGCTTCAATTTGTTCTTCCCGCAGCAGGGGGGTACGCTGAGCTCCTACAAAAGTGCGCATAAAGGAACGCTCACGGGGAAAACTGGTGGATGCTGTGTCACTGGGTGCGGCAGCAGCCACAGAATCCCCACGTCCTCTCCCTGCTGAAACTCCACGGCCACGACCACGTGCCTTACTCCCTGCCTTCTTCATCTTGGTAGATTATAAAGAAAGTCAGAAAAGTTATAAGGCCTAAGTGTGGTTATTTCTCAGAGACTGCAGTGAACACTGCAGACAACTGTTCACTATCTGTGAAAGGCTCCTTTCTGTACTTCTATAGTGTTTGCAACCAATGTATTGTATACGGATGGAAGCGCGTCACACTAATAGATTAGATTTTTTTCAAATATAATGGAGAAGCACCAATTGGAGAAAAATGAAAAGGATGCGGCACTGAGACACGCTCAGCAGATACAAGCAGCAGTGCTTGAACAAGTAACTGGAGCGTGATGTGCACTCAAAAAATAAAAAAACACAGACTGAAGTGAACACTGAAACACAACTGTTCACAATCTGTGAAAGGCTACTCCTTTGTCTACTTCTATAGTGTTTGCAACCAATGTATTGTATACGGATGGAAGCGCGTCACACTAATAGATTAGATTTTAAATGGAATGGAGCAGAACCAATTGGAGATAAATGAAAAGGATGAGGCACTGAGACACGCTCAGCAGAGTCCAAGCAGCAGTGCTTGAACAAGTAACTGGAGTGTGATGTGCACTCAAAAAATAAAAAACACAGACTGAAGTGAACACTGAAACACAACTGTTCACAATCTGGGAAAGGCTACTCCTTTGTCTACTTCTATAGTGTTTGCAACCAATGTATTGGATACGGATGGAAGCGCGTCACACTAATATATTAGATTTTAAATGGAATGGAGCAGAACCAATTGGAGAAAAATGAAAAGGATGAGGCACTGAGACACGCTCAGCAGAGTACAAGCAGCAGTGCTTGAACAAGTAACTGGAGCGTGATGTGCACTCAAAAAATAAAAAACACAGACTGAAGTGAACACTGAAACACAGCTGTTCACAATCTGGGAAAGGCTACTCCTTTGTCTATCTCTATAGTGTTTGCAACCAATGTATTGGATACGGATGGAAGCGCGTCACACTAATAGATTAGTTTTTTTTCAAATATAATGGAGCAGCACCAATTGGAGAGAAATGAAAAGGATGAGGCACTGAGACACGCTCAGCAGAGTACAAGCAGCAGTGCTTGAACAAGTAACTGGAGCGTGATGTGCACTCAAAAAATAAAAAACACAGACTGAAGTGAACACTGAAACACAACTGTTCACAATCTGGGAAAGGCTACTCCTTTGTCTACTTCTATAGTGTTTGCAACCAATGTATTGGATACGGATGGAAGCGCGTCACACTAATAGTTAAATTGCAAGAATTACACTGAAGAAAAAAAAAAGAGTCTGTGAGTGACACGTGCAGATGCCTACAGACAGCGTTGCATGCAGAGCAAACTGCAGCGTCACCTGCACTCTCACACACACCTTGCACAGAGCTGTTAAAACAACACTGGCAAAAGGAAGCTTTACACAGCGGTTGGTAAACTAGCCTGCCTAAAGCCCAGTACACAAAATCGCAATATCTAACTGTCCCTCAGAGTCAGCAGAGCAGCGTTCTGTCCCTAACTGAGTTCACAGCACAGTGACGCTAAAATGGCGGCGGCGCCTTTTATACTGCATTCTGACACCATTTCAGCAGCCAATCACAGCCATGCCATTAGTTAAGATGACCGCAGCATTACAGGATTGCCCACACTTCATAAGATTCCTCATTGGCTGACTAAAATCACATTGCCTCTCAAAGAATTATGGGAACTTCCGATTCCGGTATACGATATTGGGAAAATATCGGAACTAAGTATCGGAATTCCGATACAGCGAATATCGGCCGATACCCGATACTTGCGGTATCGGAATGCTCAACACTACTCAGGATGTTCCTGACTTTTTGATTGATTTTTCTGATGTGTTTAGCGAAAGTAAATCTGCATCCTTGCCTCCCCATAGGAGCTATGACTGCGCTATTGAATTAGTGCCGGGTAGTAAATTCCCTAAAGGTCGCCTTTTTAACTTGTCTGTACCTGAACATGACGCTATGCGGTCTTATATCAAGGAATCATTGGAGAAGGGTCATATAAGACCATTCTCTTCACCCTTAGGTGCCGGTTTTTTCTTTGTGGCCAAAAAGGATGGTTCATTAAGGCCATGTATTGATTATCGTCTCTTGAACAATATTACTGTGAAATATCAATACCCGTTACCCTTGATTTCTGCCTGTTTTCTAGGGTGAAAAACGCTACTTGGTTTACCAAGCTTGACCTCAGGGGGGCGTATAACCTTATTCGCATTAAGCACGGGGATGAATGGAAGACGGCATTCAATACCCCTGAAGGGCATTTTGAGTACCTAGTGATGCCCTTTGGGCTCACTAATGCGCCTTCCGTCTTCCAGTCCTTCATGAATGACATTTTCAGGGATTTTGTGGACAAATTTCTGATTGTTTATTTGGATGATATCTTGATTTTTTCTAATGACTGGGACTCTCATGTGAAACATGTTCGAACTGTATTCCAGATTTTGAGAGAGAATGCTCTGTATGTGAAGGGATCAAAGTGTCTTTTTGGCGTACAGAGGATCTCATTTCTGGGATTCATTTTGTCCCCATCTGTTATTGAAATGGACCCGGTCAAGGTTCAGGCCATCTGTGATTGGGTCCAACCTACTTCATTAAAGGCTCTTCAGAGATTTTTGGGTTTTGCCAATTTTTATCGTAAATTTATTGGTAATTTCTCGGTTATTGTTAAACTATTAACTGATTTGACCAGAAAGGGTTCTGATGTGGTGAATTGGCCTCCTGAGGCAGTCTCTGCATTTCAGGAACTTAAGCAAAGATTCACTTCTGCTCCTGTTCTACGGCAGCCTGATGTTTCTCTGCCATTTCAGGTGGAGGTAGATGCCTCTGAAATTGGGGCAGGTGCCGTTTTGTCCCAAAAAGATCCAGAGACCTCTAAAAGTAACCCTTGTGCCTTTTTCTCTTGAAAATTTTCTCCTACTGAACGTAATTATGACGTGGGTAATCGGGAGTTATTGGCCATGAAGTGGGCTTTTGAAGAGTGGAGACATTGGCTGGAGGGAGCCAAACATCAGGTGGTGGTCCTTACGGACCATAAGAATCTGGTCTATCTGGAATCTGCCAAGCGACTCAATCCTAGACAGGCCAGGTGGGCCTTGTTTTTCACACGTTTTAATTTTGTGGTTTCCTTTCTTCCTGGCACTAAGAATGTTAAGGCGGATGCCCTCTCGAGGATTTTCCTTGCGGACTCTCCTGAGTTATCTGATCCTTCTGTTATTTTGAAAGAGGGTGTAGTTCTTTCCGCCATCTCGCCCAATTTGAGACTTGCTCTGGAGGGGTGTCAGGAGGATAGGCCCGAGGCTGCCCTGTTGGAAAATTGTTTGTCCCGGACCAGTGGAAAAAGAGTGTGATGTCTGAGATTCATTGTTCGGCATTGGCTGGGCATCCCGGAATTTTTGGTACCAGAGACTTGGTTAGTCGGTCCTTTTGGTGGCCTACCTTGTCTCGTGATGTCAGGGAATTTGTGCAGTCCTGCGGGACTTGCTCTCGCTCCAAGCCTTGCTCTCGCTCTAGTGGTTTGTTGATGCCATTGCCTGTGCCCAAGAGACCATGGACCCATATCTCTATAGATTTCATTTCCGACCTTCCTGTTTCTCAGAGAATGACCACCATCTGGGTAATTTGTGATAGGTTTTCCAAAATGATACATCTTGTGCCATTACCTAAGTTGCCTTCCTCCTCTGAATTGGTGCCGTTGTTCCTTCAGCACGTGGTTCGTTTACATGGCATTCCTGAGAACATTGTGTCTGACAGAGGAGTCCAGTTTGTTTCCAGATTTTGGAGGACTTTTTGTTCTAAACTGGGTGTTCAATTGTCTTTCTCCTCGGCATTTCATCCTCAGACCAATGGTCAAACTGAGAGAACAAACCAGGCATTGGAGACTTATCTAAGATGCTTTGTGTCTGCTGATCAGGATTACTGGGTCTCTTTTTTGCCTTTGGCTGAGTTTGCTCTTAATAATAGAGCTAGCTCTGCCAGTTTGATGTCTCCGTTTTTCTGTAATTCTGGGTTTCACCCTCGATTTTCTTCAGGACACACGGAGGCTTCTGTCTGTCCAGGTGTTGACTCTGTTGTGGAGCGTATGCAACAGATTTGGGACCAGGTAGTGGAGAGGTTGTCCCTCTCTCAGGAGAAGGCCCAGCGGTTTGCTAACCGGCATAGGACTGATGGTCCTCGGTTTAAAGTGGGGGACTTGGTCTGGTTGTCCTCAAAGAATATTCCTATGAGAGTAGCATCTCCTAAATTTAAGCCTAGGTTCATTGGACCTTATAAGATCATGGAGATTATTAATCCTGTTTCTTTTCATTTGCTTCTTCCAGGGACATTTAAGATCCATAACGTGTTCCACAAGTCCTTGTTGAAGAGGTTTGCTGAGCCAGTGGTTCCTGCTGCTGTGCCTCCTGACCCTGTTTTGGTTGAGGGCAATCTGGAGTATGTGGTTGAGAAAATATTAGATTCTCGTTTTTCTAGACGGAAACTCCAGTATTTGGTTAAATGGAGAGGTTATGGTCAGGAAGACAATTCTTGGGTGTTTGCTTCGGACATCCATGCTAGGAGACTTATCCGTGCGTATCATAGAACTCATCCTGACCGACCTGGTTGCTCAAATGAGGGTTCGGTGACCCCTCTCAAGGGGGGGTTACTGTTGTGAATGGGTTTGAGATGAGTTCTGAGCAGAGGCTCCCTCTGGTGGTTACAAGCGGTGCTGGTCTGTCCAGTGAAGATTGTGAGGACTGGGAATCAGGTGTTACTGACTGGTCTTATATAAGGGAGTCACTTTCCCATCAGGGTTGCCGGTGATCAATTGTTCTGGTCTGAATCCTTCATTCCTGTTTCCCTTGTAGCCTGCTGTGTCATGTCTGCATCTCCTGCTAACAGATAAGACATTTTCTTCTTTTTGTTTTTGTGATATATTTTTGCATTTTGTCCTGCACTTCTGTGGGGGCCTTCAGGGTCCCCTCCGGGGGCTTTTGCCCTCTCAGTTTAGTTCAGCCACTGATGTTTGTACTTTTGCTTTTTCCAGTTTTTTCAGTGGCTGCTGTTTTGATTTTGTTACACCAGAGAACTAATTTAGGTGGTAGAGGTCGTGTGATCTCAGGTGTTTTTGAAATTAGTAGAGTTGGTGCTTTTCAGGGTTTTCTGGGATTGCAGTAAGTACCCTTCCTATCCTTTTCTATTTAGTTAGTTTGGGCCCCAGCGTTTGCTCATACTATTTTCTTTCTGTGTCAGTATTTCATCTTGTCTAACCGCCATTACATGTTTGGGGGCTTTCTGTTATCTTTGGGGTTCTGCTCCGGGGCAGATAGCTTTCCTATTTCTATCTTTAGGTGTAGTTAGTTTCTCAGGCTGTGACGAGGCGTCTAGGACCAACGTAGGAACGCTCCACGGCTGCCTCTAGTTGTGGAGGTTAGTCAGGGTACTGCAATCTCATAGATTCCAACTGCTCTGGTGTATTGCCTTTTTTGCCTGCACTCCTCAGTTGCCGAAACATAACAGTTAGCAGGTAGAGTAGGGGTAAAGTATTAGTAAAAATTAGACAGGGTTGAATGTGTTGCAGTCCTTGGTGCTGCCACGTACAAGCATAACTCCTTTTAAAGGGAATCTGTCACCCCATTTTTGCCCTATGAGATAGGGCCACTGTCATCAGGGGCTTATCTACAGCATTCTGGAATGCTGTAGATAAGCCCCCGATGTCACCTGAAAGAGTTAGATTATACTCACCCAGTTCCGCCGTCCTGTCGGGTCCGGAGGGAGTCGCGGTCCGGTCTGGCGCCTCCCATCTTGTAGCGAATCCGGCCTCTTCTTCCAGAATGCTGTAGATAAGCCCCTGATGGCGGTGGCCGCAGCTTAAAGGGCAAAAATGGCGTGACAGATTCCCTTTAATGGATAATTTTAATAGATTCTACTCTCTAATAATGTTGCTTTGAACTTTATAGAGATTTAAAAACGTGCAAAGCATGATCCAGTCTCAGTCACTAGCCAAGAGTCTGGACTACAAAATCTTCACCCTGATCCTCATTCCTCCCACTATGGCAAGTCCCAGAAGACAAATAACCCAATACTTGGATACAC
This sequence comes from Oophaga sylvatica, assembly GCA_033576555.1. Taxonomy (NCBI): domain Eukaryota; kingdom Metazoa; phylum Chordata; class Amphibia; order Anura; family Dendrobatidae; genus Oophaga; species Oophaga sylvatica. The sequence continues at coordinate 197,731,539 of JARQOD010000001.1, forward strand.
TGAGGACCTCTATACCTTTCCATTTATAGCTTCTTCTAGCTTCTTACCGTGCATGTTTAGAAGGACATGAGTAGATTATTTTCTGTGATGCCCAAATATTTGAACAGCCATGGTCAGAAGCCAACGGTGGTGAAAGGCAATTACTGTCTCAAGAGGTGGATGATGATGAGACACAGTTGCCAACAACTCATGTTAAGACAGGTCAAGATGAGAACCAGAATGAGGAAGAGAAAGATGAGGTGGTGGATGATGAATTCACTGACCCCACCTGGCAAGGTGGTGTGCAGAACAACCATAGCAGCGCAGAGGGGGAGAGATCCACAGCACCGCAACAGGCTGGAATAGGTAGTGGAGCTGACAGAGTGAGAAGGTAGTCATCTGTTCCCCAGAGCACCCACATGCATCCAGATCCCAGGCCAAGGGTTAGGTCTTGCCTACTCTGGCACTTTTTTACAGAAAGTGCGAAAGACCAGAATATGGTCATTTGCATCCCATGCCGTACCAAGCTCAGCAGGGGCCAGACCACTATCAGCCTGAACACCAGTAGCATGCACGGGCATATGTCATCCAAGCACCTGACTGACTAGGTGAGCAGAACACCTACGTCCACAATCAGTGTCTGTGGGTGACATCACTACCTCTTCCGCTTTGCTACGTGCTTGCCAATGGCCTGTCCAGGATGCAGTTGCTGATGCCTCCTGCTCTGCTTCTGTCATGACACATACGCAACCACCATCAGTGACCACGTCCATTTCCTTGTCTAAGTGCAGCATTCAGCTTTCCCTACCACAGGCAAGTGAAAATACACGGCCACCCACTCACAGGCCCAAACACTAAAAGGCCACATTTCAAGACTCTTTGCCCTGAAAATGTTGCCATTTAGGCTTGTGGACACTGAGGCTTTCCGCGACCTCATGGTGGTAACCATCGCTCGATACTCCCAAATCGCCACTATTTCTCCTTAAAAGCCATCCCTGCCTTCCACCAGCACTTTTCCAAAACATAACACATGCCCTGATCAATGCAGTTACTAGGAAGGTCCACTTAACCACTGTGGACAAGTGCTTTTGGCCAGGAATGTTACATTTCCCTGACGGCACATTGGGTGAACCTGCTGGAGGTCGGGACTGAGTCAGACCCTGGGTAGAATGGTACATGTATTTCCAATGCCTTGAATAGCAGGCCCAAGATCTATCAGGGTTTCCCACTCCTTCTACGCCAGTTCATGCACCTCCTCCTAATCCTCCATCTCATAATTTTCGTTCATATCAGTTGGAAGCACTACAGCACTGCCTCAGTGAAGAGACAACAGGCTCTACTTAAACGCATATCTTTCCATGACAAACAGCACACCATGGAAAATTTGTTGAAGAGCATAACAGACCAGACAGATGTGTGATAATAGCTGTAACCTGGTGGCACTCTGAAGCTTGGCAAGCTCGCACACGTATCATGCTTGGCCCAGGTGCTCAATTTAGTGGTTCAGTGCTTTCTGAAAACCTACTCAGATTTCCCTGAGCTACTTGCGTAATGACCAGAGGTCCGAAAAAGATCCAGTGAGTCACAAACTGAGACAGAGACCGAAATAACACTTCCTTTACTGGAATAGAAGTTGAAATGAAATTCAAGATTGTATGAAACAGCCTGAGATTCCCCTAACATTTCACTCAATCAGCCAGGGCTGAAATCAATGTGATAATCCCAAAATCTTCTGTTTGTGTGTATTACACTGAAGTGACATAAGAAATTTACCTAAAAACGAAGTGAAACAAGGTCTTTAGTAAACTATCTGAGAAGCAGGTGTAAATCCAATGAAGAGGTCTTATGAGAGCCTCTGAGATGGAGCATTGGCTATAAACTTATCAAAACATGGCAATATGAATATATATGTAAATACACCAATCGTTATTATATACTTAATCTAGGGATACCCGGGTATCTATTGCTGCGGTACTGTTAACCTGTGGTAGATTCCCCCACAGGCATATGATTTGCATTGGCTGCAGCCAGTCCCAAAAATTTTCAGCACCATAACTTCAACAAACACATGGATTTGCGTCTTGTCGGCTGATGCTGAGCCCATACGCTGAGCACTTACAGTTCTGCAGACTCAGGGTACAGTCCGGGATAGCACTTCAACGGGGGCTTGCCAGGATCCCTCTCAATATGGATGATACAGGATTCCTTCTCTCCTATCACAGTCACTCATAATTTCCCCTGGAAGCAGACCGCCAGAATCTGCACAGGAAGGATATCTTCTGTCCCTTTTCAGTTCAGCACAGCAGGGATTCCGCAGAGCTCCAAAGTCACACAGCTCTCAAAAAAGTGCTCTGTACTTGTTTCACAGCAGAACCACAGGTTCAAACGAGGAAGGAGTTAACACCCTCACAAACACGTTGGCAGCAAACAGTCTTTTTTACTAAGTCCAGACTGTTCACTACTCCTCAGCTGCCTCTCCTGCATTTCAGACAGCTGTCTCCCTCCTCCCCTGCTTTCTCTTTCCAGCAGCTTCTCTGCCCACACAATTTCCTGGGCTTTTTCTCCCAGCTCAGATGTGCGAAACCAGCAGGGTCCTAATGCCCTTCTGTTGTCATCACAGTTCACATTCTTACACTTGTAAAGGTACCACGCAAGTGTGCCCATTTCCTCAAGTCACCTACAGGTTGTGCCGATCTGGCAGAAATGCAGCAGCAGTAGCAACTGCCACCTCACTGACTGTTTTGCGACCTGCCCACATGCTGGAACTTAACATTACGTATGTTGGCAAGGCTTTCTAAGCAGCACAGAGCAGTAATTGAATATCAGCGACGCGCAACCATATCAACAGATGAGTGGCCATAGATGTCTGACATCTATGCGGTTCTCCAAAACTTTCAGAACTCAATCAATATGGTGAGCAGTGATAACAATATAAACAGTGTAACCATCCCACTTCTGTGTCTACGGAAATGCTTGTTGCTCAGAATTAAAGAGGATGCTGGGCATGCAGACCAGCTGTAGATGGATGAAGAAAATAGACAGGGTGATGCTACTCAGCCCTGCATTATCTCATTTTCTAAATGCGGATTGGGTAATAATGAGAAGAAGGCAGCTGAAGAGGAGGAGGAATAAGAGATAGTTACCTGCACTACAGAGGGTACTACCAATGCCAGCTTCTAGTCTATTCAGCATGGATGGCCTGAAGACTAAAAGCAGGAGGAGGAGAGCGAGAAGGGTGAGGAGGAGGAGATAAAGAGTTATCTTTCTGTTGAGAGTCTTGCACACATGGCTGACTATATATCCCGCTGCTTTTCACATAACCCTCCTGTCATACGCATTTTGGCCATCACAGATTACTGGTTATTCCCCATTCTTGACCCAGGCTTCAAGGATAACTTTACAACTGTTTTTCCTCCAGTAGAGAGGTATACTAACATGGTGCAATACCAAAAGGCCTTAGTTGAAGGTTGAAGAATTGGTCAAAAAATTTCCTTCTGACTACGCTGGAGGCAAAGATCAGAGTTCTTCGGACAACCAAGGAGTTGAGAGGAAGGAGACACACAACTGGTCCAACTGATGCAGTGGAACACTATCAAAGGTTTTTGACAGTTTCATTAGACTCTCCCAGCGCCCAGGCCCTGATTTGCGCACTACTCTGACACAGAGGGAAAAGTTTATGAAGATAGTGAAGGAGTACCAAACAGACTGTACCAGATTCTTTCGTGAGTGCTCTGTGCCGTAAAACTATCGGGTGTCCAAGCTGGACAGGTGGAATGAACTGTCCATCTACACCTTGGAGGTGCCGCTCACAATTTGTTAAAGTGGGTTTTTAGTGCTTCCTGGGGCATAATAACTATTAGACACATCCGCCAGTCAATTGAAAATGTTACCAGGCTGATTCTTATCAAAATGAACAAAGCCTGGATTGGCCCACACTTCTCAACCCCACCAGATGAAAGGAGCAGAACATAAAGTCAAATAAAATGTTAATTTTTCTGGTGTATTCCCATGAATTTCTTCCCACCCAAACAAAGGTATACAGTTCTTGTTTGTAATTTTTGTGTCCTCCTTTTCGCCATATATACAGGGTCATGATCCAACCCTCGTTCCTAATTTTTCAAGGGTGTGTATAATGTCCTGCTATATAATTTTTAGAGGCTTACCTCTAAAAAAATTTTCAATATATATATTTATACCCCCAGGTATAAATGTTTTTCAGCCCTTGAACATAGTCATTGGTTTTAAAAGTCTAGGAGTCCCTCTCCTACCACATGGTAACAAAATGTTTTCTGAGGTCCTCCTCTACATCTCCTTCAGGGTGTACATCCTTCTTGTTTTTGGCATCTCTTGCACATAGTGCATCGGCTTTGCCAGTCTGAGTCCCATTCCTTGCAAATGGTAAAAAATGTTTTCTAAGGCCTGCCTCTACTTCTCTTCCAGAGTGTATTGCAGGCAGAGGTCATAGTTCCTTAGGCAACAAGGAGGAGAGAAAAGAGAGACACAAAATAGGTCCAATAGAGGAAGGGGAAAACTATCAAAGATTTGGAACCATTTCATTAGTCCCTCTCAGCTCTCAGGCACTGATGCGTGGGATACTCTGACATTGAGGGAAACGTTTTTGAAGTTGGTGAAGGAGTATCGAGGCAACCGTACCTGCATCCTCCATGATTCCTCTGTGCTGTACATATATATTGGGTGTCCAAGATGGACGCATGGTATGAAATGTTCCTTTACGCCTTGAAGATGCTGGCATGCCCTGCTGCTAGTATATTGTCAGAGCAGGTTTTATTGCTGCCGGGGGCATAATAACTGAGAGGTGCATCCACATGTCAACTGAAAATGCTGACAGGCTCTTATTAAAACGAACAATGCCTGGATTGGCTTGTGCTTCTCAACCCCACTGGATTAAAACAGGGGAACATAAAGTCAATTAAAATATTCCTTTTTCCTGGTGTATTCCCATGCAGCCCTCCCCACCCAAACAAATGTATACAGTTCTTGTTTTGTAGTTTTTAGTGTCCTCCTCCACCATATCTACAGGGTCACTCACTAACGACGCTCCTAATTCTTCAAGGGTGTGTATGATGCATTACTATAAAATATGTAGAGGCCTACCTCTAAAATCCTCAAGTATATATATATATATATATAATATATAATGTATATAAATATATATATATATATATATACACTTGCCATGGGTATATGTTATTCAGCCCTTGCACGTAGTGTATTGGCTTTAAAAGTCCATGAGTCCCACTCCTTCCAAATGGTAGATCTCTTCCAGAGAGTATCGCCGTGCCTCCTTCTAAATTTTGACAGCCCTTGCTTTTTTTAAAGGCTCTTTGATTTCTTGTACATTAAACTGTCATTTGGTTTGTGGTCATAATTTCACTATGAAGCGATCAGAAGAAAAGCAGAGGATTTTGTAAAACTGTCTATAAGACTGTCAAAAGAAGCTAACTATCTCAGTTAGCTCATTCTGCAGCTAGCAATAGACAGTGGAACCCAAAGGCTATAGAAATAGAAAGCAAGTAGTGAAGATTTTTTAATTAAACTCAATTTGAAAAGTGCTGTTTAGCCCAAACTAGATGCATTTAAGAAAAGTAAATAAAAAATATTTCTCCCATCAACTTATGTGTAATCATTATCCTAAAAAGTGCAGCTCTCAGAGTGTTTAGAAATGTAGGCTCTTCAGTAGAATAACACCTCGACTTTCTCAATGTTGAAAATGTTTTAACATCCATGCTCATCATCTTTGTGTTTTTACAGCAAATATTTTTTTTTTCAAACAGTTAATTTGCTTACTTCTAATCACATTGATTAGCAATGTGAGAAAAAAATAGTATCTGCATGGAAACATAATATCTCATGCAACAGAATCTCCATTTGTCACATTATCCAATTTCATACATATTCAATGGGTTCAGAAAGTATTCAGACCCCTTTAAATTTTTCACTCTTTGTTTAATTGCAGCCATTTGGTAAATGCAAAAAAGTTCATTTTTTCTCATTAATGTACACTCTGCACCCCATCTTGACTGATAAAAACAATGAATGTAGAAATGTTTGCAAATTTATTTAAAAAGAAAAGCTGAAATATCACATGGTCATAAGTATTCAGACCCTTTGCTCAGACATATTTAAGTCGCATGCTGTCCATTTCTTTGTGATCCTCCTTGAGATGGTTCTACTCCTTCATTGGAGTCCAGCTGTGTTTAATTAAACTGATAGGACTTGATTTGTAAAGGCACACACCTGTCTATATAAGACCTCACAGCTCACAATGCATGTCAGACTAAATGAGAATCATGAGGTCAAAGGAACTGGCCAAGGAGCTCAGAGACAGAATTACGGCAAGGCACACATCAGGCCAAGGTTACAAAAGAATTTTGTTGTACTCAAGGTTCCTGAGAGCACAGTGGCCTCCATAATCCTTAAATGGAAGAAGTTTGGGACCACCACAAGTTTTTCTAGACCTGGCCATCCAGCCAAACTGAGCAATCATGGGGAAGAGCCTTGTTGAGATAGGTAAAGAAGAACCCCCAAGATCACTGTGGCTGAGCTCCACAGATGCAGTAGGGAGATGGGAGAAACTTCCACAAAGGCAACTATCACTGCAGCCCTCCACCAGTTGGGCCTTAATAGCAGAGTGGCCCAACGGAAGTTTATCTTCAGTGCAAGACATATAAATGTCCACATATAGTTTGCTAAAAAACACATGAAGGACTCCCAGACTATGAGAAATAAGATTCTCTGGTCTGATGAGACGAAGATAGAACTTTTTGGTGATAATTCTAAGCGGTATGTGTGGAAAAAAACAGGCACTGCTCATTATCTGAACAATACAATCCCAACAGTAAAACATGGTTTGGCAGCATCATGCTTTGGTGAACTGGTTGCAATTGAAGGAAACATGAATGCAGCCAAGTACAGAGTGCTCTGGACCTCAGACTTAGCAGAAAATTCACCTTCCAACAAGACAGTGAACCTAAGCACACACTTAAAATAACAGTTTCAGAACAACTCTGTGACCATTCTTGACTGGCTCAGCCAGAGCCCTTACCTAAACCCAATTGAGCATCTCTGGAGAGACCTGAAAATGACTGTCCACCAACGTTAACCATCCAACCTGATGGAACTGGAGAGGATCTGCAAGGAAGAATGGCAGAGGATCCCCAAATCCAGGTGTGAAAAACTTGTTGCATCATTAACAAGAAAACTCATGGCTGTGCTAGCTGAAAAGGGTGTTTTTACTCAATATTAAGCAAAGGTTCTGAATACTTATGACCATGTTACATATCAGTTTTTCTTTTTTAATAAATTTGCAAAAATTTCTAAATTTCTGTTTTTTTCAGTCAAAATAGGGTGCAGAGTGTATATTAATGAGAAAAAAATGAACTTTTTTTCATTTACCAAATGGCTGCAATGAAACAAAGAGTGAAAAATTTAAAGGGGTATGAATACTTTCCGAACCCACTGTAGCTCAAATTTTAATGTTAATTTGATTTTTCTGTCTTTAATGTTACTTCTGCTATTAAATATCATAACTTTTGCTCTAATTAATCTTTCTGGAACCATTAACCACAATATTAAGTAAGTAGACATGCCTTTGGGGATTCAAACCAACAGACTGTATCCAAAAATATATTATAGATAAGCATCTTAGCATTACAGATAAATCTGATAAAGATCATGTAATTCATTTTTTTTAAAAAATGTATTTTGATTTGCTCTTACACTATGCATTATGATTGGTTTATCTTCTATGTAGTATGATTGGCTTATAGTCTTGTATTATATTCTATATTCACTAATTCCATGGATGCCAATAAGAACAAACAAATCAATTTTGGAACAAATCAACCTAGACATGTCACTCGAAGCAAGGATCACCAAGCTACGACTTGCCTAAGTTGTACACGAAGACAGCAAGTACTGGAGAAGGGCATCATAGTCGACAGAATAGAAGGAACAAGATGAAGTGGCACACCAGCAACCTGATGGCTAGATAAAATTAAAAAAATGGTGGACAAGACCCTGGTGGATCTATCTAGGTATGCACAAGAGCAATCTTCTTACAGAATCCACTAAGTTGCCAATGCTCAAGATTGAACCAAAGACAGTTAAAATAAAAAATAAATATATTCTATGTCTTGTTAAAATGTTATTGATTACTTTCTAAAACCTGCTCAAACTATAATAAAGGGGTACTACAAGTTTGGCCCCCAGAGAAAAAGACTTTAATGTACACACTGTGTGTGTCTGTATTTAGTTTCTTCCACCGGCAGGTCACTTCCTTTAACCATAGGGAGATAACTTATTCTCATAGTTCGGAATTCGCTGACAACAGACTGCAGGGGAATTCATAAAAAATATTATATTTAGAGCCCACTGTATTTCTACAGCAAATGTAGAGGGATTTTCTTTTTGTCTATTGTTGCTTACTTTTGCCAGCATCTAACTGACATGTACCATTAAACAATAGAAAAAATTTCAAACTTCAGTGAATTAAATTGTCTAGTCAACATATGACCAACCAGCCCCGACAATGAGGCACAAATCAAGACAATAATTGGGCATGTCCATAAAGCAGGTGCTTTGACTGGCATTGGTTTCATTTTCATTCAAAGGGGCTTTGGGATGCAGAAATCACAAGGGATTGCAAAATAACGGCACTGACAGCAGTGATCTCAGTAAGCGAGGGGGCCAAAATCAGACTGTCTTTTCATATTATGAAAGTACCTAAATGTACCTTTTTAAGCTGTGGTTACACAAAGCAATGTCTGTGAGCTTAGGTTTATTTTTGATATGCCAAGGGCTGTTTCCTATTCTTTCTTGATAAACTTCCCAGCAGCCAGAACAAGCTTAGAATGTTAAATAGCACTAGCTCACATGATGCGACAAAAGAATTTTGCAATAAATGGATTAAAGGACAATGCAACAGACCTAATTCATGGTAATATTCTTTTACCCAAAAATATTCTCTACAATTATATACTATTGTACAAACTTGTCAGGGTAAAATTTTTCACTTGAAAATTGGGATTTGTTTTTAAGAAGCTTACATAATTGCTTCATCGTGTGATCAAACTTTATACACTGCCATTAAACGTTGACTCTCAAGTTGCTTTCGATTACGCTTCACGTAAAGTAAACTGCAATTAAATTTACAAACTTTGCCCTAAAGGCTAGAAATTTATCCTGGATTTACACTAAACTTTATCCATACGTTCTTGTTTGATTCATGCTGATGCATAGGCGTACCCACCGTGGGGCAGGGGGGGCAGCTTCCCCTCTCTAGAAGCAGGGGCACGCCGTTCACCTATTATGAGGCCTGGCCACCTGTTTTTCCTGCCGCCAGCCCTTTAAATCTTCGGGCACAGCAGCTTTACATGTGTGTGCAGTGGCCCGGGTGCCCTGTACATACGGTGTTACTTACGCCTGATGTTGAACGTCAGGACGTTCTTTGTGGGCGGAGAGAGAGCGCTCTGCTCACCCCGTCTCCCGACCCTGGTTGCAGCATGACGCTGTACCTGAACGTATCAAGATCAGTCTCAACGCAGGCATCTGGAGGAGCGTACCTGCGCGCTCCTGAGGCAATCGCTACAGGACAGGTTCTGAGCTGGGGCCTGGGCTGGGCTGATGTATACACAGAGGCTGGGGCTGGCTGTGGCTGAGCTGATGTATATACAGGAGCTGGGGGCTGGCTGTGGCTGGGCAGATATATACACAGGGGCTGGGGGCTGGCTAGTCTGATGTATATTCAGGTGCTGGGGGCTTGGGCTGATGTATATACAGGGGCTGGCTGGGCTGTTGTATATACAGGGGCTGGAAGCTGGCTGTGGCTGGGCTGAAGTATACACAGGGGCTGGCTTGTCTGATGTATATACAGGTGCTGGGGGCTTGGGCTGATGTATACACAGGGGCTGTGGCTTGCTGTGGCTTGCTGTGGCTGATGTATATAAAGGGGCTGGGGCTGGCTGGTCTGATGTATATACAGGTGCTGGGAGTTGGGCTGATGTATATACAGAGGCTGGAGGCTGGCTGGTCTGATGTATATACAGGGGCTGGCTGTGGCTGGGCTGATGTATATAAGGTGGTGCAGGGCTCAGTGGGCTGGGGCTGTTGATGATATATACAGGTGGTGCTGAGTTCAGTGGGCAGGGGCTGGTGATGTATATACAGGTGCTGGGCTCAGTGGGCTGGTGATGTATATACAGGTATGGGGCTCATTATACTGTATGGAGTATTATATGGGGCACAGTATACTGCATGGAGCAATATATTGGAACCATTATTCTGTATAAAGCAATATATGGGGCATGTTATTCTGTATGGAGCGCTATGTGGTTCCCATAATACTCTATGGAGCAATATATGGGGCTCATTATTCTGTATGGAGTAATATATGAGGCTCATTATACTGTATGGAGCACTATATGGTGCCCAAAATACTGTGTGGAGCAATATATGGGGTTCATTATACTGTATGGAGCAATATATAGGGCATGTTATTCTGTACGGAGCGCTATGCAGTGCCCACAATACTGTATGGAGGACGTTGTGGTGCCCATAATACTGCATGGAGCAATATATGAGGCTCATTATTCTGTATGGACCACTATGTGGTGCCCAGAATACTGTACGGAGGACTATACTGTCTGATTTATGGCTTATTGTAGAATGTACAATAGTTAACACTCATGTAATGTATGGGGGGACTGTACATGAGATGGCTTGCTGACCATGGCTTCCCCCCCCCCCGTAGTTTTGATCCTGGGTACGCCCATGTGCTGATGTAAGAATCTTGAATTTAATTTAATTTGATCACTTAGGATCATAAAAAACTCATTTCATTTTAAACAACACTTGCCTTATAAATTGAAATCAGCTGTAAAAATTAATAAAGTCTCAATTTAATTCTAAAATTGTTTAACTAAAAATATTTTATTATACCTCAATTAAAGGTAATTTTTATTGTAAAAGCTAAGACTAAGTTTGCATCAGCATTTTTAATTCTGTCATAGAAACAGATTAATGGAATTCATGCCAAGGAAGTATCTGTCACATTATGGACACCATTGGCACCAGACAGAGTTCATCTATTTATAATGGGATCCATCAGATTTTAGACAAGGGCCTGTTATTGTAACAGAAAAAGTAGCAGACCATGCTGCATTATTTGCTCTGGTAAAAATAACTAAATCTGAGCTGAAAACTTTAAAAAGAGACTATTTGGCCTCATTCGAACATTAATGATTTTTCTCATATGAGAAAAATGGTCTGAAATTCATCAATGTTTTTGATCATATTTTCATCAGAATTTGGTCATTATTTCAGTTTTTGCCATCAGAGTTTGTTCAGAGTCTGATCGGTTTTTCTCAGATTGAAAAGAAGAGCAGTTTCTTAAACTTCTTTAAAAACATTCTGTGATCATGGCATGTGAATGCTATTTTTTGGCGAGTTTGATCTGAGAAGAGGATTAATTTTGGACAAGTCTCCATACTCAGTCCGAGAAAAAAAATCAGACATGTTAACCATTCCAAAGATTATCATAGGTACTAGTGCTATTTGTGGAAAACATGGATATCACTTGTATACAAAAAAATCTGATGTCTGAATGTGCCTTAACAGAGGTAAACTAATCATAATCCTTATAAAATGAAGCTTAAAGCCACAAGCATGCCCCCTCATCCTCATCCTGGTATGTGTAACGAATGGAAGCGGAGGCAGAGATGGTGAAGTTCACATTTGTCTTTTATTTTTGAAGTGGAACCTCGAGACCGCGGTCTGGGGGGCTCCGAAGGGGGCATGACTAGTGAGCCCCGGGTACCCGTAGTAAGGCCCCTCGAACAGGACCAGAATGGAATACCCGGAGGACACAGGTGCTACCTCCAGTTAGACCCGGACACGTGGCAGCTGTCCCAGAGGGACCAAAAGGGGTAACAGATAAGATAGCAGAAACCGTGGAGGGTTAAACGTAGATGAGGAAGGTCCTGGTTCAGAGTGGATGGTAGCAGGCTGGCTCCAGTAACCTTGTCACAGTCCACGGACACGGATGGCTGATGGCGGAACTGGATGACACTTGCACCAGTGATAGCCGAGATAGTCAGAGATAGCCGGATATAGGATCCCAATGATCTGTGGAGACAAATAGAATGAGCGAAGCACAGAGACTGCTAACGCAGTGCAGACAGATCAGAGTCACAACCGGATGTAGCAATGATAGAAACACGTTGCTCCGGCTCTCCCCCTATGGTGGAGTGGCCAGATATAGTAATCAGTGCGCTGCCATTGGTTGATTGACATTTTCAAAAAGTGCACGCTGCTCCTTTAAGAGAGAGGGTGGAGACCGCCTCGCGTCCTAAGTATTCTTTCTGGAGGCCTGCTGGCAGTGTGCCAGGAACTGGGAGAGGAAGCAGGACGCTGGGAAGTAGAGGGAGCCGAAGGTAAGTGACCAGAACGGAGAGCAGAGCTAGCACGGGGACCGAGTGTAACAGTATGCATCGCCTCTTCATCCCTTTCCTGGAATGCATGGCCTTCTCATCCCTATCCTGGCATGCATGGCCAACTCATCCCTATCCTGGTATGCATGGCCCCCTCATCCCTATCCTGGTATGCATGGCCCTCTGATCCCTATCCTTGTATGCACAGACCCAATGTCCATCCTGGTATGCATGGCCCCTTCAGAAAAAAAACAAAAAGACAAAAAGCATTATACTTACCTTCCCTGCGCTTCCTGTTCTGATGCCAGCAACTGATTTATGCTTGTAAGGAGAGCATGGCAGGGATGTCATGTGCTGCTTACAAGCTAATGACAGCTCCCAGAATACTCAATGCTTTCTATGTCAGGAATATGTGCAGGGAGAGCAGTAAATATTCATTGCTCTTCAATAGCGAGCACAGTGTTAGCCGCAGCCATTGAATTCCTGCAGCTGCCAGGCATTCACATGTGCCACTACTAAAGGGAATGAATATTCACTGCACTCCACGCCAATGGGAGTGGAAAGCAGTGAATATTCATTGCCTTAAGTAGAGGGCACATGGTAACGCCTGGCAGCTGCAGGAATGCAGTGAGTTTTAATTTCTCTTTAGCAACGGGCACAGGAGTTAGCCGCAGCTGCCGGCTCCTGCATCCTGTGACCAGCTGCTCCATAGCTGCTGCTCCCCTACCTCCCACCACAGCCATAGCAGATACATATGGACTATAAGAAGCACTCCTCATTTTCCTCCACATTTTTGGAGGAAAAAAAGTGCGTCTTACAGTACGAAAGATACATGCAAAGTTTTGGAAGAAAACATGAATTCCTTCATTTAATGATCTATTGACCTAGAGGACCACATCTGACCCTGTTATGATTACTGTGACTATGTTCCCATATCATGGCTTTGATAAGAATTTAGGCACAGATTACATTTTGAATCCTCCTTAAATCAGCCGACAGCCTACAATAAAATTAATTGGAATTTAACCACATTTTACATGCTTTGGAAAAAAAAAAATCAGGCTGATTTTTTTTTTCAAAACCATAGAAAAACAAATCACCTAGGGAAACAGATTCCCAATGGATTTGCTAAGCATAAAAGTATCCATAGACCTTAGATTGCTGTTGCAATCTTGACTCTCCCATACACATGAATTCTTGAATTAGTCAAGCATTTATGAGTTCTCTACATATAGAACAGATTAAGCTGCTAAAATATATTTCTAGAAACATGCATTCTTTAAAGAGAACACAAGTTATATATGTTTAATTCAATCTTTCCAATTCTTCTCTCCATGGCATCATTTTTTGGTGAAGAGTACGAAGGCTATGATACATATTGGATGGTCGTCTAGTCTTGACAAATTCACTGGGTTCTGCCAACTTAATCCTAATGTATGTGAAGGCCTTTAGTCCAACTTAGTGACCATTAAGATGATCATGAAGATTTGAAGTATTTTAACACACATCCAATGACGATATAAAAATTAATTTTCTACTGCATATCCTCTTGTAAACTATGTGTTGGATTTTCTAATTATTGGTGTACATCCGTTTTACAGTAAAGTACATTTATTATTTTATTCTGTGCTATACACAGGAGCTCAGAAGACCAGAAATCACACCACTTCTAGAAGTCCAGAGTCGTTCAAGCTGAGTTTCATAGGGGTATTAATAAAAAATATATATAGTATTCAGCAAAATTACTGACACAATGCATACACAAACCATTATAATATTGTAGGCAGCATCTTTTGAAATATAAGCAGACATGTCAATTATTCTTTTTCTAATTTTGACACTTCTGTCCACTCAAAACAGAATTCTCATTAAAACTGAATAATAAAATATATCAACTTGAGATCTGACCCTATTTTCACATCTAGTTCTTCCTGTAAACATGGCACTATACTGCTATCACATGCAATCATATTTTCATTTAGTTTCATTTACATTTCAGAACACAACTCAACACTTGCGCAATGTTTCTCACCTTGGTATCTATTTCCTTTAATTACATAGAAGAGGAGCTGAGCTTTCAAATATAGCCATCAATAGTAGACTTGGCACGTTTCTAGTGCATATTTATATTAATGCAAAGATACAAATGTAGTCATCCTAAAAATCAGTTCATATAGATTCCAGTGAGCTTAGTGACAAAACTTATTCATCTATGGAATGGACCTTAAGAAAATTTTACAGTTATAGTTTGGTATTTATAATGAACTTTGTCCTTTTTATTTGCTTAAACCAACAGCTGGGGAGAGGCGATGGGAGTAGGTGGGTTGATTTTGCACAGGCAAAAAAATGTCTATAGCAAGGATTTGGGAAACGCATTGTGAATCTGGAATGAGATGGGGGTGTGGGGTATTTCAAAAGGAAGGCTCCTGGAAAAAGAGACTTCCTGATTCCACATAGAGTTTAGAATGATTTAGAAGGATTCAGATAATCAGTTTTTAATCATGTGATGTCATTGACCCAATGGAAAAGAGAAGAATTAGCTGGGTAGAAAGACATAATGAGCAGTTGTAAATACACGGTGCTATTTAATATGGTGATTGCAATACATTAAAGGGACACAATCTTTGATGAGAATGCTTCTTTTACAGCTTGGACCTTAGAGGGGTCCATGCGGAAACTGTTAGCAAAGGACATATGCTCCAGGATACATATTTACGTAGGTTGAAAAAAACAAATCGACCAGCCCTTTTTTAAAAGCTGTCATAGATTCTACTATTACCACCTATTGTGTTAGGGATTTCCACAGTCTATGAAAACCCTTTTCTATTTAGCTGCCAGAATCGCCTGTCTTTTACCTGTGATGAGTGCCCCCTGGTCATAAGTATGGTCCTTGGAAGGAATCATTCATGTGCCAGTCCTTTGTACTGGCAACACATGTATTTATACATGTAAATGAGATCCCTTCTGAGGCGTCTTTTTCAACTCTAAACAAGCCCAACTTTTCCAACCTCTTATCATATGGGTAGCCTTCCATCCCTTGTAATAATCCAGTTGACCCCCTTTTAATTGACTCTAACTTCTGAATATTTTGTGGAGCCCAAAACTGGATCTCATATTCTAGATGTGGCTTCACCTCTGATCTATAAAGTGGTGATAATACGTTGGAATTGCAGGATTTTATCACTCTTTTTATACACCCTATAATCTTGTTTGGTTTTGCGGCTGCTGCTTGACATTGAGTACTGCTGCTCAGCTTACTTGTAACAAGAATACCCAAGTCCTTCTCCTGTTCTTTAGTCCTGAGTATACTCCCATTTAATGTATATGCAGCAATAGGATTACTCCGTTCTAGGTGCATTACTCTACATTTATCTACATTAAACCTCATTTGCCAAGTGTTTGCCCATTCAGACATCTTATCCAGATTATTTAGCAATATTGTAATGTCATGGTCAGAATTTAATACCCTACGTAGTTTGGTGTCGTCAGCAAAGACTAACACTTTACTCTCAATCTCATCCACTAGGTCATTAATAAAAAGGTTAAAAATAATCAGTTCTAGCACAGATCCCACTGCTGACTATATCTCATTTAGAGAATGTACCATTCACAACTCTTTGTTTCCAGTCATTCAGGCAATTCCTACCCATCTGCATATAGTTTCCACCAGTCCTTGCTTTTTTAGCTTCAGTTTAAGGCTGTTATGTGGTACAGTATCAAATGTCTTTGCAAAGTCCAGACAGATCACATCAGCCGCATTACCAACATCCAGACTTGCATTTACCTCCTCATGGAAACCCAACATGTTGGTTAGACACATCCAATCTTTCATGAATATGTGCTGGTTGACATTTATTGTATTACTATCTGCACCATATTTCTGCAGATCATCTCTTATGATGCCTTCAAAAACTTTGCACACTACTGATGTCAGGCTTACCAGACCATAGTTACCTTTATACACCTTCTTACCTTTCTTAAATATCATTAGCACATCAGCCATATTTAAATCCTGTGCTACCACCCTGTTACAAGACAGTCTAAGAATATGACATATAGCGTCCTGTCAATTACTGAGCTCAAGTTCCTCAAGATATTTACTTCTTGAACCAAGATCACACATTTTTCAAGTTTAGCAAATAAAAAAATTGTCTGAGTGTTTGAAGTACAGTACATCAGTATAGAAGGTGTGACTTAATACCATGTGAATAAACCAAGATGAAATCCAGGTAGTTAACCACATAATTACCAGATAATATCTCTGAATACGTCATTAACAAAATTAAAAAAAACAGCTCAAAATTAGCCCAAAAGGCATCACAAGATTCTCAGTGACCCTCAGGTGCATTAAATGAGAGCAAGCTTGGTGAACCAATGGGCTCCTAAAACCTGGTTATAAAAATTCAAAATGAGTGGCAGAAAATACTGATCCAGTAATTTTAACAAATTCCCTACAGTCAATAGATGGTCTGAGAGCCTCATCATTTTTACTAGCAAAATAGAAATGGTGCCTATTGGTGATGTGAATAGTCTAATGAACTCTTTTTGCAGACTATTGGCTATCTAATGTTTCATGGTCTGATGTTATGGCCCAGAAATATATATTTTACTCCTGCGGAGATGGAAGTTAAGTATCAGATCAATGGGTTAAACATAATCCCTATGTGGGAGTAACGTTTTTGATTCAGACACAAAAAATAGATAAGCAACATTTGTTAACATATTGGGTAAACCCCTGGGTATGGCACTAGACAGATTTATGGACAAAAATATACATCTGCCCTGACATTCAGTGCTCCAGAGTACAATATTACCCAGCATTTAATAACCATGTTCATGGTTTTTCATATAGGAGTGCTAAAGCCTCTTAAAACGATTTGTCTGGAGAGCTCTGGAGCATAAGAGGGAAAAAAAAAGTCCCAAGTCTGGAGTTCAACTTGCTGTAGGTAAATGATGAGTCTCATACGTTGACTATCAGAATCAGATGATTGTGGGCGGAGGCTAAAGTACAAACGGCAGCTTTCCTTAACCAATTGTATGTATAGGCACATCCAAGTTAGTTTCCCTGAGCCCGCATCTTTCCATACACATGACAGCAAGTCTGATCAGGTGTCCTGTGTCTCTAACAGCTGCGGGAGGATCTGAGATAGGTATCAATAAAAACATCAACTCCGGATGCAAAAAATAAGTCCTCAATTTACCACAGATCCAGAAAAATGAAAACGCTACGGGTCTCGGAATATGGCGACATTTTTTTTTCTTGCAAAATTTGGATTCTTTTTTCACCACTTAAATAAAAAAGAACCTATATATATTTAGTGTCTGCAAACTTGTTCTGAGGAGCAGAATCATAATGGCAGATTAGTTTGTAGTATTTAGTGAACATGACAAATTAAAAAAATGTAAAAGAATTGTGAAATTGCAGTTTTTTTGCAATTTCACCGCACTTGGAATTTTTTTCTATTTCTCAGTACACTATATAGTTGAATCAATGGTGTCAATCAAAAGTACAACTCGTCCCACAAAAAAATAAGCCCTCACATAGCTATATAGATGAAAAAATAAAAAAGGTATAGCTTTTGGAAGAAGGGAGCAAAAAACGAAAGTGCAAAAATGGAAAATAACAAGGTAGTGATGGGCTAAAAGAAAACTGTAGTCATCTGAAAATCTGTCAAGTAGGTTAAATTTGTGTTAAGAAAAAGCAAAGAAGGATGTGGCAGGGGTTTAGAACTGAGCGGTTTCATAATGCTGAAATTGTCTTGCAATAACTTGTACTAAATGGATCAGGTATTCCATTTGATCCACCACTACTTGGAAGGGATCCAAATATGTTAGCCAGTCAATCTGTCAAGATAAAACTGTTCATAGAAGCCTGCCATTAATACCCTAAGTCAACCATCTTGGCACCACCAATGTCCCGCACATGCTCCTGAACACACTACCCTTAGTTCTCTTGATGTGAGGCCTATATAGATCAGTGCGCAGTGTAACGAATGGAAGTGGAGGCAGAGATGGTGAAGTTCACATTCGTCTTTTATTTTTTAAGTGGAACCTCGAGACCGCGGTCCGGGGGGCTCCGAAGGGGGCGTGACTAGTGAGCCCCGGGTACCCATAGTAAGGCCCCTCGAACAGGACCAGAATGGAATACTCGGAGGACATAGGTGCTACCTCCAGTTAGATGGCAGCTGTCCCAGAGGGACCAAAAGGGATAACAGATAAGATAGCAGAAACCGTGGAAGGTTAAACATAGATGAGGAAGGTCCTGGTTCAGGCTGGCTCCAGTTACCTTGTCACAGTCCACGGACATGGATGGCTGATTTCGGAACGGGATGACACTTGCGACAGTGATAGCCGAGATTGTCAGAGATAGATCCCAGGATCCCAATGATCTGTGGAGACAAATAGAATGAGCGAAGCACAGAGACTGCTAACGCAGCGCAGACAGATCAGAGTCAGAACTGGATGTAGCAATGATAGAAACACGTTGCTCCGGCACTCCCCCTATGGTGGAGTGGCCAGATATAGTAATCAGTGCGTTACCATTGGTTGATCGACATTTTCAAAAAATGCACACTGCCCCTTTCAGAGAGAGGGTGGAGACGGCCTCGCGTCCTAAGTATTCTTTCTAGAGGCCTGCTGGCAGCGTGCCAGGAACTGGGAGAGGAAGCAGGACGCTGGGAAG
Organism: Oophaga sylvatica; assembly: GCA_033576555.1. Taxonomy (NCBI): domain Eukaryota; kingdom Metazoa; phylum Chordata; class Amphibia; order Anura; family Dendrobatidae; genus Oophaga; species Oophaga sylvatica. The sequence continues at coordinate 197,750,649 of JARQOD010000001.1, forward strand.
CAGAGGGAGCAGAAGGTAAGTGACCAGAACGGAGAGCAGAGCCAGCACGGGGACCGAGTGTAACAGTATCCCCTCTTTACCCCCCTCTTTTTCAAGCCTGCATGAAATTTTTTAAGAAGAGGAGCTTGGATGTTCTCTTTAGGCTCCCAAGACCTCTCCTCAGGAACAAAACCTTTCCAGTCCACCAGGTAATAGGTCCTACCTTTTACTTTCTTAGTGGCCAAGATATGTTTTACCTCAAAAACTTCATCCTCAGAGACCGGATCTGGAGTGGTACTCGGGTCCTTAAAGAAGGAGCTCAAAACTACTTGTTTGAGGAGGGAAACATGAAAGGAGTTAGGCACACGTAGGGAAGTAGGCAATTTCAGTTTGTAAGAGACCGAGTGGATTTGTCTCAAGACTTCAAAGGGACCAATGAAACGGGGACCCAATTTGTACGAAGGCAACTTCAAACAGATGTACTTGGAGAAGAGCCATACCTTGACTTCAGGACAAAAGATAGGAGCATCCAAGCGTCTTTTGTCCGCATGCCTTTTCATACGTTGAGAGGCTCTCTCCAAAGCAGTCTTGGCATCTTTCCAAATGTTCGAGAAATCTCCGGAAAAGGTATCGGCTGCCGGAACACCAGACGGTCCAGAGAAAGGAAGAGGAATTCCGGGTTGGAGTCCAAACACAATCTGAAAGGGAGATTTTCCAGAAGATTCACTTACTTGGTTGTTGTAGGAGAATTCTGCCCAGGGCAGTAATTCCACCCAGTCGTCATGATGAGCGTTGACGAAGTGACGCAGGTATCCAAGCCAGGATTTGATCGATCCTCTCCACTTGCCTATTGGACTGGGGATGGTATGCCGAAGAAAAATCTAGTTCTATTTTTACCATTTTACAGACTGCTTTCCAGAACTTAGAGGTGAACCGGACGCCCCTGTCGGACACGTTGTGGAGAGGAAATCCATGTAGACGGAAGATGTACTGAATAAAGTGAGCGTCCAGTTCTGGAGCAGACGGAACACCAGATAGCGGATCGAAGGAGCCATTTTAGAGAAGCGGTCCACCACAACCCATACCACTGAGTAGCCAGAAGAAATGGGAAGATCCGTGATGAAATCCATTGCGATGTGCTGCCAGGGAGCGGACGGAATCAGGAGAGGCAGAAGCCTGCCGGCTGGTAGACGTTTATCAGTCTTGTTATGGGCACATGAAAGACAGGCTGCAATGTACTCCTGAATATCCTTACCCATGTAGGCCACCAGTAGTAATGGGTGATGAGTTGCTGAGTCTTTTTCTGACCGGCATGGCCAGCCAACTTAGAAGAATGACCCCACCGCAGGACACGATTATGTTCAGAAGCGGACACGAGAGTCTTCCCTGGAGGAAGTCGGGCAAGATCAATGGAGGCAACAGAGATTAACCTTGAAGGTTAATAATGTGCTGAGGTTCCTCCTTCAGTTCAGGAGGCAAAAAGGCTCTGGAGAGAGCATCTGCCTTGATGTTCTTGTTAGCTGGACGAAAATGAAGGCCAAAATTGAAATGAGCAAAAAACAACGCCCACCGGGCCTGACAGGGATTCAGCCTCAGAGCAGATTAGAGGTAGTCAAGGTTTTTATGGTCGGTGAATATGACTACTTGGTGATGAGCTCCCTCAAGCAGATGTCTCCATTCTTGCAGAGCCAACTTTATAGCCAACAGTTCCCGATCTCCAACAGAGTAGTTCCTTTCTGCAGGAGAAAAAACCTTGGAAAAAAAACCACAAGAGATCATCCGACCGGTAGATGCCTTCTGGGTGAGAACTACTCCTATACCTATGAAAGAAGCGTCTACTTCAAGAAAAAATTGCTCATTAGAATTAGGACGATGACGAACGGGTGCGGAAGCAAAGGCTTTTTTGAGAGAAACAAAGGCCTCTTCTGCCTCGGAGGGCCATTCCTTGGAGTTTACACCATTCCAGGTTAAAGCTGTGAGGGGAGCCACTCGGGTGGAAAAGTGTGGAATGAATTGCGGTAGTAGTTGGCGAACCCCAGGAACCGTTGTATGGCTTTTAGCCCAGACGGACGAGGCCACTTGAGAACGGCAGACAACTTCTCCGGGTCCATCTTTAATCCTGTGGAAGATACAATGTACCCAAGGAAAGGCAAAGAAGATTGCTCAGAGGCATTTCTCATATTTAGCATATAGCCTGTTCTCTCTCAGTCTCTGTAAGACCAGGCGTACTTGCCTCCGGTGTGAGGCCAGGTCTGCAGAGAAAATCAAAATGTCGTCCAGGTAGACAGCGACACAAGTATAGAGCAGGTCCCTGAAAATGTCATTAACAAATTCCTGAAAGACCGCAGGTGCATTGCTTAGGCCAAACGGCATTTCCAGGTATTCGTAATATCCAACACGGGTGTTGAAGGCTGTTTTCCATTCGTCTCATTCTCTGATTCGGATCAGGTTGTAGGCCCCTCATGAGATCCAATTTAATGAAGATCTTGGCCCCTCGGAGACGATCAAACAGCTCTGAAATAAGAGGTAATGGATACCTCTTTTTTAACGTGATCTGGTTTAGGCCCCGGTAGTCGATACAGGGCTGCAAGAATCCATCCTTTTTCTTCACAAAAAAGAATCCTGCTCCTGCCGGTGAAGATGACTTCCAGATAAATCCTCTTGCCAAGTTCTCTTGGATGTAGTCCGACATAACCTGAGTCTCTGCCTGAGAAAGAGGATAAACTCTCCCGCGAGGAGAGATGTTCCAGGTAGAAGCTCTATCTGACAGTCATACGACCTGTGTGGAGGTTGATTCTCAGCCTCCTTTTTTCCAAAGATTTCAGAGAAGGACCAATAGGAGGAAGGCAACCCTGGCAGGGTATCAGGCTAGACTGGAGGCGAAACAGGTTGAATCTGGATTAGGCAACGATTCATGCAGATATCTCCCCAACGCAGAACCTCTCCAGTTCTTCAATTTAGGACCGGTTCATGCATCTGGAGCCAGGGTAAACCTAAAAGCAAGGGATGAGACAAACCGGGATATACATAAAAACAGATTCTTTCAGCATGCATTAGACCTACCCAGAGTTCCACCAGCTCGGTCTGAAACTGGACGGGCTCGGTCAGTGGTTTGCCATCTACCGCGGTCACCCGTAACGGATCAGGAAGATGCTAGACTGGTAAGCGGTAATGATCCACAACCACCTGCTGGATGAAGTTCCCTGCAGCTCCAGAATCCAGTAAACAATGTTCTGAGAATTTTATTGCTCCCCAGGACACAGAGACCGAGATTTGCAATGAGGGAGAGGACTGTTCTCTACCTATGGTGGCCTCTCCTACCGAACCTAGGCACTGGAGTTTCCCGACTTCTTAGAACAGGAATGGATCAGATGCTCAGAACTACCGCAGTAGTAACAACTTCCTTCCTTGCGACGCGCCTCCCGGCGGCAGGTGGCCAAACTTACACGGTCTACCTCCATGGCCTCTGAAGAGGAAGGCGAGGTACCTGTTCTGAACAAGCTAGAGTCCAGGTGATAGGGCCTTTTGTCCCGCTTGATCTCCCTGGAACGCTCCTGAAAACGCAGGTCAATTCGGGTTGCAAAGGATATTAGCTCTTCCAAGGTGGTAGGTCTGTCCCGTCCCGCCAGCTTATCCTTGATTCTTCCTGACAGGCCTTCCCAGAAGTTAGCTACCAAGGCTTCATTGTTCCAAGATAATTCAGACGAGAGGGTTCGGAACTTAACCGCATACAGAGCCACCATGAGAGTTCCTTGGCACAGGCGAAGCAAGGCTGAAACGGTCAAAGTGGTGAGACCAAGTTCATCGAAGGTCCTGCGAAAAGCCTCTAGGAAAGATTGAAGATCATTAACCAGCGGGTATCCTCTCTCCCATAGCGGGTTTAGCCAGGCGAGAGCCTCTCCTCCCAGATGTGACATGATGAAGCCCACCTTGGCTCGGTCAGAAACAAACATATGCCCCAAGATTTCGAAGAGTAGAGTGCACTGAGAAAACCCCGACACTGAGTAGGATCACCCTGGAAGCGGGTAGGAGCCGCCAGGCGAGGTCCTTTACTTGCCATGGGGAATAGTACCTGAGTGCTGATAGAAGAGTCAGGTGCAGACGAGGACACCAGGGAATCCATGTCGGTAGACAAGCTGCGTAGATAAGTCGTGATCTTGTCCTGTTGAACTCCTAAACGGGCCACCTCTTGGCACAGTTCCGTGGTCATATGTCTCTGAGATCCAGCAGGTTCCATGGCCGGAGCAATCTGTAATGAATGGAAGTGGAGGCAGAGATGGTGAAGTTCACATTCGTCTTTTATTTTTGAAGTGGAACCACGAGACCGCGGTCCGGGGGGCTCCGAAGGGGGAGTGACTAGTGAGCCCCGGGTACCCGTAGTAAGGCCCCTTGAACAGGACCAGAATGTAATACCCGGAGGACACAGGTGCTACCTCCAGTTAGACCCCGGACACGTGGCAGCTGTCCCAGAGGGACCAAAGGGATAACAGATAAGATAGCAGAAACCGTGGCGGGTTACACATAGATGAGGAAGGTCCTGGTTCAGGCTGGCTCCAGTAACCTTGTCACAGTCCACGGACACGGATGGCTGATGGCGGAATGGGATGACACTTGCGTCAGTGATAGCAGAGATTGTAAGAGATAGCCGGATACAAGTTCCCAATGATCTGTGGAGACAAATAGAATGAGCGAAGCACAGAGACTGCTAACGCAGCGCAGACAGATCAGAGTCAGAACTGGATGTAGCAATGATAGACGCACGTTGCTCCAGCACTCCCCCTATGGTGGAGTGGCCAGATATAGTAATCAGTGCATTGCCATTGGTGGATTGACATTTTCAAAAAATGCACACTGCTCCTTTAAGAGAGAGGGGGGAGACGGCCTCGCGTCCTAAGTATTCTTTCTGGAGGCCTGCTGGCAGCGTGTCAGGAACTGGGAGAGGAAGCAGGATGCTGGGAAGCAGAGGTAGCAGAAGGTAAGTGACCAGAACGGAGAGCAGAGCCAGCACGGGGACCGAGTGTAACACGCAGCTACATGTGGCAAAATAAATCATGTTTAAGCTGCTGCAAAAGATAATGTGCGTCATTTGATGTTCTTGATGGTCGTTTGCCGGATAGAACTTGAAGCTGTGGAGGAAATTGGTGCAGAAAGACAGTGGCGACCATAAATGATCTTGAATCACAGTCACGGTGGGTCTTGTAGTGAAGGGGAATTGTTTTGAGCTCAAACAGATCGGCCACTGTCTTGGCCAATGTCCTATACGTCCTCTGTTTGACGTGGTTCACACTGGCATCAGGGGCTGTGTTAAAATAACTCCTGGCTCGGTGTAAAACCAATTGGATCATCACCTTGTGCACACTGATCCCAGATGGCTTAAATGAGTCTGTAAGTTTCTCCTCATTTTTATAAAAAGCAGTATTCTTGCTGCCAGTTATCTGCTCACATTCTATTACTTAAGGCCCATTCTATTATTATATATGTGTATTTACATATTTGTTCCATTCGTTTTTGTAAAGTACCATAACCCTGATGCCATGATTGACCTTGGATGTTTCCTCCTACATTCTGTACCCTCTCCAGCGGACTGGATACAAACACTCACTGCTAGAGTTGAGCGATACTTTCCGATATCCAAAAGTATCGGAATCGGAATGGTATCGCCGATACCATTAAAATATCGGCGATACCCGATACCGATACCGGAAATCCAATGTAAGTCTATGGGAACAAAATATCGGAACTAAAAAAACCCCATTCTTTCCTTGTAAACACTAAATATACACACATAGAATAATATATATATATATATATATATATATATACATGTCATTGTGACATATATATATACATATATGTATAGTTTATACACTTCTACATAGTAAAATATCCTCTGATTCAATTGCCGGGTAAAGCCGGCTTCTGTGAAAAGACAGAAGCACCCAACATGAAATGACACTTGGTGTACATAGGGTTAACCATGTCTTTTCATGTCGTTTGCTATCTGATTTGCACAAACAATTACATCAGTCTATGTGTGCAAAATTTCACACCTGTAGGGGTTAATTAAAGGTGTAAATTCGTTGTAAAAAAAACGGACTTTTTTGCTACGAATTTACACCTTTAATTAACCCCTACAGGTGTGAAATTTTGCACACTTACACTCATGTAATTGTTTGTGCAAATCAGATATCAAAGTACATGAAAAGACATGGTTATCTCTATGCAAACCAAGTGTCATTTCATGTCGGGTTCTGCATTTTCACAAAAGCCGGCAATTGAATTAGCGGCTATTATACTATGTAGAAGTGTATGAACTATAAAAATATATATATATATATATGTGTCACAAACTCAATGACATGTATATATATATATATATATATGAGGTGTAAAATTGCTGAAAAAAAATGCGTGGGCTCCCGCCCTATTTTCGCAACCAGACAGACAAAGCCAGTGAGTGGGGGCAGATAATAATAGCCCAGAGAGGGACCATTATTTTTGGCCCCCCCCGGCTACTAACATCTGCCCCCAGACACCCCAGAAAGGGCAAATCTCTAATTAGATTTGCCCTTTCTGGCACTTTGCCCATCTATTCCCATTGCCCTGTAGCGGTGGCGAATGGGTTAATAAGGGGTTAAAATGACCTTGCAATTGAAAGGTCACTTTAAGCCAGGTTAATAATTGAGAGCTGTCAATTAGACAACTATCAATTATTAATCCTATTGTATGAAAGAAAAATCAAACACACACACTTTAATAAAAAAGAAGTTTAATTAAATAATCACACAGTTTTTGACCATATTTTATTTACCTGCTAAAACCATTTCCTGTAATAAAAATAAAATAATAAAGCAAAATTATCCTTACCAATCCGATGCAGTCAGGTCCCACGGTGTAATCCTTCAGAAATGGTTAATGTTTACTGCAGGGACCGCAGCTAATGCTGCAGCCTCACAGTAAACCCCCAAATGAATGAGCTCCTCTCCTGGCTGACAGGAGAGGAAGTGGAAAGCTTAATTAATTGCTTTCCACTTTCACTTCGGGTCAGCCATGGGACACCATCAGTGACGTCAGAGGGAACTGATTAACAAAAATAGGGGTTCCCTTCGAAAAAAAAATGCGTGGGGTCCCCCCTATTTTTGTTAACCAGCCAGATGAAGCAGACCGCTGAGGCCTGGATTTTCAGGCTGTTAAGGAGCCAAGATCCATGGACCTTGCCAGCCTGATAATACCAGGCCACAGCAGTCTGCATATCTTGGCTGATTAACAAAAATAGGGGATCCCCTCGAAAAAAATTTGCGTTGGGGTCCCCCCTATTTTTGTTAACCAGCCAGATGAAGCAGACCGCTGAGGCCTGGTTTTTCAGGCTGGTAAGGATCCAATATCCATGGACCTTGCAAGCCTGATAATACCAGGCCACAGCAGTCTGCTTAGCTTGGCTGGTTAACAAAAATAGGGATCCCCTCGAAAAAAAAATGGCATGGGGATCCCCCCTATTTTTGTTAACCAGCCAAGTAAAATGCAGACTGCTGCGGCCTGGTATTAAAAGACTGTCAAGGCCCATGGATTTTGGCCCTCAACAGCCTGATAATACCAGGCTACAGCAGCCCCACATTTGGCGCATCAAAAGATGTGCCAATTGTGGCACTTTACCCGGCTCTTCCCACTTGCCCTGTAGCGGTGGCAAGCGGGGTAATAAGGGGTTAATGTCACCGTTGATTGCACGGTGACAATAAGCCCGGTTAATAATGGAGAGGTGTCAATAAGACACCGATCCATTATTAATCCCAAAGTTTTTAAATGTTTAAAAAAAAGACACAGCAAGAAAAAAGTTTTTAATGAAATAAAAGAGACAACACAGTTTTCATTTTTTTTATTACACACTCATTCCTGCGACGGCATCGATCTCCTGTAAAAAAAGAAAAAAAAAAAACCAACAGTATACCACCTGTCCGACGCAGTCCATAGTAACGATTGTCCCACGACGATCCAGCTCTGCTACATCGCAATAACAGGCAGAGCCTGTCATCGCGACGCAGCACAGCTGATTACCTGCTTCCCCGGCGGTGACGTCATCGGACTGACTGCTTTACGGCCGCGATTACCCAGCAGTCACTGCAGTTATCGCGAGATACTGCATGTGACCGCCGGGAGAAGAGGATGGCGGCCATTAAGCAGTCCGGGATGTGACCGCCGGAGATCTTCTGCCGGGTAAGTGCCGCTGACTCCTGACAGACCCGACCGACGGACACTGACAGTGACGTGACATTCCGATTCCGGTATCAGATATGACGAAAATATCGGAACTCGGAATCGGAATTCCGATACAGCCAATATCGGCCGATACCCGATACTTGCGGTATCGGAATGCTCAACCCTACTCACTGCTTGATCCTGCATATTGGCACCTGATCATCAGTTATAACACAGGTTTACATTTATACGTTCAACTTCTCATCATGATTGCTACATGTGAACTACTGACATCTGCACCTGGATACCTGGATTGTTCAATTTATTGTATGTATACCTGTGCACTCGAGCTCCGCTGTTTTCACTTGCAGCTGCAGTGCCCTCTTTGCCCTCCGCACATTACTGGGAGCTTTGTGTTGCATGCATACCCGTGCATGTGCCCTGGGAATGACAGCCGAGTACTCTTGCCGGGTGCAGTAGATGAGACGTGCATGTGCCGCAGCCGTACTGCTATTTGCAGCATGCTGTACACGTGAAGCACACATCATCCAGTGGCCTGGGCTTATTAAGGTCCGCTATGGCATCTGCAATCATCCCCTTCAAAAATCAACGCCCTACACACGCTAAACACGCATTGGGGTCCTTCCTCTGTCCTGTGGTAGCCTGAATCCTCTCTCACTCTCCGGGTAAGAAGCTTATCCCTTATGGGGTCTATACACCAGTAGGTTACTTAACCTTTACACACACCCTACTCTATATGGGTATGCCTCCCCTTGCACCTTGAAACATCAATGTACTATTATACCTGAGTTGATGGGATGATCTATGGCTGGTACTTTGTTTGCTTATCTTTGCTCTGTGCTACTCACGTGTTGCATTACAAGTTGTAATTTTAATATACACATGTATTAAATTTTAGTACATTAACTCGCAACTCGCAAATGTGGAGGATATGGAGATAGTAATTTCTCCATCTCCTCCATTGGCGACATTCACAGGAATTGCACTGCTCTCGGGTGACATCCAAGTTTCACACGCAACCATAGATGCGATTCTAGAAGCCAATCACAGAATGCTGCCATTTCACATACTAAATCGGGATGAAGAAATATTCACAAATGTGCACTGGCACAAAGAATAGCACTGGGCCGAGTGCAATCCAATTCTTTATCGGATTACACTTGTCCGATTTATTTGCTTGTGTGAGCGAGCCCTAGCAGTGGAAGTCAGTACTTCAGGGAGTTAAAAAGCTAAAAGTCCCACCTAGGGCTACCAGCAAGGAGTGATAAAAATTAGACAAAAAAAATTTATTCAATAGCTCCCTGATTAAGTGGCACTAAACATGGCGCCTGCAATAAAGACTTGTTGCACAATTCTATTATCATTGTCTGAGCTACTCTGTAGTGTCAAACTAAGATTACATTACATTACATTACATCATAAAGAAGGATTTAATGAATGTTTTTGTCAAGTAAATGTAGACCCTTAACTGGACTGTTTTCATTTTGAGAAAATCCCTGTTGTACCCACTGCAGAGCTACCAGTTCTATGAATGCTGAGCTCTATATAACTGAGCCCACACACATCTTTTGCTGTACACTGTGCATAAGCAAAAAAGCTGACAATCAGTGGTGGGGCAGTGTTATACAGAGCTCACATATATGGAGGACTACAAGACAACAGATTTATTAGTCCTGTAGCGATTTCATTGAAACCAGAGCAAGTAGCCCAGTAATTGACCCAATGCTGGAATCAAGGTCTCTGCCCCTACATTATGCTGCTATCAGATTAGGTAGAAGAAACCTTGTGACAGATTCCTTTTAGTAGCCCAGCACATTTCTTTTCCCTCCAACTCACCTCTACTAAAACCATATTCTATGTGATCATTGTCTTCATTACTCAGTAAAGTAAGGCACCAGACTCTTAAGCAATTCCATAGTAAATTTTCAGACTGATAATGCTTCATTAGTGTTTATATCTGTGAATATCTAATATATACTTACCTTGTAATGTCTTCACATCCTATTCCATCCAGATGTGCCTGGATCCCAGAATTCCAAGCAGCGGAAGTTCATCGACCGCCATGTTGGGACACCCAAGTGATGGGTGTCTCATTATGGAAACTACTGGGTGTACCAGCCTCTTGCGCGGTACCACCAGCAGAATACTGTTGCACCACACACACACATACACACCACACACACACACAAACACACACTGTACATGCAGTACGCACCACACACAACTGTATACGCCGTATGCACAACACACACTGTAATGCGTACGCACCACACACACACACACACTGTAAATGCCGTACGCACCACACACATACATACACACACTGCATATGCTGTATGCACCACACAGACACACACTGTATACATCGTACGCACCACACACACACTATATATGCCGTATGCACCACACACACACTGTTCCGAACATTCAGGAGAATGATGTGCACTCTGTATACAGTGGGAGGTGCTGGCTGAACAATAGCTGTCCAAAAATATTTCAGAAAACAGCCGCACTCAATTAATGCAAACAACAAGAGTTGCTTTATTTATGCGTACAGATATCACCAGCTGCATAAAGGTATGAAATATATTTCAGTTGCAGGCGAAGAGGGTTAACGTTTCGACCTGTAATGGTCTTTCTCAAAACCTCACTTTATAGAGAAGAATGGGATAGCACTTAGGCTCAGTAAGGGGTTAGTCCCCAATGTGCACTGAGGGGTTAACAGATGTCCTGCACATCTGGTGAAGTCGCTACTCCCCTTACTGGGCCTAAGTGCTATACCATTCTTCTCTATAAAGTGAGGTTTTGAGAAAGATCATTACAGGTCGAAACATTAACCCTCTTCGCCTGCAACTGAAATATATTTCATACCTTTATGCTCCTGGTGATATCTGTACACATAAATAAAGCAAATCTCGTTTTTTGCATTAATTGAGTGCAGCTGTTTTAGCAAAAATTTTTGGACACACACACACTGTTTACGCCATACGCACTGCACACACACATACTGTACATGTCGTACACACCACATACACACACACACACTGTATACGCCGTACGCACCACACACACACTGTACATGCCATATGCACCGCACACACACACACTGTATACACCGTATGCACCATCCACACACACTGTATACGCCATATGTACCACACACACTGTATACACCATACACACACTGTATACGCCGTACACACCACACACACATACACTGTATATGCCGTAGGCACCACACACACTGTATACGTCGTACGCACCACACACACACACTGTATACGCAGTACACTCCACACGCACACTGTATACGCTGTACGCAACACACACATGCACTCTGTATATGCCGTATGCACCACACAAACACACTGTATATGCAGCCTTTTGCGCTGTACAACCAGCGGAACACCGTCGCGAACAAGCTGCCGCCGGGATCAGCCGAACGATTCACTGACCGCACATGGAGGGGAGAGATTCTCAACGCCGCAAAGACTGCCCCCATCGTGACATTGCCGCCCTCCCGATGCAATAGTATCGGGCCTCCATCCAGCATTTATACAGTACAGACCAAAAGTTTGGACACATCTTCTCATTCAAAGATGTTTCTGTATTTTCATGACTATGAAAATTGTACTTCACACTGAAGGCATCAAAACTATGAATTAACACATGTGGAATTATATACTTAACAAAATAGTGTGAAACAACTGAAAATATGTCTTATATTCTAGGTTCTTGAAAGTAGCCACCTTTTGCTTTGATTACTGCTTTGCACACTCTTGGCATTCTCTTGATGAGCTTCAAGAGGTAGTCACCGGGAATGGTCTTCCAACAGTCTTGAAGGAGTTCCAAGAGAGGTTTAGCACTTGTTGGCTCTTTTGCCTTCACTCTGCGGTCCAGCTCACCCCAAACCATCTTGATTGTGTTCAGGTCTGGTGACTGTGGAGACCAGGTCATCTAGCATAGCACCCCATCACTCTCCTTCTTAGTCAAATAGCCCTTACACAGCCTGGAGGTGTATTTGGGGTCATTGTCCTGTTGAAAAAAATGATGGTCCAACTAAACGCAAGCCGGATGGAATGGCATGCTGCTGCAAGATGCTGTGGTAGCCATGCTGGTTCAGTATGCCTTCAATTTTGAATAAATCTCAACAGTGTCACCAGCAAAGCACCCCCACACCATCACACTTCCTCCTCCATGCTTCACGGTGGGAACCAGGCATGTTGAGTCCATCCGTTCACCTTTTCTGCGTCGCACAAAGACACGGTGGTTGGAACCAAAGATCTCAAATTTGAACTCATCAGACCAAAGCACAGATTTCCATTGGTCTAATATCCATTCCTTGTGTTCCTTAGCCCAAACAAGTCTCTTCTGCTTGTTGCCTGTCCTTAGCAGTGGTTTCCTAACAGCTATTTTACCATGAAGGCCTGCTGCACAAAGTCTCCGCTTAACAGTTCTTGTAGAGATGTGTCTGCTGCTAGAACTCTGTGTGGCATTGACCTGGTCTCTAATCTGAGCTGCTGTTAACCTGCGATTTCTGAGGCTGGTGACTCGGATAAACTTATCCTCAGAAGCAGAGGTAATTCTTGGTCTTCCTTTCCTGGTGCGGTCCTCATGTGAGCCAGTTTCTTTGTAGCGCTTGATGGTTTTTGCAACTGCACTTGGGGACACTTTCAAAGTTTTCCCCATTTTTCAGACTGACTGACCTTCATTTCTTAAAGTAATGATGGCAACTCGTTTTTCTTTACTTAGCTGCTTTTTTCTTGCCATAATACACATTCTAACAGTCTATTCAGTAGGACTATCAGCTGTGTATCCACCAGACTTCGGCACAACACAAATGATGGTCCCAACCCCATTTATAAGGCAAGAAATCACACTTATTAAACCTGACAGGGCACACCTGTGAAGTGAAAACCATTTCCGGTGACTACCTCTTGAAGCTCATCAAGAGCATGCCAAGAGTGTGCAAAGCAGTCATCAAAGCAAAAGGTGGCTACTTTGAAGAACCTAGAATATAAGACATATTTTCTGTTGTTTCACACTTTTTTGTTAAGTATATAATTCCATTTGTGTTAATTCATAGTTTTGATGCCTTCAGTGTGAATGTACAATTTTCATAGTCATGAAGATACAGAAACATCTTTGAATGAGAAGGTGTGTCCAAACTTTTTGTCTGTACTGTATATGCATTTTTAGTTTATGTTGCATTTGCTGAAAGAACTGTAGAATTTTCTGTTGAAAGTTGTATTTTATTAACCAAATTTGTCTCCTTATTAGATATAAGCAAATCTTTTGAAAATCAAATATCCCAGCTTTGGCAAATTCTGCCAATAAATTTGTTTGCAGCAAATTTATCCTCTGCAAATTGAAAAAATACCGAAGCCTCCAATTTCTCTGAAAAGGAAAACACACTATATGTATAATTTGTTAGGTGTTTTATGGCTTTCGCTCCTTATCTCCATGGCTAAGTTGTGATGTCCTCTCACTATCTAGATTCACCATAAAATGTCTGCTGCATTTCCTTCCTCTGCTTTTATACAGGCTATTCTAATCCCTCCTGATTGGCAGTGCTTTAGAATGTGATGTGATAGCTGCAAAGTATTATGTGGAAGTCTGCCATGCCATTCCTGTGGTCATGTACTCTTCACTGGTTGATGCAATCTTCTGTAATGTGTAAAAAGGTGGAGGCCATTTTAAGCAATTCATGAGAAGAAAATTGTAAATTATTTGAACTCTAAGAGGTCCAGCAAATTCCTAAAAATTTGACACAAATTTAATTTGGATCAAATTGATTCGCTCATCCACCCCACTCCTCATGATTAGCTTATGAGCAATTATTTATTTTATCCATTCAATTTGGTAACTTTATACTACTGCACTTCAATGCAGCAAATTTGGAGCTATGTAATACTAAAAGTAGGTAAAAGACATTACATTGCCAAATTTAGTTAATAGACATAATTATAAGTGCAGCTCCAAAATATCATAGTGTAACATTTTAGGAACTCTTATAGATGTAATGCAATATGCAATTCATCCAAGAGAAGAAATCAGGTCCTGTGTAATGTCCCTTGTCCCAAGCGAGACTCATGGCTATAAAATATTGTATGGCTCTTCATTTTTTATGTTCATATTGTTTTGCCTGAATTCAGAGGAGACAGATTTTCTTTTGAAGATAAATTCCACCGTGCCACTGCTTCTATTTTAAATGAAGGGATTGGGAATGAAAAACCAGCAATCAGGATGAAGCTTGGAGGCAGCTGATGGCAAAAACAACTGTTCCACTTGGACATTTTTAAACAACGTATCAAAGAAGAAACCATCTGCTAACCCTAGCAAAGGTTTATTTATTTCATTCCTTTCTTGTGCATATTGTTATTTCTGAGCTTGTGCTGTTTTATATTTACTCAAGAGCTCATTGGCACTCTATCGCAGGAAGAGTGCAAAATAAATCAGTCCAGATCTAACAGACTAAGAAGTATTGAACAAAGCTAAACATAATCATTTTATATTGAGGTCTAGTTTTCCAATGTAATATTTGTTTAATATAGAAAATACAATTTTCTTTTCCATTGTATGTGTTATGGTAAAACAACTGCAATTTGTCAGTTCAGGGAATGTGCATGGCCTAGAGAACATGTGTTCAATTATGAAAAGTGAATAACTGTCTCCAATGTGTTGGTGCCAATAGTTTTTAACATTTCCTAACATGGTAACAACCACAAGAACAGTTAAACTATCATTTGCAGATAAACAATAATTCTTATAAAAAGTGCATTCATGTGTTTAGAAAATGCAAACAATATTTTTAGTTGGATTTATTACGTTATTAAAATTTGGCTTGACATTTTCACATTGTTAGTGGGGAAGGCTGGTCTTGTGTAAGGCTCTGGGAAATGCAGTTTATTGTGTTTTACATTAGCCATTATGATACATTTCTTAAACAGTATATTTTAATATAAAATATGGCTAAACAATGATACCTAGGCACAAAATTATTTGACCTTGATAGTAGAATAACTTTTCCTTCAAACGAGTTATATAACCTATAAGATCTTTTTAATCTCTGTGATTCATCTTTATACGCTGGGTAACACATTAAACAGAACCTATCATGTGAAACAATACTATTAACCTGCAGATATTATGAAAGGTTGTTAGCGTTCTGAACCTACCTGTCGCTGGTAGAGTTGAGCGATACTTTCCGATATCCAAAAATATCGGATCGGAATGGTATCGACGATATCCACAAAATATCGGCGATACCCGATACCGATACCGGAAATCCAATGTAAGTCTATGGGAACAAAATATCGTAATTAAAAAAAAACATTCTTGGCTTGTTGGATAATTGTACATGAAGGAAAACAACAAAGAGTAATGTAGAATGTATTGGGGGAGGTTGAGGAGACATTAAAGGCATAGATGTTTAACCCAATCCAATGGAATAGCATTAATAATTTTTTTTTTAAAACGTTCGGATTGACGAAGAAATTGACAATGTTGTTAACCTTTTTTCTATTTTGGCAAATATGTATGTTTCACAACTTCCATGCTCTTCACCTTTTTAACTTTTGCCACACTTTCACCTTCATAATCTTCAGCAGCATCATCTTTGTCATCTAATTATTCTTCATCTTCACCTTCTTTATCTTCTTCTTAAACTTCTTGTTATTCATCTTTTTGTTAACATTACTCATATTGTTCTTATTAAACTATTATTCTTCTTCATATTCTACTTCTTCATCTTCTTTCTCTTCATCTTCTTCATCATATTCTTATTTGTGACAGAGATTCCTGTACTTGTAATCTGTAAAAGTATGAATTTTTCTTCCTTCCGTTCTTGCTGTCACAAAAGATTTAAATTACAACAGTATTTGTCCGTGTTCAGTTTAGCCTGCAAGCAGCAGGCATTTTCCAGGGGCACCACCAGGAGGAACGGACTCACCCCCATACACTGCTTAGTCTTCTTCTGCTTCTAAATTACTGCATATATTTTGCTCTTCATTTTGGTCTTATTTTTCATGTTCTTCTGCTTTTTGATCTTCTTCTTATTGTTCTTCTGTCTCTTGTTCTGTATCTTGTAGTTTGTCTTAACCTTCTTTGTCCTGTTGGTGATCTTCTTCTGGGTAATCTTTTATTTCCTCTTTGTGATGGTGTTCAGGCTGGTTGGCTTGATGCTCATCGTCCTTGGGGTTGTCGTCTTCTTCGGGGTGGTCTTTACGGTTGTCTAACTTCCGAGAACCAGTTGACGGTACTGGAACCCGGACGGGTAGCAGAAGGTACAAGAGCCAATGCAAGTAACGAGGACCAGCTGACTGTGCTGGAACCCGGAGGGGCAGCAGAAGGAAAAGAGCCAATGGCACAACCGAGGACCAGCTGACGTTACTGGGACACGGTTACTAAGCAGGAGGTACCTGTGCTCAAAAGCACTACCAAGGACCAGCAGACGTTGCTGGAACTCGGATACCGAACTGGAGGCACCGAGGCCAAAGGCACTGCGGAGAACCTGTTGACGGTACTGGAACCCGGACGGGTAGCAGAAGGTACAAGAGCCAATGCAAGTAACGAGGACCAGCTGGCTATGCTGGAACCCGGAGGGGCAGCAGAAGGAAAAGAGCCAATGGCACAACTGAGGACCAGCTGACGTTACTGGGACACGGTTACTAAGCAGTAGGTACCTGTGCTCAAAAGCACTACCAAGGACCAGCAGACGTTGCTGGAACTCGGATACCGACATGGAGGCACCGAGGCCAAAGGCACTGCGGAGAACCAGCTGACGGTACTGGAACAGGGACGGGTACCATAAGGCACCCATGAAAATGTAAGTTGACAGGCCGCAAGCTGTCCGCAGTTACCGAATCACACAGTCCTACAGTGGGTGCTTGTCCTATTGTCACAACGAAACAGACTTTATTTAGATATCCCACAGCACACATAGGAATCACCTAAACTGCAGGCACCATAGAGTCGGCTAACCCGAATGCAACACGACAGGACAACTTATTGGAGGCTAATTAACGTTGACACTGCCAGTGAACAGCTGTCGTGCTGTAACCAGGCTGGGCAGGAGTCAGTACCCGTGCCAATTACTTCCGAGCAACAACTGGCGGTGTTGGAGCCCAGGGATGAGAGGAGGACAGGGTGGAGGCGGCATGACTTTTTGGCGTACACACAGCAGGGGAACAGCTGACATTACTGAACCCCAGTAACACAGGAGCAAGTGTTGACTGTGCTAACAGCACTTCCGAGCGTTCATTTATGTGCACTTTAGTAGGAGGTCGGCGTACCCCCTGCTGCGGGAAGAACAAATTGAAGCCGTTGTTGCTTGGATGGCAGCCAATGCATCGACTTCAATTGCTTCCACCTCCTCTCAGGAACACAGCACTGTTGAGCAACCATCTGTCTCTTCACCGCCTGCCAAATTGCCCAGGCAGTCAGACAGTTCTGTACAGGATCCAGCTGAGTCTCTGCTTCTGTTCTCAGAATCTGTTGGCTTGCAAACAGGGGCCCAGCCAAGCAGCATTCTGGAATGTGAAGAAGAGGGAGTATGCAGTGATGCGCAACAGCTGTGTCTCTCAGAATCTGAAGAGGCGGGTGAGCCAGTGCCAATGCTCAGCACACCGCAGAACGCATCTGATGATGATGAGACTCAGGTGCCAGTTTATGTTGAGCATGGTGCTGGCCAGACCACCCAACAGCAGCAGGTTTTGGAAGAGGGTAGTGGAGATGATGAGGTCCAAGTCGCAACATGGCGTGAGGAACAGGAAGGTGGTGGGAGCAGCTCTGAGGAAGAGATTGCCCCAACGGTACAAACAGGAGGGAGAGTTAGGCTGCAGACTCGGTTGACTGTAACCTCCAGTTTGGAACCTGTTCGGAGCAGTTCTCTTCCAAACGTCAAAACGGGCGCTCCCAGGACTTGCACTGCGTGGTCCTTTTTTGACACACTAGCAGATGATATTTGCTATGTGAAATGCAAGCTGTGTAATCTAAAAGTAAAAACAGGTAAAAGTGTCAGTAACGTCAATACCAGTAATATTATTATTATTATAGATTTTAATAGCGCCATTTATTCCATGGCGCTTTACATGTGAAGAGGGGCAAATATAGACAATTACAGTAAACATGAGCAATACAAGGCACACACAAGTACAGAAGGAGAGAGGACCCAGCCCGCGAGGGCTCACAATCTACAGGGGTGGTTGAGGATACACTAGGAGAGGGAAGAGCTGATCGTGTGGTGGTTCAGTAGACTGATGATCATTGCAGGTTGTAGGCTTGTCGGAAGAGGTGGGAAATATGTGCAAACATGTGGGTACAAAGCACGTAGTTGAGTTACAAAGACACACTGGAGATGTAGGCCAACCTACAGCAGCACCTACATCTTCAGGTCGTGTCGGAGCCTCTTCCTCCAGCTGACACACAGCTGGTTCGGCTTTCTCACAGGATCGCCATGGAAGAACCTCGGTCAATGTTGTCCAGAGACAAAGTGTTATTCCACCCACAGCAGCAAGTTCCCTGTCATCCTCACACACCCAGGCCACAAAACAGCCATCGGTACCACAGGCATGGGATAAAAGACGGCCATACTCGGCAAACCATCCACGAGCACAGGCTCTGAATGCTGGCATTGCAAAACTCCTGTCCCTTGAAATGCTGTCATTCAGGCTGGTGGAGACTGACAGTTTCCGTAACTTAATGACATTGGCAGTCCCACAATACAATGTGCCCAGCCGATTTTATTTCAGCAGGCAAGCCGTCCCTGCTCTGCAAAAGCATGTTGCGTGAAAAATTAAACATGCGCTACTAAACTTCGACAGTAGCAATGTCCACCTGACCACCGCTACGTGGACCAGTACCCATGGCCAGGGACGATACCTTTCCCTCACTGCCCATTGGGTCAATGTTGTGTAGCCGGGTACAGATCTTGCGAGTGGCGCTGTACGTGTTCAGCCAACTCCAAGGATTGCAGGAATCAAGTTTGTACACATTGACTCCTCCTCCTACTCCAGTTCCTCAGAAACATTGCTGCAGGAGCCGTCACGGTCTACCTCCACATGGACCAGTGAACGCTTAATAATAATAATAATAATCTTTATTTATATAGCGCAAACAGATTCCGCTGCGCTTTACAGTTTAACAGTTTCAGAACACAAGTAATAAGTAACAACGTTAACAATAAAATAATTAAAGCAATAGAAGCCGCCCCTGCTCTTGAGAGCTTACAATTTACAATGAGGTGGGGAAGCTACAAAGTACAGGTGTTTATATACAATGGTCTATTTACAATGATGGTCCAGCCATTTTGAGGGAGTGAGGGATGGATGGAGATAGTGAATGGGCTACACACACACACTTACACATAGAATGACTTTGGGGCCTGGGGTCCGATATATGACCGCTACTCTAAGGGAGAGGGGACGAAAGAGCATGATGGTGTGGACCTCAAAAGAAGGGAATGAGAGTGATGGAATTGGGGGGATGACCTGGAAAGTGCATTGTGGGGACAGGAGTATGCCGACTCCACCACCATGTCTGTTTGAGGGTCTCGGGGAATGTGAGAACTATAAGCCACCATAGGAAATGGCAGGAGGGGAAACCGTGTCAGAATCCTGAATCCAGGTTTCAGTCAGGGCCAACAGATGAAGAGAGTTGTTCAGAAAGTAGTTGTGCAGGAAGGTTAGCTTGTTGCATGCAGACCGTGGATTCCAGAGGGCACAGTTAAACGAAGGAGATGAGGAAGTGCAATTAATATTAATAAGATTATTATGGTTTCGATATGAGGTAGGGTAGGGATTGAGGTTGGGGGATGGTGGACCAGGGTTGGGGAGATGTCCCCTGAAATCAATAGGAGTAGGAAGATAAAGAGCAGGTAGTTGTTGGTGTTGTAAGTTGTTTTTTTCAGTGATGTGTTTCGGCTAGATGGGCTGAGGTTTCTCAGGAAGGTGATGAGTGCATGGGAACTGTACATGGGAGAGGGAAGTATGGAGGGGCTCATGTGTATGAGTCGTGATGAAGGGGAGATGGGGCGGTGTTTGTGGAAGGCAAGGGAACACAGGAGGATACAGTTAATGTACAGAATTAAAAACATAACAAAAAACAAGAAACAAATATCCTAAAATAAAATTTAAAATATATTGCAAAACATGCATGAGGTTGTAATAATAATAATAAGGGTATTTGATAAACATAATATTTATGAAAATGTTTTGTTCAGGATTAAAAATATAGCAAAGTGTGGACTACCTTATTCCAGCCCTGATTAACTGCCATGAATAACTGCCGTTTACTCAATGCTTGTCTTCTATGATGCTTTGCTTTCTGTGATGCGTGCACCCCACACATGCACACACAACGCTTAGCTGTTGCGACCGATATGAGCACTGCCGTGGGCAAACGTCAACAGGTCGTCCTGAAATTAATTTCCATGGGGAATCGAAGCCACACAGCGCAGGAGCTCTGGAATGCCATGAAGCAGGAGAGCGACGTGTGGTTTTTGACAGCGAATCTCCAGCTAGGCTTGGTAGTGTGTGACAATGGCCGAAATCTGGTGGCAGCTCTGGGCCTTGTCAACCTCACTCACATACCATGTCTGGCACATGTGCTCAACTTGGTCGTGCAGAGTTTTTTGAGGGACTATACGGATATTGATGCACTGCTGCACAAGGTCCGCCTACAGTGCGCTCACTTGCGACGTTCCAGCATGGTCAGATCGCGCACTGCAGCTCTGCAACGCAGATTTCGCCTTACTGAACATCGCATCATATGTGACGTACCCACCAGGTGGAATTCCACGTTACATATGTTGGAGCGGTTGTGTGAGCAGCAGCCAGCAGTAATGGAGTATCAGCTGCATCAGGCGCAATCAACTCGCAATTTGCGCCGTTCACACATCACCACTACTGAGTGGGCCTCTATAATAATAATAATAATAATCTTTATTTATATAGCGGCAACAGATTCCGCAGCGCTTTACAGTTTAACAGTTTCAGAACAAAAGTCATAAGTAACAACGTTAACAATACAATAATTAAAGCAATATAAGCCGGCCCTGCTCGTGAGAGCTTGCAATCTACAATGAGGTGGGGAGATACAAAGTACAGGTGTTATATACAATGGTGTATTTACAATGATGGTCCAGCCATTTTGAGGGAGTGAGGGATGGATGGATGGAGATAGTGAATGGGCTACAAACACACACACACACACACCCACACACACACACACACACACACATAGAATGACTTTGATTAGTGAATGTGATAGGCCGCTCTGAACAAATGTGTTTAGAGGGAGCGCCTGAAACCATGCAAATTGCAGATAGTCCTAATTTCTTGGGGTACAGCATTTCAGAGGATTGGCGCAGCGTGGGAGAAGTCTTGGAGTCGGGAGTGGGAGGTACGGATTAGTGCAGAGGTTAGTCCAAGGTCGTTTGCAGAGCGCAGCAGTCTGTTAGGCCGATAGATAGAAATGAGGGAGGAGATGTAGGGGGGTGCTGCACTGTGGAGAGCTTTGTGGGTGAGAACAAGTACTTTGAATTGGATCCTATAATGGATGGGCAGCCAGTGTAAGGACTGGCGAAGGACTCTATGAAGGACATCTGCCACGTTTTGCGTGCGTTTGATGAGTCAACGCGATGGCGAGTGCAGATGATGCACTAGTCAGCCTGACTGTCCCCCTTATCTGCCTGCTTGAAAAAACACTGCAAGCACTAAGGGATGAGGTTTTGGAAGAGGTGGAGGATGAGGAGTCACAAATTCCATCACCTTATGTACAGTCAGAGCAACGTGGTTCCTCACAAAGGGCTGGGCAGGGCTCACTTTGTGAGGAGGATGAGGAGGAGTCAATGGATGAGGAAGACATCGCTCCAGAGGGAGGTACACAACGCTCTAGTCAGTATGTAGAGCGAGGGTGGGGTGATGCAGAGCAGGCAGAGATGACGCCTCTTGCAGGGGACAGCGTTTCTTGGCCAGTTGGAAGTCCGCAGCACATGGTTGATTTGATGCTGCAGTGCCTGAGAAACGACAGCCACATCACCCACATTCTCACCATGTCTGATTATTGGGTGTACACCCTCCTAGACCCTCGCTACCGGGACAACTTTCAAAGCCTCATCAGACCGTTGAACCGGGAGCGTAAAATGCGGGAGTAACAAGACACACTGCTGCAATTATTATTATTATTATTATACATTTATATAGCGCCATTTATTCCATGGCGCTTTACATATGACAAGGGAAAAATATAGACAGGTACAATAAAGATGTGCTGGACAAGGGACACACAAGTACAGAAGAGAGAGGACCCTGCCCACGAGGGCTCAAGTCTGCAGGGATGGGTGAGAATGCAATAGGAAAGGGTAGAGCTGGTCGTACGATGGTTGAGTACACTGAGGATCATTGCAGGTTGTAAGCTTGTCGGAATCCATAATGTTCTCCATTCCAGCCGAGAGCACTGCTGCTGCTACTGCTTTACAAAGCAGCTCTGTGCGTCAGGCAGTGGAGACAGCTCTGCAACAAGAGGGATCACAAGCAGCGCCTCTGCACAGGGCAAGACCAGTATGTTCCAAATGTGGCGAAGTTTTGTGGCAGCGCCACAAATGTCTACACCATCCGAGACGGCTCCAGTCAGCAGGAGGCAACGTTTACGTAAGATGGTGACAGACGACATGTCTTGCCCTCTCAGTGTACTCCCAGATGGCTCTTCCCCATTCAAGTTTTGAGTCTCTAAGCTGGATACATGGCCAGAGCTTAGCCAGTATGCATTGGAGGTGCTGGCTTGCCCTGCTGGCAGTGTATTATCGGAGCGCGTCTTTTGTGCTTCAGGTGGTGTACTAACAGACCGTCGCATGCGACTATCCTCCGATAATGTAGACCGGCTTACTTTGCTGAAAATGAATAAGGCATGGATCACGCATGAATTTGCCTGTCCTGTTTCCGATTAAATAACTGGTTGGAACGTTATACATGTATCCGGTTATGTTCATCTTTCTACCACCTGAACTGTACAGTCATGGCCAAAAGTTTTGATAATGACACAAATATGATATTTTCACATGATCTGCTGCCCTCTGGTTTTTATGTGTGTTTGACAGATTTTTTTATCACAGACAGAAATATAATTGCAAACATATGAGTAACAAAAGCTTATATTGACAGTTAGAATGAGTTAATGCAGCAAGTCTAATTTTACAGTGTTGACCCTTCTTCTTCAGACCTCTGCAATTCTCCCTGGCATGCTCTCAATCAACTTCTGGACCAAATCCTGGCTGATAGCAGTCCATTCTTGCACAATCAATGCTTTCATTTTGTCAGAATTTTTAATTTTTTGTTTGTCCACCCATCTCTTGATGATTGACAACAAGTTCTCAATGGGATTAAGATCTGGGGAGTTTCCAGCCCATGGACCCAAAATCTCTATGTTTTGTTCCCTGAGCCATTTTGTCACTCCATAACTTAGGCAAATCAAACTCACATCATGCCTCAAAAGCTGCAATGTTGGAAGTGCATAATGTGGGTTGAACTTTGACAACAGCTGCAGTGCGAATGTTTGCCTTCATTGTTCTTGGCTTTTAAATAAAAGCATACAAGTAAATATAATAATACCTGAAAACCTCAGACTACAGTGAACACTTCACACAACTGTTCAATAGCTGTGAAAGCCATCTTTCTGTAATTCTATATTCTTTGCAACCAAAGTATTGGATACGGATGGAAGCATGTCATACTAATAGATTTTAATTATTTGAAATTGAATGTAGCAGCACCAATTTAAGAAAAATGACAAGGATGAGCCAGTGACAGACACTCAGCAGAGTAATAAACCTCAGACTAGAGTGAACACTGAACACAACTGTTCACTTGCTGTGAAAGGCCTTTTTGTGGACTTCTATTATGTTTGCAAGCAATGTATTGTATTTTGATGGAAGAACGTCACACTAATAGATTTTAGTAAATTAAAATAGAATAAAGCAGCACCAATTTTAGAAAAATGACAAGGATGAGCCAGTGACAGACACTCAGCAGAGTACACGCAGCGGTGGTTGAAGTAAGTGGAGCGGGATCTACACTCCTACCAAAAATTTAAACCTCAGACTAGAGTGATTACTGAACACAACTGTTCACTTGCTGTGAAAGGCCTTTTTGTGGACTTCTATTATGTTTGCAAGCAATGTATTGTATTTTGATGGAAGAGCGTCACACTAATAGATTTTAGTAAATTTAAAATAGAATAAAGCAGCACCAATTTTAGAAAAATGACAAGGATGAGCCAGTGACAGACACTCAGCAGAGTACACGCAGCGGTGGTTGAAGTAAGTGGAGCGGTATCTACACTCCTACCAAAAATTTAAACCTCAGACTAGAGTGAACACTGAACACAACTGTTCACTTGCTGTGAAAGGCCTTTTTGTGGACTTCTATTATGTTTGCAAGCAATGTATTGTATTTTGATGGAAGAGCGTCACACTAATAGATTTTAGTAAATTTAAAATAGAATAAAGCAGCACCAATTTTAGAAAAATGACAAGGATGAGCCAGTGACAGACACTCAGCAGAGTACACGCAGCGGTGGTTGAAGTAAGTGGAGCGGGATCTACACTCCTACCAAAAATTTAAACCTCAGACTAGAGTGAACACTGAACACTAGGGTTGAGCATTCCGATACTGCAAATATCGGGTATCGGCCGATATTGGCTGTATCGGAATTCCGATTCCGAGTTCCGATATTTTCGTCTTATCGGATACCGGAATCGGGATTGTCACTGTCAGTGTCCTGTCGGTCGGGTCTGTCAGGAGTCAGCGGCACTTACCTGGCAGAAGATCTCCGGCGGTCACGTCCTGGACTGCTTCATGGCCGCCATCTTCTTTCCCCGGCGGTCACATGCAGTTTCTCGCGATAACTGCAGTGACTGCTGGGTAATCCCGGCCGTAAAGCAGTCAGTCCGATGACGTCACCGCCGGGGAAGCAGGTAATCAGCTGTGCTGCGTTGCAATGACAGGCTCTGCCTGTCATTGCGATGTAGCAGAGCTGGATCGTCGTGGGACTATCGTTATGGACTGCGTCGGACAGGTGGTATACTGTTGGTTTGTTTTTTTTCTTTTTTTACAGGAGATCGATGGCGTCGCAGGAATGAGAGTATAATAAAAGAAATGAAAACTGTGTTGTCTCTTTTATTTCATTAAAAGACTTTTTTCTTGCTGTGTCTTTTTTTTATGCATTTAATAACTTTGGGATTAATAATGGATCGGTGTCTTATTGACGCCTCTCCATTATTAACCGGGCTTATTGTCACCGTGCAATCAACAGTGACATTAACCCCTTATTACCCCGCTTGCCACCGCTACAGGGCAAGTGGGAAGAGCCGGGTAAAGTGCCACAATTGGCACATCTTTTGATGCACCAAATGTGGGCTGCTGTAGCCTGGTATTATCAGGCTGTTGAGGGCCAAAATCCATGGGCCTTGACAGTCTTTTAATACCAGGCCGCAGCAGTCTGCATTTTACTTGGCTGGTTAACAAAAATAGGGGGGATCCCCACGCCGTTTTTTTTTTCGAGGGGATCCCCTATTTTTGTTAACCAGCCAAGCTAAGCAGACTGCTGTGGCCTGGTATTATCAGGCTTGCAAGGTCCATGGATATTGGATCCTTACCAGCCTGAAAAACCATGCCTCAGCGGTCTGCTTCATCTGGCTGGTTAACAAAAATAGGGGGGACCCCATGCCAATTTTTTTCGAGGGGATCCCCTATTTTTGTTAATCAGCCAAGATATGCAGACTGCTGTGGCCTGGTATTATCAGGCTGGCAAGGTCCATGGATCTTGGCTCCTTAACAGCCTGAAAATCCAGGCCTCAGCGGTCTGCTTCATCTGGCTGGTTAACAAAAATAGGGGGGACCCCACGCCAATTTTTTTCGAGGGGATCCCCTATTTTTGTTAATCAGCCAAGATATGCAGACTGCTGTGGCTTAGTATTATCAGGCTGGCAAGGTCCATGGATCTTGGCTCCTTAACAGCCTGAAAATCCAGGCCTCAGCGGTCTGCTTCATCTGGCTGGTTAACAAAAATAGGGGGGACCCCACGCCATTTTTTTTTCGAAGGGAACCCCTATTTTTGTTAATCAGTTCCCTCTGACGTCACTGATTGTGTCCCTGGCTGACCTGAAGTGAAAGTGGAAAGCAATCAATTAAGCTTTCCACTTAAGGGCCCGTCTCACATAGCGATATCGCTACCGAGATCGCTGCTGAGTCACTAGTTTTGTGACGCAGCAGCGAGCTCACCAGCGATATCGCTGTGTGTGACATTCAGCGACGATCAGCCCCCCTGCCGGGTATCGCTGATCGTCGCTGAAATGTCAGGACCTTTTTTTGATCGCTGGTTTCCCGCTGACAGGCACGCATCGCTGCGTGTGACAGGCGGGAGACCAGCGATCCGCTGGTAACCAAGGTACACAGCGGGTTTCCAGGTGCGGGGCTGTGCCTAGAAACCCGCTGTGTACCTTGGATACCAGCGCCCTGATGCAGGGAGCTGGTATCCAAGGTACACAGCGGGTTTCCAAGCGCTGCGCGGTGCCTGGAAACCCACTGTGTACCTTGGTTACCAGCGGATCGCTGGTCTCCCGCCTGTCACACGCAGCGATGCGTGCCTGTCAGAGGGAAACCAGCGATCAAATAAAGGTCCTGACATTTCTGCGACGATCAGCGATACCCGGCAGGGGGGCTGATCGTCGCTGAATATCACACACAGTGATATCGCTGGTGAGCTTGCTGCTGCGTCACAAAACTTGTGACTCAGCAGCGATCTCGGTAGCGATATCGCTATGTGAGACGGGCCCTTAAGCGATGTTACCCGCAGTGTCGCTGTCCCAGATCGCTGCCTGAGCTGCCTGTTTGGCAGCTCAGCAGCGATCATGTAGCGATACACCAGCGATCCTGACAAGTGCATATCGTTGTCGGGATCGCTGGTGTATCGTTATGTGACACCCAGCCTTTACTCTCCTGTCAGGCAGGAGAGGAACTCATTCATTTGGGGTTTACTGTGAGGCTGCAGCATTAGCTGCGGTCCCTGCAGTAAACATTAACCCTTTCTGAAGGATTACACCGTGGGACCTGACTGTGCATAGGATTGGTAAGAATAATTTTGCTTTATTATTTTATTTTTATTACAGGAAATGGTTTTAGCAGGTAAATAAAATATGGTCAAAAACTGTGTGATTATTTCATTAAACTTCTTTTTTATTAAAGTGTGTGTGTTTGATTTTTCTTTCATACAATAGGATTAATAATTGATAGTTGTCTAATTGACAGCTCTCAATTATTAACCTGGCTTAAAGTGACCTTTCAATTGCAAGGTCATTTTAACCCCTTATTAACCCATTCGCCACCGCTACAGGGCAATGGGAATAGACGGGCAAAGTGCCAGAAAGGGCAAATCTAATTAGAGATTTGCCCTTTCTGGGGTGTCTGGGGGCAGATGTTAAGTAGCCGGGGGGGGCCAAAAAAAATGGTCCCTCTCTGGGCTATTATTATCTGCCCCCACTCACTGGCTTTGTCTGTCTGGTTGCGAAAATAGGGCGGGAGCCCACGCATTTTTTTTCAGCAATTTTACACCTCATATATATATATATATATACATGTCATTGAATTTGTGACACATATATATATATATATATTTATATTTGTAGTTCATACACTTCTACATAGTATAATAGCCGCTAATTCAATTGCCGGCTTTTGTGAAAATGCAGAACCCGACATGAAATGACACTTGGTGTACATAGGGTTAACCATGTCTTTTCATGTCCTTTGCTATCTAATTTGCACAAACAATTAAATCAGACTATGTGTGCAAAATTTCACACCTGTAGGGGTTAATTAAAGGTGTAAATTCGTAGCAAAAAGTCCGTTTTTTTTTACAACGAATTTACACCTTTAATTAACCCCTACAGGTGTGAAATTTTGCACACATAGTCTGATTTAATTGTTTGTGCAAATCAGATAGCAAACGACATGAAAAGACATGGTTAACCCTATGTACACCAAGTGTCATTTCATGTCGGGTGCTTCTGTCTTTTCACTGAAGCCGGCTTTACCCGGCAATTGAATCAAAGGATATTTTACTATGTAGAAGTGTATAAACTATACATATATGTATATATATATGTCACAATGACATGTATATATATATATATATATGTATTCTATGTGTGTATATTTAGTGTTTACAAGGAAAGAATGGGTTTTTTTTAGTTGCGATATTTTGTTCCCATAGACTTACATGGGACTTCCGGTATCGGTATCGGGTATCGCCGATTTTTTAGTGATATCGGCGATACCATTCCGATTCCGATACTTTAGGATATCGGAAAGTATCGCTCAACTCTACTGAACACAACTGTTCACTTGCTGTGAAAGGCCTTTTTGTGGACTTCTATTATGTTTGCAAGCAATGTATTGTATTTTGATGGAAGAGCGTCACACTAATAGATTTTAGTAAATTTAAAATAGAATAAAGCAACACCAATTTTAGAAAAATGACAAGGATGAGCCAGTGACAGACACTCAGCAGAGTACACGCAGCGGTGGTTGAAGTAAGTGGAGCGGGATCTACACTCCTACCAAAAATTTAAACCTCAGACTAGAGTGAACACTGAACACAACTGTTCACTTGCTGTGAAAGGCCTTTTTGTGGACTTCTATTATGTTTGCAAGCAATGTATTGTATTTTGATGGAAGAGCGTCACACTAATAGCTTTTAGTAAATTTAAAATAGAATAAAGCAGCACCAATTTTAGAAAAATGACAAGGATGAGCCAGTGACAGACACTCAGCAGAGTACACGCAGCGGTGGTTGAAGTAAGTGGAGCGGGATCTACACTCCTACCAAAAATTTAAACCTCAGACTAGAGTGAGCACTGAACACAACTGTTCACTTGCTGTGAAAGGCCTTTTTGTGGACTTCTATTATGTTTGCAAGCAATGTATTGTATTTTGATGGAAGAGCGTCACACTAATAGATTTTAGCAAATTTAAAATAGAATAAAGCAGCACCAATTTTAGAAAAATGACAAGGATGAGCCAGTGACAGACGCTCAGCAGATTACACGCAGCATTAGTTGAAGAAGTAACTGGAGCGTGATCTGCACTCAAAAAAAAAAAACACAGACTGCAGTGAACACTGAAACACAACTGTTCACTATCTGTGAAAGTCTCCTTTGTGTACTTCTATAGTGTTTGCAAGCAATGTATTGTATCAGGATGGAAGCACGTCACACTCATAGATTTTAGTTTTTTTCAATAGAATGGAGCAGCAACAATTTTAGAAAAATGACAAGGATGAGGCAGTGACACACGCTCAGCAGAGTACACGCAGCATTAGTTGAAGAAGTAACTGGAGCGTGATCTGCATTTAAAAAAAAAATAAAATACCTCACAGACTGCAGTGAACACTGAAACACAACTGTTCACTATCTGTGAAAGGCTCCTTTCTGTACTTCTATAGTGTTTGCAACCAATGTATTGGATACGGATGGAAGCGCATCACACTATAATTTCAATTGAATGGAGCAGCAATAATTACACTAAAGAAAAAATAAGTCTGTGAGTGACACGTGCAGATGCCTACAAACAGCGTTGGATGCAGAGCAAACTGCAGCATCACCTGCACTCTCACACACACACCTTGCAGAGCTGTGAAAACAACACTGCAAGGCAAAAGGAAGCTTTACACAGCGGTTGGTAAACTAGCCTGCCTAAAGCACAGTACACAAAATCGCAATCTCTAACTGTCCCTCAGAGTCAGCAGAACAGCGTTCTGTCCCTATCTGAATTCACAGCACAGTGACGCTAAAATGGCGGCGGCGCCTTTTATAGTGCATTCTGACATCATTTCAGCATCCAATCACAGCCATGCCATTAGTTAACATGACCGCAGCAGTACAGGATGTGCCCACACATCTTAGGATTCCTCATTGGCTGACTAAAATCACATTGTCTCTCAAAGAATTATGGGAACTTCCGATTCCGGTATACGATATATGGAAAATATCGGAACCAAGTATCTAAAGTCCGATACAGCGAATATCGGCCGATACCCGATACTTGCGGTATCGGAATGCTCAACTCTAGTCGCTGGCATTTAGAGTGCCTCAACCGGGAGAAAATTAATTTTATTCCTCCTGGCACCATTTGGGTTTCATTCATGAGGGTAGCGCCAATACAGTTTCAGTCACTGCTCTGTGCATCTAGAGTGGCAGCTGTAGACGCGCTCCTGGCACTGACTGACAGCGGCTGTCAGTCACTGCAGGGGGCGCAGTTACAGACCAGTAACTGAAACTTTGCTGACTGAAGCATGAAAGGAATAGAATTAATTTTCTCCTGGCAACGGGGTCTTGGTGCCGATGCTGGGCAGGTTCAGAACACTACTAACCTTCAGATTAACCTCATGTCTGCAGGTTATTAGAAATTTTTACGTGACAGGTTCCCTTTAAAAAAAAGAAAAAATATTCTGCTCAAAAGTATAGTACATAGAAGCTCTAAATGATACCTGAGGAGCTGAGTGTTTAAAAATAATTAATAACAACAGTATGATAACTTAATCCTTTCACCACGTTGGGTTTTACCATTTTTGAGCTTCCATTTTATTCTCCCCTTCTTCCCAGTGCCGTAACTTTTTATTTTTCCATCAATATGGCAATGGGAGGGCTTGTTTTTTGTGGGACGAATTGTACTTTTGAACGACACCATTGGTTTTGCCATAAATTGTACTGGAAAATGAGGAAAAAAATCAAAATGCGGTGAAATTGCAAAAAAAGTGCAATTCCACAATTGTTTTTTTTTTTTTTTTACCATATCCATTAAATGCTAAAAATGACTTGCCACTATGATTCTCCAGGTCATTATGAATTCAGATATACCAAACATGATAGGTTCCTTTTATTTAAGTAGTGAAAAAAAATTCAAAGTACCCCCCAAAAGAAGTTGCCATTTTCTGAGAACAGAAGTGTCTCCATTTTTTGTGATCTGAACGCCAAGATGAAGTTTTTATTGATGCCATTTTTGTCTAGATACGATCTGTTGATCACCCATTATTGTATTTTAATGCAATGTTGCAGTGACCAAAAAAACGTAATTCTGGAATTTTGATTTTTTCTTGTTACGCCGTTTACCAATCAGAGTAATTCTTTTTATGTATTGATAGATCGGAAGAGTCTGAAAGCGGAGATAACAAATATGTTTTTTTATTGTTTTTTTTGAATGGGGGTGATTTAAAATTTTTATATTTTTTTAAAAACATTTTTCTTTTGTGTTTCAATAGTCTCCATGGGAGGTTAGAAGCTGTGATCATCTGATTACTTGTGCTACAGCCCTGCTCTGTGTAGCAGAAATGCTCACATGTTATGAGCACTCATAGCTATCTGGCAATGATAACAACAGGGTCTCCTGCAGACCCTGGGTTGTCATACCAACCTATCGGTGGCCCACAGTCATGTGACACGGGCACCAATTTATGGGATTAGCGACGAGCTTCAGGCACTATCATGTTAAATGCCGCTGTCAGAATTTGACAGCAGCATTTAACATTTTAACAGCTGCGGGTGGATCGCTATTCCACCTGCGGCTGTTAGGGCACATGTCAGCTGATGAAATCAAGTTTGCTGTGGGCTCATCACCGAAGCCCGCAGCTAACAGGGGGAGACAACTTTAGACGTACCTATAGGTCTACGGTTAAAAAGGGGTTAAGCGCAACTGTGGTACCCATTATACGTGTGTGTGTGCATATATATATATATTTATATATATTATATATATATATATATATATATATATGCATATATATCAGAGAAACAACAGCACAGGAAAAAGTAGGGTGCAAAGCCTCACAGGTACATACCAGTCCTTATAATAGAAAATTCAAAAAGATTGAGGCAGCACACCATATGAAATTAGAAAAAAGTGATTTTTAATAGCCCATGTGGCGACGCTGAGCTTGAAAAAGGTCTGCACTTGAGACCAAAACGTCGCCACATGGGTTATTGAAAAGCACTTTTTTCTAATTTCATATGGTGTGCTGCCTCAATCTTTTTGAATTTTTTTATTATATATAATGTACACACACACACCTCTGGCAAAAATTAAGAGACCACTTTCAAATGTTCAGTTTGTCTGATTTTTCTCTTTATAGGTATATTTTTGAGTAAAATGTAAATTGTTCTTTTAGTCTATAAGCTTCTGTCAAGTAACCAAATTTCCAAGCAATAAATTTTGGGTTTTCTTTTCTGACAAAGAAAAATGGTCAAAATTTTAAAAACCCAGTGCTTTCAAACCTCAAATAATGGGAAGAAAACAAGTTCATATTAATTTAGAAACAACAATACTAATGTTTTAACTCAGCAAGAGTTCTGAAATCAATATTTTGTAAAATGACCATAATTTTTAAAAAACAGTTTTCATGCGTCTTGGCATGCTTGCCACCAGTCTTTCACACTGCTTCTTGCACAAAAATTTAAGCTGTTCTTCTTTGTTTGATGGCTTGTGACTATCCATCATCCTCTTGATCACATTCCAGAGATTTTCAATGGGGTTCAGGTCTGGGGAATGGGCTGCCCATGACAGGGTTTTGATGTGGTGGTCTCTTAATTTTTGCCAGAGCTGTATTTATACACAGTGGGTGGAATATTGAACACATTAAAAATGTTCTTAGTAAATATAAAAATGCTATTGATATGAAATTCTTTCCAGATGTTGGTAACAAACCAACTAATCCACACAGGTAAATAAATCAAATTATAAATGTCCATAAATTAAGTTATGTGTAATAGTGAGAAATGATACATGGGAAAAGTAATGAAGACATGTGAATACATGAAGAAAGAGAGGTGCCAAAAACCTTGTAAAGTCCAGCTGAAATATATCAGTTTATTAGAAAGACATGCTGTCACTTATTGAAAAATAATATCAGCTGGATAATAATAATAATAATAATAATAATAATAATAATAATAATAATAATAATAATAATCTTTATTTATATAGCGCCAACATATTCTGCAGCGCTTTACAGTTTAACAGTTTCAAAACATAAGTCATAAGTAACAACGTTAACCATACAATAATTAAAGCAAAATAAGCCGACTCTGCTCGTGAGAGCTTACAATCATCTAATGGCCAATGAAAAGGTGTCTCATTAGCAAGGTGCTACAAAAGAAACATCTTATGATGTGTAAAACCAGTGAGCTGTCTCAATACCATGGTAACCTTATTGTTGCAAAACATACTGATGGCATTTGTTACAGAAGAATTTCTAAACTACTGGAGGTTGCAGTGAGAACTGTTCAGGCCATGATCTGGAAGTGGAAAGAACAGCATTTCCCCATAATCCAGCCATTTCCAGGTCGTCCCTGCAACATTTCAAACAGAGGAGTGAATTATCAAAAGAGTAGCCCAAGAGCCAAGAACCCCCTGTGGAAAGCTGAAGAAAGACCTAGAATCAGTAGGTACAGTTATTTCAAAGAAAATTATAAGTAATGCACTCAACCTCCATGACCAGCATGCATGCTCAACACAAAAGATTCCATTCCTGAACAAAGACCATACAACTTTTTCTCCTTAACTGCAGCAATAAAGCACAGCATTATGGTTCTGCGATTTCATGCTTGAATGCACTATTGACATTTAATGCCCTCCTTTCCTCCTGTTTTTTACAGTTTTAAGCATCATTGCTTATGAGTATTCCACTCATTTTCCACTTCAAAAGCACAGGTCAGTTCATATTTTCCATTATTCCAAATAGCAGCACCAGCCATGTTTTATTTGCTCCAGTACTCACTAACATTCATTTGCTCCTATATTTACACTCATCTTCCACTCCTTTTCCCTGTCATCCCTTATACCTCTCTCTTCTACTCCCTTTCCCCCTGTCTTCCTCTGTCCTCTTTCTCCCTCACCCCTTTTTTTCTTTTCTTTCTCCCCTCTTCCCTACTTTCCGTGTCTTGATTAATAACTGGCATTGTGTAGCTCTACTAACGTTCTATTTTCTTTGCAGTGCATGACCCACTCTTTACCGACCACTCCGGTAGCTTCACAGGTTTAGCACTTCGGCTTACCCATCAGTCTACACATATATGCTGCTGTCCTCCTTATTTACTTTACACAATTTGTCTTATTGGTGTTTTT
>JARQOD010000001.1:197785112-197814731 GCA_033576555.1 Oophaga sylvatica
CCGCAGCATTACAGGATGTGCCCACACTTCGTAGGATTCCTCATTGGCTGACTAAAATCACATTGCCTCTCAAAGAATTATGGGAACTTCCGATTCCGGTATACGATATGGAAAAAGTATCGGAATTAAGTATCGGAATTCCGATAACGCGAATATCGGCCGATACCCGATACTTGCGGTATCGGAATGCTCAACACTAGCTAGGATCCGTTGAAGCGTTCCTGAGTTATTACCTCATAAAGGGACACTGGTCAGAATTGCAAAAAATGGCAAGGTCTTTAAGGTCAAAATAGGCTGGGTCATGAAGGGTTAATAATAATCACATAAAACAATAAATTGACCCTCAAGTAAATTTTTAAGCATTTTTTTAAATTTTTGGTTGTTAGAGGCCTCTTCAATTTTAACATACTGTATATCTAAAATCACGCAAGGTAATTGATAAAGGAGGAAAGTATTACAGTCATGGCCAAAATTGTTTGGACCCTTGAAATTGTACCAGTAAATGAAGTATTACTCCTAGATAATAATTGCAATTACACATTTTGTTATACATGTCATGATCCAGAACCTTGCTCAGCCTCAATTTAGGTTCAGGTTGGCTATTTATCACCGCTGCTTTCTGCAGTCAGTGTTGGTTATAGTTTTTGCCTAGGGCTGCTGTAGCTGTAACAACCCTGCTGGCATCACTGCATGGCCTCCCATTCCCCACATACCAACTTGCTCACTGCTCAAGGTCATGCAGTGATTTCTGTCTGCTGCCGGATCCATGCTCTGTACCTCTTGCTTTCTATCTGTTCTGTGCATGTTTCCTGGCTGTGTGCATAGGGAGTGGTGACAGAACTCTCTGGTTCTTATGGAGTCAGCGTGCACCTGTCTAATTTGTCCCTGACCAATTACCATGAGCCCTCTAGTATTTAGGGCAGCTACATCCTGTGGATCTTGTCTGTGCAATGTGTT
Organism: Oophaga sylvatica; assembly: GCA_033576555.1. Lineage (NCBI taxonomy): Eukaryota > Metazoa > Chordata > Amphibia > Anura > Dendrobatidae > Oophaga > Oophaga sylvatica. Next base: position 197,786,070 of record JARQOD010000001.1, read on the forward strand.
AACTCAGTTAGTGTCTAGCTACTGAGCTGCCAGGTCTTGCTCTGTGTTCCTCCTTTCTTGGAGGCTTCACTCCTAGCTTTGCTTTGTACCTGTCTGTCCGCCCTCCAGGAGGCAGAATATCCTGGTCTCTGCGCTATTGCTCCTGACCTTATCTTGTACTTGTCCTTGCCGCCCTCCAGGAGCCAGAATATCCTGGTCCTTGTGTCTTTGTCCCTGTACCTTGACTCGTGTCATTACCTTGTCTGAACTCTGTCCTACCTCTGTCTCTTAGTCTCCGTGTCTGTGGTTTTTTTCCCTGCTGTGTTTTGCCTTGTGTTCTCTCTGAAACATTTTCTGCCTCTTCTCCACACTCCTGCGGTTCTGCTCCGTTCCACTCTGCTTTGCTCCTGCCACTGCAGAAATCTCTTGCTGCAGCTCCTCTCCGCATATCTTGCAGTTCCGCTCTGCTTCACTCCTGCAGCTGCAGAACCTCTTGCTGCAGCTCCTCTCCGCATATCTTGCAGTTCGCTCTGCTTCACTCTTGCAGCTGCAGATCCTCTTGCTGCAGCTCCTCTCCGCAAACCCTGTGGTTCCGCTTTGGTTTGCTCCTGCAGAACCTCTTGCTGCTCTACAGCCCTTCTCCGCAGCCTTGTGGTTCTCCTGCTGTGTGAACAGATCTCTACCTGTTTCTCCATACACCATTCCTTCCAGTTTGTACCAGTACCTGCTCATGCTGTGTGAACAGGTCTCTACCTGTTTCTCCATACACCATGCCTTCCAGTTTATACCAGTACCTGCTCATGCTGTGTGAACAGGTCTCACCTGTTTCTCCATACACCATTCCTTCTAGCCTGTACCAGTACCTGCACTTACTGTTAGGGTTCGAGTTCCCGCTGCTGCACAAGGGGAGTCTCGAACCAGTCCCGCTGCGGTCCCCCATTCATCTCCGTCAGCAGTGGAACCTGTTCAGTAGAGACGTCGGTCCCAGGGTCTTGCCCATTCCAATACTGTGCAGAGACTTGCTGCTGCCCCTCCTGGATCTTCTATTATAGCCAGTGCTGGAGCAGACGTCTTTGCGTTTCCCTTTCTGAGCATGCCCAGGGTAAGATCTCTCATTGGAGATAAGGGGTCGCATGTTCAGGTACTGCAGCAGCTCCTATTGGTCCGCCAGGAAGGTCCTGAAACTACTTGTGTTTTAGAACAGTTTCTCATTGGTCCTTCTTCTGGCAGGTCCTGTAGCTGTTACTATAAAAGGGTGGTATGGCTGGGCCGCCATGCGCTAGTATCAATTGCATTATGTGCTTTGCGCCAGTGTGATCATGTACGCATGTGGTTAGGGCTCGGCTGAAATAAGCCCCTAGAATACTGGCTTCTCCGGTGAGGAGATTTGGATGCATGTGGTTAGGGCTTGGCTGAAATAAGCCCTAGAATACCGGCTTCTCCTGTGAGGAGATTGCTTGATTGCGTTGCTGTCTGCATGATCACGGATTGCTATCCACACAGCAGTTATCTGTGTATCCCTGTGAGTCTAACAGGACACAGTCTTTTTCTCAGCGGCTCTGTGACGCAACAGGGTTCACTTTATAATGCTGGTTCAGCGCCGTAGCGTTTTACTTTGCGGCTCACTGAAGTTAAGTGAGTTCGTACTTACCGCCATATAGCGCTGTGGCATTCCCGTTAGCGGCTCTGGGGATTAACAGATTTCGCACTAACTGACACAGCGCGCTACAGCATTTATTTTAGCTACTCTGCGGGATAACAGAGTTCGATACTTTCGCCAATTTACTAGCAGTGGGCTTCGCCTGCAAGGTGGACCCCGGGCTGCGAACGCACCTCTCTACAATATCTATTAGGTGCATTCCGCAGACCCTAACACTTACTGTGTGAACAGGTCTCTACCTGTTCCTCCATACACCATTCCTTCCTGTCAGTACCAGTACCTACACTGGCTCTGCGAACAGGATCCTACCCATTTCACACATCACTTCATGTCCCTGTGCCTTTCCAGTTCATGCCTGCCAGTCCTGTGCCTCAGCCATGCCTGCCAGCCCTGTGTCTCAGCCGTGCCTTCCTACCCTGTGTCTCAGCCGTGCCTGTCTGTTAGTGTCTCAGCCGTACCACCGTCTCCCCAAGTGTGATCAGCAGCCAAAACCAGACACCACCCTAGAGAGGCACCGGGCAGCTGTCTGCCGCACAAGCTTGACCTCACCATCAGAGGTTTCAGTGAAAACCAAGGCAGCTGTCCCTGTCACGCCCCTTCCAGGGTAGTCTGGTCTATGGCACAGTGTGAGCAGGACAGTAGCTGACTCTGATTGCTCTGATTTGTCCTCCTGCGTTTGCTGTCTGAACCCGTCTCTCTGTTTTCCCCCATTCCCCTTTTGACTCAGTGTTCCCCATTAGTGTATTGATCTCCCAGTTCTGACTTGGCCTGTATCCTGACCTGCTTCTGTCTTTTGTCATTTGGCTTATCCACTCCTGACCGCTACTGACCTTCTCGGCTTGCCTCTAACCCTGAGTTTGTTTATTCCGTTTTGTACTGCGCTACAAAGTGTTGCTTGACTCGGCCTGTTTGATTACTCTGCTGCCACCTGTGGTAGCCTTGCTGCTGCATTGCAAGCCTTCTCTGTTAAGGTGCAGTTCTGCGTTCACTCTACTGCCATCTAGTGGAGCCTGCACCTATCTGCATTACAGCAGCCTGACATTAACTGACCAAAAATAAGACAGTTTTTTTTCTCTACCCTGCTTTCTATGGATCCTCTGTGTACTTTGGCGGATCAGCCTTCTAGTTTGACGCAAATGATGCAAGGTCTGTCTGTGGAACATAGGGCCTTGATCATGTCACATAGCCACCTGCAAAGGGAGTTTTCTGAAACTGTAAAAACGTTACAGGGATCTTCTTCCCAGTCTGTCTGTAAGCACTCTGACACAGTTGATGTCTCATTGCACATTGCACTGAACCTACGGTGAGGCTCCCAGATACCTTCTCTGAGGAAAAAGAAAGTTCCGTATGTTCGAGGAGAGTTTCAAGCTATTGTTTTCTCTTAGACACTGATCTTCTGGTGATGAGAGTCAGCGAATGGGGATAATTATTTCATTACTTCGGGAGGGACCTCAATCATGGGTTTTCTCTTCACCTGCTTCTGCCTCTGATCGTGTGTCTGTGGAAAGGTTCTTTGAGGCCTTAGGACTTATTTTTGAAGAACCGGACCTGGTCAGAGTGCCAGAGAACACAATTATGTGTCTCTTTCAGGGTAAGCTCTCGGCCAAATGGTATTTCGAGTTCCGACGATGGTCCACGGAGGTGTCCTGGGATGACTCTGCGCTGCGATGTCAGTTCAGGAGAGGATTGTCGGATCACCTGAAGGATGCTCTGGCACTCCATTCACCACCCAGCTCCTTGGAGGAGGCTATGACTCAGGCTGTCCATATGGATCGGAGGCTGCGGGAGAGAGGTGTTACACAGCGAGAGGCTTTTTTGCTCCCTGCTAGTCCTGTTGTTTTGCCACCGTCTGGACTCTCAAGAAGGAGAGGTGACGTGAAGGAAAACTGTGTGTTTACTGCAGAGATCATGGGCACTGGAAAAAGGACTGCGCCTCTTGCCCACTGACTAACAAGCTTCCGAGTCTGGGTGAATGTCGAGGAGGTCACTAAGACTCTCAGGTAACTTTTTCCTCATTTTCCAAAATATTGTTGGAAGTGGATCTTTGTTGTGAGAGTGTCTTCACATCCACTTCTGCTTTTGTGGACTGAGGGTCGTCCATGAACTTTATTGACTCTAACTTGGTGACCAAGTGTAAGTTAGGGACAGTTAGGCTGGAGACATCTATTCATATTGTTGCTATTGACAAAACTCCGCTGGCTAAAAATGTCATTAAATTTATCTCGGAGGAGTTCCTTCTTAAAGTGGTTTCCTTGCCCAAGGAACTTATTTCATGCTTTGTTCTGGACAATCTGCCTGCGGGACTGGTGTTGGGATTCCCAATGCTTACAGTTACAAAATCGTGTGATAGACTGGGAATCTTGGTCCTAATTGTTTTAAAAGTTGTCTTACTACTGTACTTGTGTCATCCGTGAGTCTGGAGGGTATTCCAGAGTACCTGAAGGATTTTAAGGATGTTTTTTCAAAAAGGAGGCCGAGGTCTTAACAACACACCGCCTGTTTGACTGTGTGATCAATCTGGTTTTGGGTGCTAAATTGCCCAAGGACCGTTTGTACAGTCCCTGACAGAAGTTATGTCGCTTATCCATGTTATGTAAATCAAAGCTTATAACCTGACGTTAAATTCATCAATTGGTTTTATAAATTACTCTTTTGAAAGCTGAAACCCTCCCAAATTTGGTTTAGGTTAAAAAAATAAATTGGCATCAATGCTGAAATATTGATCATTTAATGAACATAGAATGGTCAGATTTTGACAAGACAAAAGTTTTGTCACCCACAGAAAGTAATGTCATATTCAAACAAATAATTATCTTAAAATACAAATATATGTTGCATAACATTGGTGAATTAAGTTGTGGTGCTATTAGAGTCATATTTAATATTTTGTGTGACTTCCATGAGCTTGAAGTACTGCATCCATGCGGTTCAACAATGATTCATACAATTTATTAATGAAGTCATCAGGAATAGCAAAGAATGCAGTCTTACATGCCTCCCAGAGTTCATCTAGATTCCTTGGTTTTGTCTTCCAAGTTTCCTCTTTCATCCTACCCCAAACATGCTCAATGATGTTCATGTCTGGTGAATGGGCTGGCCAGTCATTGAGCACCTTGATCTTTTTTGCCTGGAGGAACTTTGTTCTAGAGATGGATGTATGTGATGGAGCACCATCCTGCTGCAAAATTTGACCCCTTTTATGATTTGGAATGTAAGAGGTAGCTAATACTTCTTGATATTTTAGGCTATTGATATTGCCTTTAACCTTGCAAATGGTTCGCACACCCCATACTGAATTTAACCCCAGACCATGATCTTTCCATCACCAAATTTAACTGTTTTCTGGGTGTATTTTGGATCCATATGGGCTCCAGTAGGTCTCCTGCAGTATTTGCGGCAGCTGTGGTGTAATTCTACTGAAGATTCATAAGAGAAATCCACCTTCTGCCACTTTTCCAGTGTCCATCTGTTTAACAGGCTGTGGGACTTTGCAAATGCCACATGTTTTTTTATTTGCCTTTTGTTTAGTGCTGGCTTCTGGGCACTGAATCGACCATGGAGGCCATTTCAAGACAGAATCCTACAAACTGTTCTAGTTGACACAGGAACTTGAGGTGACCAGGCCTGTTGGAGCTCTGCTGCAGTGGAAGAGGGGCTTGCTTTGGATTTTCTAACAAACAAACGTTCCTCCTGAGCAGTTGTCTTGCGGGGTCTGCCGGACCTGGGCTTGTCAAACCCATCTCCAGTCTCTTTAAATCTTTTTTTAATTCTTTGTACTTGACGCTGAGACACACCAAAGGTGCCAGCCACCTCTGCAGTGGATCTGGTCTTCAGCCTCTTGATAATCAAGGATTTGGTCGCAGGGTGGATTTTTGGCATGTTGTCAGAGCTCAAGTTGCAGTTCAAGTGAAGGTCTGGGGTGCTGGGTTTCTTTTTATACACACCCACTAATTAACCGATCATTTACTGAGCACTGGTGAGGATGTAAACTAGGATTGGGTGCATTATATGACCAGGTGACAAAACTTTTGTCTTGCCAAAACCTGACCATTCTGTGTTCATTAAATGATCAATATTTCAGCATTGATGCCAATTTAATTTCTTAACCTTAACCAAATTTGGGAGGATTTCAGCTTTCAAAAGAGTAATTTATAAAACCAATGGATGAATTTAATCTCAGGTTATAAACTTTGATTTACATAACATGGATAAGCGACATAACTTCTGTCAGGGACTTTATAACCTCTCTGGCCCAGAGTGAACCGCTATGAAGGAGTGCATTTATGAAAGTCTATGTAAAGGCCACATCCGTCCCTCTATCTTTCCTGTGGTGGCTGGATTCTTTTTTGTCAAGAAAAAAGATGGTGGTTTGTACCTGTGCTTCAATTTTCAGGAATTAAATAAGATCACAGTGAAAAATATCTATCCTCTCCCGCTCATCCCTGATCTGTACAACCAATTATCGGGGGCTAAGTGGTTTTCCAAATTAGACCTCAGGGGAGCATATAATCTAATACGTATTCGGGAGGGGAATGAGTGGAGAACGACATTTCTCACTTCTGAAGGGTTATTTGAGAATCTGCTTATGCCCTTTGGTCTCACTAATGCGCCAGCCATTTTTCAGAATTTCAATAACCATGTATTTTCTGATTTTATTGGGCGCTTTATGGTAGTGTATTTGGATGATACCCTTGTCTTCTCAGATGACAAACAAGTTCACATGGATCATCTACGTGCTGTACTCCAGAGGTTACGGGAGAACTCGATTTTTGCGAAACTTGAAAAATGCTCATTTTTTTGTTCAAGAGTTGTCCTTTGTGGAGTTCTTCCTGTCAGAGATTTTGTATGGACATTGGGTGTTGTGAACACTTTTAATCTGACTTCTGAGTTTAGGCTCCCCTGGTGGTTGCTGATGGTAATGAAGCTGCTTTGGCTAACAGATGTTTATCACCTGAGGGCAATGATTGACAATCAGGTGTTGCTGACTGGGGAGATTTAAGTGAGCAGCATTCCCATGATCCTTGCCAGTGAGTTGTTTCTTCCTGAGCCTTTTGGAAGTCTGTTTTCTTCCTGCTGTGTCCTGCAACTTTCAGATAAGTTATTCTGCTGTTTACTTCTGTGGCATTTGTTTTCCTTTTGCTTATTTCAGTTTGTTGCCTTTCTAGAGTTTGTACAACCAGGATCCCTGCGGGGGCCTGCGCTGTACTATGCTTCTTATTTGCCACAGTTTATGTATTTCCAGTTCCCTGTTATTTAGTATTTGCTGATTTGCTACCAGTTCACACCAGAGTTCTGATCTAGCGGGAGAAAGATCGTGTGGTCTCAGTATTTTTGCATATCAGACATGTTGGAATTTTTCTTAGGGTTTTTGCTGGATTGCAGACAATACTCTTTCCTGTCCTGTTCCATCTAGACAGTTTGGGCCCCAGCATTAGCTTGCTCTATTTTCTGCCTGAGTTTGTATTTCATCTTGTATCACCGCCAATATATGTTTGGGGGCTAGCTATTCCTTTGGGGCTCTACTCCATGGCAGTTTAGCTTTCTCCTTTTTCTCTTAAGGCTTAGTTAACTCTTCAGCTGTGTCGAGGTGTCTAGGGCACCGTAGGTACGTCCCACGGCTAATTCTAGTTGTGCTGTCAGTTTAGGGGTCTGCAATTCCCTAAGTTATCAGCCTCTCTGGGTGTCTGGTTTGCCTAGCCTATTTTTTGCTACTGTCCTCCTCGGCTAACGAATCATAACACTGGGAAAGTAGAGGGCCATTGCGAATTAGGTGCAACCCAGAGACTTGAAGGGTCTTCAATGTTTTTTGGGGTTTGCAAACTATTACAGGAAATTCATTAACCCCTTAACCCCCAAGGGTGGTTTGCACGTTAATGACCGTGCCAATTTTTACAATTCTGACCACTGTCTCTTTATGAGGTTATAACTCTGGAACGCTTCAACGGATTTTCGCGATTCTGAGACTGTTTTCTCGTGACATATTGTACTTCACATTAGTGGTAAAATTTCTTCGCTATAACTTGCGGTTATTTTTTTAAATAAATGCAAATATGGAAAAAATTTTGGAAATTTGGAAATTTTTATTCCCTTAAAACAGAGAAATATGTCACACAAAATAGTTAATAAATAACATTTCCCACATGTCTACTTTACATCAGCACAATTTTGGAACCAAAATATTTTTTTGTTAGGAAATTATAAGGGTTAAAAGTTGACCAGCGATTTCTCATTTTTACAACAAAATTTACAAAGCCATTTTTTTAGGGACCACCTCACATTTTAAGTCACTTTGAGGGGTCTATATGGCAGAAAATACCCCAAAATGACACCATTCTAAAAACTGCACCCCTCAAGGTACTCAAAACCACATTCAGGAAGTTTATTAACCCTTTGTTAGGGTTCGATTTCCCGCTGCTGCACAAGGGGAGTCTCGAACCCGTCACGCTGCGGTCTCCCATTCATCTCCGCCGCAGTGGAGCCTGCTCAGCAGAGACGTCGGTCCAGGCATCTTGCCCACTGTCTTAATGCCATCACTGTTAAGAATAAATACCCGTTGCCACTGATTTCTGAGCTATTTGATAGGCTACGAGGGGCAAGGATATTTACGAAATTAGATCTGCGGGGTGCCTATAACCTGATTCGCATCCGTGAGGGGGACGAATGGAAGACGGCTTTTAATACCAGGGACGGGCACTATGAATATCTGGTGATGCCCTTCGGGCTCTGTAACGCCCCAGTCGTCTTCCAAGACTTTGTTAATGACATCTTCCGGGATATGCTCTCCACCTCAGTCGTAGTCTATCTGGATGATATTCTCATCTTTTCCCCAGATATTGACTCCCACCGGAGAGATGTTTGCAGAGTCTTCGACCTCCTACGGGCAAATTCCCTCTACGCAAAGTTGGAGAAATGTTTGTTTGAGCAGGAGTCCTTACCTTTCCTGGGCTATATCATCTCCGCTCAGGGATTGGCTATGGATCCTGCCAAACTACAGGCGGTGATGGACTGGCAAGAACCCCATTCTCTAAAGGCGGTGCAGCGCTTTATGGGATTCATTAATTACTATCGCCAGTTTATCCCTCACTTCTCAACTTTGGTAGCTGCCGTGGTTGCCCTCATCAAAAAGGGAGCTAATCCCAAATTGTGGTCTGAAGAGGTCTCCAAGGCCTTCACGTCTATTAAGTCCCATTTCGCTAGAGCTCCCATCCTACATCGCCCCGATGTTGATAAGCCATTTATATTGGAGGTGGATGCCTCGTCCGTTGGAGCTGGAGAAGTCCTTTTCCAAAAGGATGCTCAAGGTCGGAAGCATCCATGCTTCTTTTTCTCCAAGACCTTCACACCAGCGGAGAGGAATTATTCCATCGGGGACAGGGAGTTGCTAGCAATGAAGTTGGCCTTCTCGGAGTGGAGACATCTGTTGGAGGGAGCTCGCTTTCCCTTCCAGGTCTTCACGGATCACAAAAACCTGGTATATCTTCAGACAGCCCAGCGGCTTAATTCTCGCCAAGCCAGATGGTCCTTGTTCTTCTCCCGGTTTCATTTCACACTGCATTTCCTCTCGGGAGAGAAGAACATTCGTGCCGACGCTCTCTCTCGCTCTGTGGTGTCCTCGGAGGAGGAGGTGGAGGAGCCTCGGCTAATCGTCCCCACAGAGAGCCTGAGAACGGTGGCCCCGGTTTCGCTGAAGTCTGTGACCCGGGCAAGACTTTTGTGCCTACTAATTTGCGACCGGAGGTACTCTCTTGGGCACATTCGTACAGGGTGGGTGGACACTTTGGAGCAAAGAGGACATCTGAATTGTTGGCAAGGACATACTGGTGGCCGCATATGGTCCGTGACGTTGGGGACTATGTTCGGGCGTGTGTCTCCTGCGCCAAGAATAAGTCTCCACGACAACGGCCAGCTGGGTTACTTCACCCTTTGCCGGTGGCAGACAGGCCCTGGGAGATGGTTGGGATGGACTTTGTGGTGGGCTTGCCCAAGTCTCGAGGTTGCACCATCATTTGGGTAATCACCGACCATTTTTCCAAAATGGTGCATTTGGTGCCGCTTCCACGGTTACCTTCTGCACGGGCTCTGGCAGCATTGTTCGTTAGGCATATCTTTCGTCTACACGGCATGCCGGACAAAATTGTCAGTGACCGAGGTCCCCAGTTTGCGTCTCGGTTCTGGAGAGAGCTTTGTCGTCTGCTCAGTATTGAGTTAAATCTCTCTTCAGCGTACATCCTGAGACGAATGGGTTGGTAGAGAGGGCCAACCAGACCTTGGTCACCTATCTACGACATTTTGTCTCGGCCAGGCAGGATGACTGGGCATCCTTGCTACCATGGGCTGAGTTTGCACTAAACAATGCTGTGCTGATTCCACCGGACAAACTCCATTCCTCCTAAACTACGGTCAGCATCCGCGGGTTCCGGTGCCCATGCCTGTGTCTTCCGCCGACTCCAGGGTGGCAGACTGGGCTGTGGAGGCACGGGACATTTGAGACCGTACCCAGGATGCCATTCAGGCATCCAAGGAGAGGATGAGGTCCTCCGCCGACGCACATCGGAGCCCCGCTCCAACATTTGCTCCTGGGGACATGGTGTGGCTCTCTGCCCATAACATCAGGCTGCGAGTTGAGTCCACTAAGTTGGCACCCCGCTACCTGGGTCCTTTCAAGGTCCTCGAGCAGGTTAACCCTGTGGTATACCGTTTGGCTCTTCCACCACGCCTGGGTATCTCCGACACCTTTCACGTATCCCTCCTGAAACCCGTGCTCATGTCCCGGTTTTCTGAGTCATCTGCCGGGACATCTGGTTCATCTACGGATGACCATGAGGTGAACGCCATCGTAGGGTGTAAGGTGGTACGGGGCAAAAAGTTTTATTTGGTGGACTGGAGGGGCTATGGGCCTGAGGATAGATCTTGGGAGCCTGCCGAGCATGTTCACGCTCCGCAGCTCATCACTGCCTTTGAGCGCAGCGAGGCCCAAAGAAGGGGGGGCCCTAGGAAGGGGGTTAATGTTAGGGTTCGATTTCCCGCTGCTGCACAAGGGGAGTCTCGAACCCGTCCCTCTGCGGTTTCCCATTCATCTCCGGCCGCAGTAGAGCCTGCTCAGCAGAGACGTCGGTCCAGGCGTCTTGCCCACTCCTCTACTGTGCAGTGACTTGCTGCTGCCTTTCCTGGATCTGCTATTATAGCCAGTGCTGGAGCAGTCGTCTTTGGAACAAAGTCCTGCATTTTCCCATCTGAGCGTGCCCAGGGTGAGATCTCTAATTGGAGATCAGGGTTCACGTGTTCAGGTGCTGCAGCGGCTCCTATTGGTCCCCAGGAAGGTCATGTAGCTACGTGTGTTTGTAACAGCTTCTCATTGGTCCTTGTTCCTGGAAGGTCCTGTAGCTGTTGCTATAAAAGGGTAGCATGGCTGGGCCGCCATGCGCTAATATCAATCATTGTATGCTATGCGCCAGTGTGGTCATGTGTATGTGTGGATAGGGACCCGGCTGAAATAAGCCACTAGAATACCGACTTAATCGGTGAGGAGTTTGGTATGGTAGCTGGTCAGGGTCGGTGTCCTAGATGCCCTAGATTACCGGCATAACCGGTGAGGAGTTTGATTGCCGTATTCAGGGCCTGGCGTTCAGACGTCATAGATTGCGGGTGACTCCCGCGAGGACATTAGCGCATGATCACGCTTTATGTACGCTTAGCACTTAACTGTGTATCTGAGAGCCTTACAGGACACAGTGCTTTTTCTCAAGCGGCCCTGTGACGTAACAGGGTTCGCTTTCAACGCTCTAGCGTGTTTTCTTTGCCACTCAGTTGTGTCTAGTGAGTGCGCACACATCGCCATATAGCGTTGCGGCTCCTCTTCTAGCGGCTCTGTGGAGTAACAGAGTTCGCACTCATTGCCACAGCGCATTACGGCGTTTATGTTGGCAGCTCTGCGGGATAACAGAGTTTGCTTCTTGCGCCTTTTTGCCAGCAGCGGGCTTCGCCTGCACGGTGGACCCCGGGCTGCGAACGCACTTATTATTTATATTATTTTGTGCGTTCCGCCAGCCGTAACACCCTTCAGGTGCTTCACAGGAGCTGAAGCAACGTGGAAGGAAAAAATTAATTTTTAACTTTTAGTCACAAAAATTATCTTTTACAAACTTTTTTTTATTTTCACAAGGGTAAAAGGAGAAAATGGACAGATAAATTTGTTGTGCAATTTCTCCTGAGTTCGCCAATACCCCATATGTGGGGGAAAACCAATGTTTAGGCATATGGCAGAGCTTGTAAGGGAAGGAGCGCCGTTTGACTTTTTCAAACCAAAATTGGCTGGTATTGAGATTGGACGCCATGTCGCGTTTGGAGAGCCTGTAATGCACCTAAACAGTGGAAACCCCCCACAAGTGACACCATTTTGTAAACTAGACCCCCTATGAAACTTATCTAGATCTGTTGTGAGCACTTTGAACCCCCATGTGTTTCACAAATGTTTATAATGCCTGGGTGTGAAAAAAAAAAACAATTTTCCACAAAAATGATTTTTTAGTCCAAAATTTTAGATTTTTCACAAGGAAATTGGACCCCAAAAGTTGTTGTCCAATTTGTCCTGAGTACGCTGATACCCTATATGTGGGGGGGAAACTGTTTGGGTGCACTGCAGGGCTTGGAAAGGAAGTAATAACGTTTTGGAATGCAGACATTGATGGGGGTCATGCTCCGTTTGCAGTGCCCCAGATGTGCCCAAGCAGTGGAAACCCCCCACAAGTGACCCCATTTTGGTAACTAGACCCCCTAAGGAACTTTTCTAGATCTGTGGTGAACACTTTGAACCCCCAAGTGCTTCACACAAGTTTATAATGGCCGGGCATGAAAATAAAAAATCCTATTTTTTTCCCACAAAAATTATCTTTCAGTCACCAATTTTTTATTTTCCCAAGGGTAGCAGGTGAAATTGGACCACAAAAGTTGTTGTGCAATTTGTCCTGAGTATGCTGATACCCCACATGTGGGGGGAAACCACTGTTTGGGCGCACGACAGCTTGAAATGGAAGGAGCACCATTTGACTTTTTCCAACCAAAATTGGCTGGAATTGAGATTGGACGCCATGTTGCATTTGGAGAGTCCCTGATGTGCCTAAATAGTGGAAACCCCCCACAAGTGAACGAATTTTGAAAACTAAACCCCCTAAGGAACTTATCTAGAGCTGTGGTGAGCAATTTGAACCCCCAAGTGCTTCACACAAGTTTATAACGTAGAGCCGTAAAATTAAAAAATCATATTTTTTCCACAAAAAATATCTTTTCATCCCAATTTTTATTTTCCCAAGGGTAACAAGACTCCAAAAGTTATTGTGAAATTTGTCCTGAGTACGCTGATACCCCATATATGGGAGTAAATCAGTGTTCGGGTACATGGCAGATCTTGGAAGGGAAGGAGAGCCGTTTGACTTTTTCAACACAGAATTGGCTGGATGCCATGTTGTTTGGAAACTACTGATCTACCTAAACAGTGGAAACCCCGGACAAATGACACCATTTTGGAAACTAAACCCCTCAAGGAACTTATCTAGATGTGTGGTGAGCACTTTGAACCCCGAAGTGCATCACTGAAGTTTATAACGTACAGCCATAAAAATAAGAAATCTTTTTTTTATTTTACAAAAATGATTTTTTTGCCCCTAATATTTTATTTTCACAAGGGTAACAGGAGAAATTGGACCCCAAAGTTGTTGTCCAATCTGTCCTGAGTATGCTGATACCCAATATGTGTGAGAAAACTACTGTATGGACACACGTCGGGGCTCGGAAGGGAAGTAGTGAGGTTTTGGATTGCAGACTTTGATGGAATGGTCTGCGGGCGTCATGTCGCATTTGGAGAGCCCCTGATGTGCCTAAACAGTGGAAACCCCCCACAAGTGACACCATTTTGGAAAATAGACCTCACAAGGAACTTATGTAGATGTGTGGTGAGCGCTATTTAGCCCCAAGTGCTTCACAGAAGTTTATAACGTACAGCCGTAAAAAACAAAAAAATCCTTTTTTTTTAACAAAAATGATATTTTCGCCCCCAATTTTTTATTTTCCCACGGGTAACAGAAGAAATTAGTCCACAAGAGTTATTGTGCAATTTTTCCTTAGTACTCTGATACCCCATATGTGGGGTAAACTACTGTTTGAGCGCATGGCAGAGCTCAGAAGTGAAGGAGCACTGTTTGACTTTTTCAATGCCGAATTTGCTGGAATTGAGATCAGACGCCATGTCACATTTGGAGAGTCCCTGATGTGTCTAAACAACGGAAACCCCCAATTCTAACTCCAACCCTAACCCCAACACACCCCTAACCCTTGTCCCAACCCTAACCATAACCCTAACCACAAACCTAACCCTAACTCACCCCTAACCCTAATTCCCACCCTAACAATAATCCTAACTTTAGCCTCAACCCTAACACTAACTTTAGCCACAACCCTAACCCTAATGGGAAAATGGAAATAAATACATTTATTAAAATTTTATTATTATTCACTAACTAAGGGGGTGATAAAGGGGGATTTGATTTCCTACTTATAGCGGGTTTTTATGATTGGCAGCTGTCACACCAAAAGATGCTTTTTATTGCAAAAAATAGTTTTTTGCATCATCACATTTAGAGAGCAATAATTTTTGAATATTTTGGCCCACAGAGTCATGTGAGGTCTTAATTTTTGCGGTACGTGTTGACATTTTATTGGTATCATTTTTGAGAACGTGACATTTCTTGATCGATTTTTGGGAGGTTAGAATGAACAATAATCAGCAATTCATGAATTTCTTTTGGGGGGCGTTTATACCGTTCTGCGTGTGGTTAAATTGATAAAGCAGTTTTATTCTTCGGGTCAGTACGATTACGGCAATACCTCATTTATATAATTTTTTTGTGTTTTGGCGCTTTTATACAATAGAACAATTTTATATAAAAAATAATTATTTTTGCATCGCTTTATTCTGCGAGCTATAACTTTTTTATTTTTTTGCTGATTATGCTGTGTGGCAGCTCATGTTTTGCAGGACAAGATGACATTTTCAGTGGTACCATGTTTATTTATATCGGTCTTTTTGATCACGTGTTATTCCACTTTTTGTTCAGCGGTATGATGATAAAGCATTGATTTTTTGCTTCGTTTTTTTTAAGGGGTTCACTAAAGGGGTTAACTAGTGGGACAGTTTTATAGGGGGGGTGTTACGAACATGGCGATACCAAATATGTGTACTTTATTGTTTTGTTTTTTTTTATTTACAGGAAGAAATTAATTTATTGGGGAATATTTATTTTTTCCTTTAATTTGGATTTTTTTTTAACACTTGTGATTTTCATTTTTTTAACTTTTTTACTTTGTCCCAGGGTGGGACATCACTGTATTTTATCAGATCGCTTGTGTGACATGGTGCACAGCACAGCACACTTGGATCTGGGGTCCTGCAGGGAGGAAGGCCTCAGAACAGCGCGATCACATTGCGTTGTTCGGAGGGCCTCAGGGGAGCGCGCAGGGAGCCCCCTCCCTGTGCAATGCTCCCCTGTCCCCCAGTACACCGCGATCATGTTTGATCGCGGTGTGTGCCAGGGGTTAATGTGCCGGAAGCTGTCCGTGACCGCTCCTGGCACATAGTGCTGGGTATCAGCTGTGATAATCAGCTGACACCCGGCTGCGATCAGCTGCGCTTCGCCCGGGAGTGTAGTTGATCGCCTTGGAGGTACTATCCCGTCCCTGGGAACTAAGTCCCAGGTCACATGGACAGGATAGTACAGTCATGGCCAAAAGTTTTGAGAATGACACAAATATTAATTTTTACAAAGTCTACTGCTTCACTTTTTCTAATGGCAATTTGCATATACTCCAGAATGTTATAAAGACTGATCAGCTTAACAGCAATTACTTGCAAAGTCAATATTTGGCTAGAAAATGAACTTTATCCCCCAAAACACATTTCAACATCATTGCAGCCCTGCCTTAAAAGGACCAGCTAACCTCTTTTCAGTGATTGCTCCATTAACATAGGTGTGGGTGATGATGAGGACATGGCTGGAGATCAATCTGTCATGATTAAGTCAAGAATGACACCACTGGACACTTTAAAAGGAGGCTAGTGCTTGGCATCATTGTTTCTCTTCTGTTAACCATGGTTATCTCTAAAGAAACACGTGCAGTCATCATTGCAATGCACAAAAATGGCCTAACAGGGAAGAGTATCGCAGCTAGAAAGATTGCACCTCAGTCAACAATCTATCGCATCATCAAGAACTTCAAGGAGAGAGGTTCCATTGTTGCCAAAAAGGCTCCAGGGCACCCAAGAAAGACCAGCAAGCGCCAGGACCGTCTCTTAAAAGTGTTTCAGCTGCGGGATCGGGCTACCAGCAGTGCAGAGCTTGCTCAGGAATGGCAGCAGGCAGGTGTGAGTGCATCTGCACGCACTGTGAGGCGGAGACTCTTGGAGCAAGGCCTGGTCTCAAGGATGGCAGCAAAGAAGCCACTTCTCTCCAGAAAAAACATCATGGACAGACTGATATTCTGCAAAAGGTACAGGCAGTGGACTGCTGAGGACTGGGGTAAAGTTATTTTCTCTGATGAATCCCTTTTCGATTGTTTGGGACATCAGGAAAATGCCTCATTCGGAGAAGACAAGGTGAGCGCTACAACCAGTCTTGTCTCATGCCAACTGTTAAGCATCCTGAAACCATTCATGTGTGGGGTTGCTTCTCAGCCAAGGGAATCGGCTCTCTCACAGTCTTGCCTAAAAACACAGCCATGAATAAAGAATGGTACCAGAATGTCCTCCAAGAGCAACTTCTCCCAACCCTCCAAGAGCAGTTTGGCGATCAACAATGCCTTTTCCAGCATGATGGAGCACCTTGCCATAAAGCAAAGGTGATAACTAAATGGCTCAGGGAACAAAACAAAGAGATTTTTGGTCCATGGCCTGGAAACTCCCCAGATCTTAATCCCATTGAGAACTTGTGGTCAATCATCAAGAGACGGGTGGACAAACAAAAACCTAAAAATTCTGACAAATGAAAGCATTGATTGTGCAAGAATGGACTGCTATCAGTCAGGATTTGGTCCAGAAGTTGATTGAGAGCATGCCAGGGAGAATTGCAGAGCTCCTGAAGAAGAAGGGTCAACACTGCAAATATTGACTTGCTGCCTTAACTCATTCTGTCAATATAAGCTTTTGTTACTCATATGTTTGCAATTATTATATTTCTGTCTGTGATAAAAACATCTGTCAAACACACATAAAAACCAGAGGGCAGCAGATCATGTGAAAATATAATATTTGTGTCATTCTCAAAACTTTTGGCCATGACTGTACGTCCGATGACAGAAAGGGGTTAAGGGGTTTTCACAAGTGGTCAAGCCCCTCACTGATTTTATTCGAAAGGGGGCTGATGTCAAAAACTGGTCAGCTCCAGCTGTGGCGACATTTACTTTATTAAAGAAATGTTTTATGTCTGCCCCTGTTTTGGTCCAGCCTGATCTGTCTGAACAGTTCATCGTTGAGGCGGACGCGTCAGAGGTTGGGGGTGGGGCTGTGATGTCCCAAAGACCCGCCATTTTGACGAACCTGAGACTGTGCCTTCTTCTCGAAAAAATTCTCTCCTGCCGAGAGAAATTATGATGTTGGGAATTGGGAGCTTTTAGCTATCAAGTTGGCCTTTGAAGAATGTGGTCACTTTTTGGAGGGGGCTGTTCACCTGATCATGGTGATTATGGATCAGAAGAAAATGTCTTATATTGAGTCTGCCAAAAGTTTGACTCCCAGACAGGCTTAGTGGTCACTTTTTTTTGCGCTTTAATTTTTCTATCACTTTTCAACCGGGTTCCAAGAATGTCAAGGTGGATGCCTTATCTCATAGCTTGAATCCTATATCACCTCCCGAACCTCCTTCCTCCATTCTTCAGCACAGGGTGGTTGTGGCAGTGGTGTCCTTAGAAGTAGAGCAGGAGATTCATGAGGCTCAGTCTCTTGCTCCTCTGTCATTGTCTGACAACAAGTTCTTTGCCCGGGTTCAGCACAGGTTGAGGGTGCTCCAGGAGTTCCACGATTCTGCTTCTAGTGGCATCCTGGAGTCTCGTCCACTCGTAGGGCTATTGCTAGGCTGTTTTGGTGGTCCTCTATGGCCTTTGATGTCACCGTGTTTGTGTCTTCCTGTGATACATGTGCCCGTGCTAAAAGCTCTCATAACCGGCCGGCCAGGGAATTGGTGCCATTGCCAATTACAGATAAACCATGGACTGATTTGTCCATGGACTTTATCAATGATCTCCCTCCTTCCAATGGCAAAACTGTGGTCTGGGTGGTGGTGGACAGATTCAGTAAACAGGCACATTTTGTACCTCTGGCAGGACTGCCTAATGCAGAAACACTATCGAGGTTGTTTGTTGAACATGTGGTGTAGTTGCATGGTGTACCTTTGAATGTGGTTTTGGATAGGAGGGTACAATTTGTGCCCAAATTCTGGAAGGCTTTTTGTCAAAGGTTGGGTATTAGTTTGGCCTTCTCCTCGGCCTTCCATCTCAAAACCAATGGTCAGATAGAGAGGACCAAACAGTCCCTTGAACAAATTTTGCAGTATCTTGTCACATTCCAGCAGGAGGATTTGTGCTCTTCATTGCCAGTGGCTGAGTTTGGCTTTAATAATCGTATTAATCAGTCCATGTGCACCTCACCATCCTTTTGCAATTATGGCTTTCACCCCCATTTTGGTGACTTTTCCAGGATGGACTTGGAGTGTCCAGGCGCTGATTTGGCCATTCAGTGGTTGAGAAAGGTATGGAGGTCCAGAGGAACATTGGGGAGGCTCAGGGCAAACATAAACATTTTACAGATAAGCGAGGATCTACATGACCTGTATTCCTGGTGGGAGATAAAGTATGGTGGTCTATCAGGAACATTCAGCTGAAAGTTCCTTCTGCTAAGCTAGGTCACAGGTTTATAGGTCCTTATGAAATAATTGAGATTGTCAATCCAGTTGCCTTTTGCTTACGCCTGCCTCCATTGCTTCGGATCCCCAATGTGTTACATAAGATTCTCCTGAAGTCATTTGTCCCTTCCTCTGCTGGGTCTCCATCCATTCCGCCTCTAGTGTCCGTGGATGGGTAGATGGAGTATGAGGTGGAACAGATTGTGGATTCATGCACGGTCCTCAGTTCACTTCAATACTTGTTTCATTTTAGGGGTTACGGTCCAGAAGATCGATCCTGGGTGCCTGCGCTATCTGTTCATGCTAAACGATTGGTTTGGGAGTTTCATGCATGGTATCCTGGGAAACCTGGGGGTCCGGTGGCCCCCTTGAGAGGAAGGTACTGCCATGATCCAGACCGGGTTTTGAGTTCTCTTTTCCCCAGTCTGGTCATATCGGGGGTTAACCTTGTTCAGCCTCAGTCTCTCAGTCTGGGTTCAGGTTGGCTATTTATCGCCGCTGTGTCCTGCAGCGATTTTGGTTATAGTTTTTGCCTAGGGCTGCTGTAACTGACTCTGAATGCTCTGATTTGTCCTTCTGCATTTGCTGTCTGAACCCTTGTCTCTGTTTTCCCCCATTCCCGTTTTGACTGTTCCCCTTTAGTGTATTGATCTCCCAGTTCTGATTTGACTTGTATCCTGACCTGCTTCTGTCTTTTGTCTCTTGGCTTATCCGCTCCTGACCACTACTGACTATCTCGGCTTGCCTCTGACCCTGAGTTTGTTTATTCCGTTTTGTACTGCGCTACAGTGTGTTGCTTGATTCGGTCTGTTTGACTACTCTGCTGCCACCTGTGGTAGCCTTGCTGTTGCATTGCAAGCCTGCTCTGTTTAGGTGCAGTTCTGCGTTCTCTACTGCCATCTAGTTGAGCCTGCACCTATCTGCATTGCAGCAGCCTGGCAATGCACATGCTTATTTTTTGTGTGTGATGGAACAGCACAAAAAAGAGAAAAGAAAAGGTAAATCGACATAATTTTACACAAAACACCAAGAATGGGCCAGGCAAAATTGTTGACTCCGTCAACTTAATATTTGGTTGCACACACTTTTGTTTGCACCTTTACAAAATGTGGGTTAAACAACTTTGTTTCAAACATGTGATGCTCGTTCAACATCTGGCAAGTAATAGGTGTGAGCAATATGAAAATCAGACATGAAAAGTCACGTAAAAATGGGAAAAGTTGACTCAATCTTTGCACTGTGTCTCTGTGTGTGCTACACTAAGCATGGAGAACAGAAAGGGAAGAGGAAAACTGTCTGAGAATTTGAGAACCAAAATTGTTGAAAAATATCAAGTTCATCACCAGAGATTATGATGCTCCTTTGCCCATGGTGCGCAACATAATCAAGAATTTAAGGTTGAAAGATGTTTGGGTGTTTTGCTGCCTCTTGTACTGGGTGCTTTGACCGTGTGAAAGATATCAAGAAATCTGAAGATTATCAAAGGATTTTAGGTAGCAATGCATTGCCCAGTGTCAGAAAGCTGAGTTTGCTTCCTACGACATATGTCTTCCAACAGGACAATGACCCCAAAACATACTTCAGGAAACACCCAGGAATGGATGGAAAGAAAGTGCTGGAGAGTTCTGACAAGGTTAGAAATGAGTCCTGATCTAAATCCCATTGAACACATGTGAAGAAATCTTAAAATTGCTGTTGAGAGAATGCACTGTTCAAATATGAGAGACCTGGATCAGTTTACAAAGAAGAGTGGTCCACAATTCCAGTTTAGAAGGTTGAGAAAGTTTTGATGATTATAGGAAGGGATTGATTGCTGTCATTTATTCCAAACTGTGTGCCAGCAAATATTAAGTTGAGGGTGCCAACAATTTTGTCCTGCGCATTTTTGGGATTTTGTATGAAATTATGTCCAATCTGCTTTTTTTCTCAGTTTTTTTGAGTTGCTCCAATACACTTGAAGGAAATAAACATGTGTATTACAAAAGGTGTAATTGCAATAATTTTCTGTGAAAAATACTTAATTTTCTGGAACAATTTCAAGGATGCCAACACTTTCGGCCATGACTATTTGTGCTTTATTGTAATTCATTATATGCAAATAGTACAATATTAATTTTTCCATCCTTGTTTTTTTTCTTATAATTATTACATTTTATTGAAAGAGAATTAAAATGGTAGCTGTCTAGAGTTAGAACAGGAGAAGTATAAAATAATAGTCAATGTATCGAAGTGATGAAACAACCGTATTAACAAGGGACAGTTCTTGACATTTGCTGGAAATTATCTTTTATTTCAAATATAAACTTATTTATATTTCTAAGCAATATTGAAGGATATCATTCCTTCTACAATGCATGACTTTTGAGCCATTGTGTGAGATTCATGGCACAAATGTTAAGCAAGAATATTTGCTTATCTAGTACATATTAAGCCCGATTATTCTAATGATCTTTACCTCCATATCCTTAAAAATATCTTTTGGCTGACATATAACTCAAAAAAATAGGATATCTTAATTTTTTTAGCTAAACATTACATTTAACTTTAATTTTCTTTGCTGTGAATTGCAATACTTTAAAGCCTCTATTTGCCTTGATGTGTGTAGCACTCTGAGGTCTCCTAAGGACTATATACAACCCTTTGCAAGCCCTTTAAAGGGAAACTGTCATATGAAAAAACTATATTAATCTGCTGATATGGGGTTAATCTGCAGATTAATAGTGTTCTGAACCAACCTTGCTACCGCACTTCAAGCCCTGTTGCCGGGACTAAATTAAATTTTTTCGTCTCACTAGTGTACGAGTTGCAGTCAGGGGTGGCGGGTTCAGTCATCACTCTGTGTATAGAGAATGGTGACTGTAACCATGCACCCATCACTGAGTTACAGCTGGCCCTAATGCTGAGAAGCTGTTAATCAGTGCCGAGGCGTGGTTACAGCCACAACTCTGTATACACAAGAGTGATGACTGAAACCACTCTGGTTCCACCTCTGAGCCTGAAACCTGAATGCTGTTGGGAATAATAATATTAATGTCCTCCTGGCAGTGGGGCTCTAAGTGCAGGCACCAAGCAGGTTCAGAATGCTATTAATTTGCAAATTAATCCCGTATCAGAAGATTAATAGCGTTTTTTTATGTAACAGGTCGCTGAAAGAGGTAACATTATCCTGCTGTGACTGAGACAAATGATGTGCCATATTCTATATAATGCTCTCTGCCTCCATACCAGCCAGAGGACAAGTATGCCAATTGTGGCCTGTGTTTAGTAATACTACCACCCGGAAAATTAAAGTCAGTGGTGATGGTGGTAGTTATACTGCTACTAGTGGCTCACGCATTCTTAGCTATGATATTTTTTTTCTTTTACACTACCCTGTCCATTGCCACTTTCTATGTATCATACATTTTGTACAATTTTATATCTACCTTTTGACAATGTTTTCAGCCCCAATTATTAAATTCTTGTCAAAAAGAATGTAAGAAGAAATGCTAATTACTTGGATATATACAGAAAGCAAAATGTGGCAGCAGGCTTGTGGCATGTACAGTTGTAAAATTTGACTTGTAAAATAGATGTGCAAAAACAGTCAAGCACAGTTAAATAAAACCTATTTTACAGGCATAAATTAGGTAAAAAAACATAAGACTATATTAAACCAAAATAATATTTATTCAATAAAATATTAGAACAATTAACAAATTACAGTGCCTCTAAGAAATGCAGGGATATATAAGTGTCTCAATACCAGTCAAAATCTGAGTATTTTTCATGTAATACTACACAAAAATATTATTTACCTTAGGTAACACCTTCATATATTCTACATAATATGACCAAACCAATCATATCCACTATAAATCATTAGTGGTCTTATACTGTCATATATACATGTATACCTTGTAAGCCACTCTTCCTTCTGTATATAGGAAAGATGTGTATCTTCGTACCGTGTTAGCCAGTAGATAGAAAAATATTTAGAATTGAGAGTCATCAGTGGTTGATACCTTTTAATGGCTAACTGAAAAGATGATAACAAATTTCAAGCTTTCGAGACTACTCAGGTCTTTTCATCAGGCAAAGACTAAAACAAAAACTGAAGAATCACATATTTATACACAAGACAGCACAGAAATAATGCAATAGGTAAGACAAGTGATGTGAAGCAGAACTGTCATTATGGGAGAGGGATGAACACA
This sequence comes from Oophaga sylvatica, assembly GCA_033576555.1. NCBI lineage: Eukaryota > Metazoa > Chordata > Amphibia > Anura > Dendrobatidae > Oophaga > Oophaga sylvatica. The sequence goes on from JARQOD010000001.1 coordinate 197,808,848, forward strand.
AATATTGGAACAGTTAAATAGATAAGGAGTGTGAAAGTTTTATTGCCCTCTGATTGGGGTCTGGTATTGTGTTTTGATGCCCCCAGGTCAGAGAAGCAGATTCCTTAATTGATGTACAAGGACATAAATCCATGGGAAACATTCATTCCAGCACTGAGAGTGTCAAAGGTCATTATGAGCTTATATTCCCAAACCTTTCTATCTCTCTCAGATTTAAAGTTAGATTTTAATACAAGTAATTTCATGTCCATCATGGTATGACCAGGGATACAAAAGTGTTTGGCCACAGGTAGATCCATTCTTTTTTCTCTTATTGTGTGGCGATGGGAATTCATCCTTGTTCTCGGTTTTTGCCCGGTCTCTCCCACATACAGACCCCCAGTTGGACATTTCGTACAAATAATTAGGTACACCACATTGTATGTGATGCAGCTGAAAGTACCTGGGATCTTGTAGTCCTGATGGGAGTTGGGGATCTTTATCTTGTCCGTGGTCATTATAGATGCACAGGTTTTACATTTTTTCTTGTTGCAAGGAAAGGTTCCTGCAGCTGTTGGGGAGGACAGGGAGCTTCTGACAATGTTGCTTTTTAGATTTGAGGGCTGCCTAAAACACAGTAGTGGGGGTCGCCCCAGAATGACCTTTTTGAACCAGGGCTACCATCCAAGAACAATTGAAAACCAAATTACAAGAGCCACAAGAATATCAAGGAATCACCTGCTACAGTACAAAACTAAAGATGAAAATAACCGGGTGCCTCTATGTAATGTATGTAGTACAGTTCATATAGCGTCTTGTGCTTGGGTGCGATGAAAATACATGAGACACAGGTTTGATATAGAAAGTCTTGTATTACTTCATACAAGTTGGCAAAAATAGTCACACAGTTTGCAGACACAGAAGCAGGAGACACAGCAGGCCAGAGCAATCTAAGCTCAGCAATCACTCTCCACAACAGGTTCAGGATCTTCTTCTCTGTTACCGTAAGTCCATGCAAACGTGGGTCTTTCAAAGAGCAGGGTTCAGAGTCCACAAGTGCTTCAGAGTTCCTCAGTAGGAATAGCTGGAGTACAAGGTCCAAGGCTTTAGGAGTCAGGTCACAGTTCACTGCAGGCTAGATTCTGAAGCACTGATTGCTCAGCTGTGGCTGCTTAAGAAGCAAAAGGAGAGAATCAGGGCGGGAACATGCAAGCTGGAAACTCCATTTTGACTGAGGGCAAGATAGCTGCAGCAAGACAGAAAGTAAAATGGCTGACGAACAAACTGAGTTTCAGGAACATGTACACAGAACCTTACATTACTCCCCCCTTAGGGACAACCTCCGGATGACCTCAGGCCAGGCTTGTGTGGGTACCTCTGATGAAACTGACGGAGCAAGCGAGGAACATTAACGTTATTGACTGGTTCCCATGAGTTGTCCTCCACTGGGTAGCCCTGCCATTTAATCAGATATTGTAACTGATTTCTATACAACCTGGAATCTAAAATCCTTTCCACCACAAATTCTTCCTGACCATCGACTAGCACTGGGTCAGGGCAAGGAGAAGAACGTCCAGGAAACTTATTGGGTGTCGCAGCCTTTAGTAGGGATACATGAAAGACAGGGTGAATTCTCATCGTTCTGGGCAGTTGAAGACGACAAGCAACGGCACTTATAATTTTACTGATTTTATAGGGTCCAATGTACTTATGTCCCAACTTAGACGATGAAATCCTTAACTTAAGATTTCTGGTTGACAGCCAGACCAAGTCTCCTACCTTGAAAGCTGGTGCAGGTTTACGAAATTTATCTGCTGCTTTCTTGTACCTTTCCTGAGCCGATTCCAGATTCTCCTTTAGAAGATCCATATTCTTCTGTAAAGACGTGATTCTTTCAGCCACTGCTGGTAAAGGCGTTTCTATGGGAAATCGTGGTAGAATGTTAGGATGATAACCTAGATTAGAGTAAAAAGGAGACTGCTTAGTGGAGGCACTCTGAGAGTTGTTATACGAGAACTCAGCTAATGGAAGTAGATCCACCCAATCATCCTGTAGGTGGCAGATAAAGCAGCGGAGATACTGCTCCAGGGTTTGATTGGTTCGTTCGGTCTGTCCATTAGTCTGGGGATGAAAAGCAGAAGAAAGGTTTACTTTAATGTCCAATGCTGCACAGAAATTTTGCCAAAACCTAGAAGTGAATTGCACCCCTCGATCCGAAATAACCTCATCCGGTACTCCATGTAAGCGAAACACATCTTTAATCATCAAATCTGATTTCTGTTTTGCAGTGGGTAAGCCGACACAAGGGATAAAATGAGCTGCCTTTGTTAGACGGTCAACCACCACTAGAATGGTGTTCTTCCCTTGAGAGGTTGGTAACTCCACAATGAAGTCCATAGAAATGGATCCCCACGGGCGGGACGGGGTGGGAAGAGGCTGTAACAGACCAGTTGGTGAGGAGCGAGGTGTTTTGCATCTTGCACAGACTTCACATGAAGTGACATAGTTTAAAACATCTTTCCTGCAAGTGGGCCACCAAAAGAAACGAGAGAGAAATTCCTGTGTCTTTAGAATTCCTCTATGCCCAGCTATCTTGGAATCGTGAATGAGTTGCAATACTCTCAATCTGACTGTTTCAGGAATATACAGGCGTTGTCCCTGAATCCACACACCATTCTTAAAGACAAGACTTACGTCCCTTGGGGGTTGTGCCAAAAAGGAATCCGCATGGTATGCTTCCTTGATGTCCTTAAGTAGGTCTTGATTATGAATTACTCCTAGGAATCTAGAGTCAGGAAGAATAGTCTTAGGAGGAGTAATTGGACGTGTTTCTGCTGAGTAAATCCTAGAGAGTGCATCAGCCTTTCCATTGCGCGATCCTGGTCTATAAGAAATGATAAAATTAAATTGGTTTAAGAAAAGATTCCAGCGAGCCTGGCGAGGAGTCAGGCACTTAGCCGACCTGATAAACTCAAGGTTACGATGATCTGTCAGGACGACTATTTGCTGTGCAGCTCCCTGAAGAAGGTGTCTCCATTCTTTGAAGGCGGCAATAATGGCCAACAACTCTCTATTGCCCACATCGTAGTTCCTCTCAGCCGAAGACAACTGCTGGGAAAAGAAGGCACAGGGATGCAAGACATCTTCTCACCTGTTCTCTGAGAGAGTATAGCTCCAACGGCACAGTCTGAAGCATCCACCTCTATTATGAAGGCAAGCTCGGGGTTGGGATATACTAAGATAGGTGCGGTGGTAAATTTATCTTTTAGACGGGAAAATGCTTCCTGGACTTGGGGAGTCCAGGAGAACCTAGACTCTTTCCGGGTAAGTTGGGTGATAGGTGACACTACCTCAGAGAAATTTCTAATGAAACGTCTATAGAAGTTGGCAAACCCGATGAAGCGCTGTACCTCCTTCACATTTCTAGGACTTGGCCAATCCTTGATGGCTTGGGTTTTGCTTCCATCCATACTAATTCCTTGTGTAGACAGTACATACCCCAGAAATTGAATTTCGGTCCTATGGAATTCACACTTTTGAAGTTTGATGTAAAGATGATTTTGTCTTAGACGTTCCAAGACCATTCTCACATGTCCATGATGTTCCTCTGTGGAGTTAGAAAAAATTAGAATATCATCCAAATAAATTACCACGAATGTATCTAGGAGATCCCTGAAGATGTCATTCACCAAGTGTTGGAAAGTGGCTGGGGCGTTACTCAGACCAAAAGGCATAACTAGATATTCAAAGTGTCCATAGCGTGACCTGAATGCAGTCTTCCATTCATCCCCAGGTCTAATACGGACTAAGTTATAGGCCCCACGAAGATCTAGTTTAGAGAAAATTTTGGCATGTCGCACTCTCTCCAATAACTCAGGGATTAAAGGCAATGGATAACGGTTTCTAATAGTAACCTTATTGAGTTCCCTATAGTCTACGCATGGTCTCAGAGATCCATCTTTCTTCTTTACAAAGAAGATGGGTGCACCTGCAGGAGAGGAAGAGGGCGTATGAAGCCCTTGGCTAGATTTTCGTCTATGTAATCCTTTAAAGCCTTTAGCTCGTGCCCCGCCAGGGGGTAGATCTTACCAAAAGGTATCTCTGCTCCAGGCAATAATTCAATTGGACAATCATATGGACGGTGAGGAGGAAGCTGGTCAGCGTTCTTCTTGTCACATAAATCCACATAGTCCTGGTATACAGCTGGTAGTTCAGGGACTGACATGATTCCTTAGGAACAGAGCAAGCTGAAACTTTTGGACTCATCTGTTTCTCTGGAAAGTGTAATTCCTTGGTCTCCCAGTTAATGGTAGGATTCTGAGCCTGCAGCCATGGTAGCCCTAGAATAATGGGAAAGTGGGGAGAAGAGATAAGCATAAAGGACAGTTTCTCTTGATGATCTTTACCCATAAGAACCCTCAAAGGCTCTGTTTCCTGATCCACTGGTCCAGAGGTCAGCAGGGAGCCATCCACAGTTTCCATCTGTACTGGAGTAGCCTTCTTCACTGAACGTATCCCCTGTTTCAGAGCAAAGGAGACATCCATAAAATTTCCACTTGCCCCTGAGTCGATCATAGCAGAGCTAGACACCCAAGCTGAGTCAACCCAGAGTTTGATGGAAAGAAAGCAATGAGAATTGTTTTTCTTACAACTCAGCTGGGACACCGCTGAGGAAACTTGAAAAATGGCAGCGTTTACACAGTCAACGTCCTCAGAGGTAACGGAGTTTAAGTCCGAGAAATCAAGATCTGTTGCTGCAGATCTCTCTGGAGCCTGAGGCTCGGACCTGACAGATCCCCTCTCGCAACACTCACAATGAATGAGTGCTGCAGTAGTCTTACGAGAACGGCTGGGGCAGTTTATAATGAAGTGCCCTGACTTACCACAATATAAACATAGATTCTCCTTAAAACGATGTTCCTTGCGTGCATCACTAACCCGTCGTTGTAAAGAGTCTACCTGCATGGGTTCAGGTTCAGGTTCCCGTGTAATCCTACTCAAAGGTTCCTTAGCTGGAGAGGAAGGTAGGAAAAGGTTAGTGCGATTGCTTTCGAACCATCTCTCTTGCCTGCGTTCAGTCAGACGAGTATCAATACGGATGCAGTAGTTAATAAAGTCACCTAACGCAGTGGGAGGGTCGGCACGAGCAAGTTCATCCTTAATCAGTGGAGATAACCCCTTTCGAAAAATAGATTTTTTGGCGGAACTGTCCCAGGTGGTATCAAGGCCCATCTCCTGAAATCCAAGGCATATTCAGCTACCGAGTGCTTACCTTGGCGCAAAGCTGACATGGCTGCCTCAGCTGTTGCACCTCGATTGGGGTCATCAAACACCTGCCCCATGGCTGAAATAAAAGCATCAAGGTGATTCAAACAATCATCCTCAGTCTCAATCAAGGGTTTGCCCACATCAAAGCCTTGTTGGTAAGCAACATAATTATAGTAAGCACCTTAGATCGTTCAGTGGGAAATTGTGAAGCATGTGCAGAAAAAAAAAGATTGCATTGATTAATAAATCCCCTGAATTTCTCACGTTCACTGCCAAAACGAAAAGGGGGCAACTTGGGAATCCCAGAACTCGGGGCTACGGCAGGAGCCTGGACTCGCTCTTCTAGAACCTCAATCCTGGCTCGCAAATCCTGGGCAGTCTGTCCAAACACTTGCAAATTGTGATTAGTGAGGTCCTGTAGGCTTGAAAAACGGGTCTTTATATTCTGCAAATCTGCAAGGATATTATCAGTCACTCCGCAAAGTTCCTTTATGCGGGCCTCCATTTTCCAGATCTTTTAAGACAAGAGTACTGGAAGAAGAGGAAAGGAGAAAAAAAAACAATAGTGTTTACCTGTGGTAACACTGCAGAGAGAAAAAAAAATTAAGGGAACTGCTCACCTGGAATGGTTGTGAGA
>JARQOD010000001.1:197814831-197892589 GCA_033576555.1 Oophaga sylvatica
TTGGAGGAGTACGATCCAGAGGCAGAGAAAGTGAGCCATAATGCTGCCAACCTAGGTGTCACGAGGGGAAGGTGGGACAAAATCTTTTGAAATCCATGCATGGTTCATTTTAATGAAGGTTAGATCTTCCACATTTTTGGTGGACAGACGTGTCCTTCTTTCTGTCAGGATTGATCCAGCAGCACTGAACACTTTTTCAGATAACACACTACCAGCAGAGCAAGCGAGCTCCTGTAAGGCATATTGCGCCAATTCAGGCCAGGTGTCCAGTTTACAGGCCCAGTAGTCAAAGGGGAATGACCTGTGAGGGAGAACATCAATATGAGAGGAGAAGTAGTTTTATACCACAGTTGACAACTGCTGTCTCCTGTCTGTTGCAATAGAATCCTGATGGTGAACTGTCGTGTGAGCGGTACTCGAGAAATCAGTCCACAACATGGTCATGAAACCCCTGTCTCCAACCCCACTTTTGCTGTGTGTAGCACGAACACCTCTTCCATTCGGCCCACTAGGCCTCATGGTAGAACCAGCAACGCTGCTGTGTGATGGGAATGCCTCTAACAAAGGGTTTACAACAGTTGCTTGTTTGTTCACCAACATTAGCTCTAGGTTCTCCTGTGGCATGCTGTTCTGTAATTTTCCTTTATAGCGTGGATCAAGGATGCTGGCCAACCAGTAGTCGTCATCCTTAATCATTGTGGCAATGCGGGGTCCCTTTTTAGGATGAGCAAGGCATAATCACACATGTGGGCCAATGTTCCAGGTGTCAATGATGCACTGAGACTGGTGGGTGGAGGAGCACTATCTGAAATATCCACATCCCTCCAGTCCCGCAAAAACCCTGTACCTTATGTTGGCACGCCAATATTTGATCTTGCCCCCTGAGAAGCATCCTCTTTCCCCAAATAATCCTCCACCTCATCCTCCTCCTCCTCATCCTCTTCTTCCTCTCCATAGTCCTGGACATTTCCCTGAGGAGACAATGGCTGACTGTCAGCAAGGCTTCCCTCCTGCTCCTCCTCTTCTTCCTCCTGTGCTACAGACGCCTGAACCTTAATGTGCGTCAAAGTTTGCATGAGCAGACGCATAAGTGGGATGCTCATACTTATGATGGCGTCGTCTGCGCTTACCAGCCGTGTGCATTCCTCAAAACACTGCAGGACTTTACAGAGATCTTTGAGCTTCGACCACTGCACACCCGACAACTCCATGTCTGCCCTCGTACTGCTTGCCCGTGTATCCTGCCACAAATGCATTACAGCCTGCCTCTGTTCGCACAGCCTTTCAACCATGTGCATGGTGGAGTTCAACCTTGTTGCAACATCTATGATTAGGTGGTGCTTGGGGAGGTGTAGCGATCGCTGCAACCTCTGCATCCGACTGGAGTCTACGGGCAATCGACGGATGTGCGAGCACAGTCTTCGCACCTTATTGAGCAGGACTGCTAAGTCGGGATAATTTTTGAGGAAGCACTGCACCACTAAGTTCAAGGTGTGAGCCAGGCAAGGTATGTGTTGGAGTTTTGCACGGGCTATGGCCGACACAAAATTACGCCCATTATCACTAACTACCTTGCCTGGCTCAAGATGTAGACTGCCCAGCCATGACTCAGTTTCTCGCTGCAAGTAGTCGGCCAGTACCTCCGCGGTATGTCTGTTGTCACCCAAACACATCATTTGTAAAACAGCCTGCTGACGTTTAGCACCAGCTGTTCGATACTGTGACACCTCCTGTGCAACACTGACAGCTGCGAAGGGAGGTCTGGTGCCACAGCACTCTGTTGACGACTCCGAGATTTCGCTTCTGGAGGAGGAGGAGGGTGTAACGCCTACAGCCAACTGTTTCCTATACCGTGGGCTAGACAGAACTGTCCCACCAACGCTGTCCTCTGTGGACCCTGCTTCCACCACATTCATCCAGTGCGCTGTGATGGACACGTAACGCCCCTGGCCATGCTTACTGGACCATGCATCTGTTGTGAGGTGCACTTTCCACTCACTGATTGTTTGAGTGCATCGACAATGCGTTCTTTCACATGCTGGTGGAGGGCAGGGATGGCTTTTCGAGAAAAGAAGTGCCGACTAGGTAGGTCATAGCGAGGGACAGCGTAGGCCATGAGGTCCCTGAATGCAGCGCTTTCAACTAAACGGAAGGGCTTCATCTTTATTGCGATCAGTTTGGCAATGTAGGCGTTCAAAGACAGTGTGCGCGGATGAGAGGGTGAGTACTTTTTGGACCTACTCATAGCGTCTGGTAGGGTGAGCTGTACTTGAGAGCTGCATATGGGGGAACTACCGGTGGACATGACGGACTGAGAGGGGGTTGGTGATGTTGATGGTATTGGTGGTGCTGATGGCGATGGCCTACATGCACTCTTTCCTTGCAAAAAACGACTGATTCCCTGACTGCTTTGGCCTTGCGCCGACACCTCAACACTTGTTGCTGCTGGTGTGCCAACCGGTGGTGTTACAGTGGGGGAAGCGAGGGTTGGTGGCTAACTTCAGTCGGAGCAGGTGCACATGTGCTAACTGAGCTTTGGTAGTCCATCCACGCTTGAAAGGGCATGGTATTTAAATGTCTAAGCATGCAACTGGTATTCAAATTTTTGACATTTTTACCTCTGTTAAAGTTCCTACCACACTTCTTACATGTAACCTTGACATCATCAATAGGATTTTGCTCAAAAAAGTGCCAAACTGCACTTTTCCTACTATTGTATAAATTTTCAGAGCTTGCACGCTGTGATACTTGGACCGTCTGTCCAAGCTGTGCTGCTACTTTTGGTGGGGTTTTCTAACACGTTTTTTTACAGCTGCGGGACTCACAGAGAAACCCTGCTGCAATGTCGACAACTGCTGCGGATCCTCTTCAGCTTGTGAGTTATATTTGCCACCGTCAACTTCTTCCCCACTGGATGCCAATCTGAATCAACTACTGGGTCATCCGTCATCTCCTCTTCTATTTCATCTGTACCTTCCTCTGTGTGACCGTGTATGGTGCGGGAAGGGGCACCTGAGTTTCATCAGGGTCAGCTACTGGCTCTGGACACTGCGAAGGCAATGTAGTGCTTTGTGGGAATGTACCAGCTGAATCATCTATCAGTGGCTGTGCATCACTGCACTCCATGTCAGATTCATCTTGGACTGGTGAATTTATGATTTTACTTGTTAACCCTGGCATGGGATGTGAAAACAGCTCCATGGAGTAATCACCAGCACTGCGGGCTGCCGCATCCTTCACTTTATTTGGGGTGAAGGACAAAAGGAAAATGGTTGTTCCTGACCAGAAGCACCAAATGAGTAATGAGTGCTTCTACATTTTGAAACTTGAGAAGAGGAGGACATAGAGCTGGAGCCTGCTTCAGCAAGGTAAGACAAAACCTTTTCCTGTTGCTCCGGCTTTAAAAGAGGTTTACCTACTCCCAAAAAAAGATAGCTTTCGAGGGATTGTGGACCCAGACAATGCCGCCTGATCAAGACCTCCTGCCTTAGGAGCTATAGTGCACCACCATCACCATCTGTACTAGCTGGCCCCCACTGCCCACCTTTATGGGGTCTGAGACCATACCTACTCATGTTTGTGAAAATGTTCACAAAATAACAGCAGATATATGATACTGTATCAGAAGCATGCAGCTGTATAAGGTGAATGTTAATTCTGGAAATTTGAGAGGATATCTTTGTCGAGTAACACAGCCGCTCACAGGGTCAGTATGGAGTACAACACAATCTGAATTTAATTAAAACTGTAGTATATCACTAGCATACAGCTGAGAACACCACTGTTGGTGTAATGAGAAATATCCGTAGATATTTGGTACAGAGTCTCACTATGGAGGAGACCTGAATTTTCAAATTAGCAAAACTGTACTATATAAGTAGCGTACAGCTGGAATCAGTGTGGGTGTAATTTTAAATCTCCCTAAATATTTCAGGGGTAACACACACGCTCACAGACGCAGGATGGATTAGGCCCCACTTTTACAATGAGGAAAAGTGTCGTATATCACTAACGTACAGCTGAGAACACTGTTGGTGTAATGAGAAATATCCGTAGATATCTGGTACAGAGTCTCACTATGGAGGAGACCTGAATTTTCAAATTAGCAAAACTGTACTATATAAGTAGCGTACAGCTGGAATCAGTGTGGGTGTAATTTTAAATCTCCCTAAATATTTCTGGGGTTACACACACGCTCAGACGCAGTATGGAGTACACCACAATAGTAAGATCAGGAATCAGGATAACTGTACTATAGCAGTAGAGCACAGGTGTATACAAAGCTGGGGTATTTGGTAATCTCTGTATAGATTTCCGTAGTCACACAAAGACGCTCGCTCAGTATTGATTTTGCACCGTAATACATACGGCAGAAAAACACAACTGTTTCAAAAGATACCAGTTGTATACAGTTTTGTTAAAAAAAAAACACGTATGGTTTTACAGACTCACACACAGATAGCAGGCTTTTGTACGCGATACCAGCCGGTACATGGTACTGTGTGAGGAGCGTACAGCTCTATATGGTGTGGGCCAAAATCAAGGCTCAGAGACTGTGCAGAAAAGTATTATTTCAGTATTACTGATGTTAAGCTGCTTTGAAAAAAGCAGTCTGCACAGCAGTGTCCACACAGCTATACAGCTAGCAGGCAGCCTACAAATTGGATATGCTGCTGCTGCTGCACTGAAAAAATGTCTACTCTCTCAATGGCAAGGAGTAAGACTAGAGCAGAGTGCACAGTAAGAATCTACACTGCTGCTCCACACTACCAATTCCTCCCTGGCAGGCACTGTCGGCCTAAGAACCAGTGCTGCTGCACACACAAAAAAGCACCACTGTGACTGCACACTAAGGCTGGAATAACACACAACGTCTAAAAATCGGACCGTTTTAGTCGGTCGATTATCGGAACAAAATGCAAACATCACAATCCGACTGGCATGCGATTTTCCTTCAAAGATGCGATTTAGTCACATGTGTGTGTACCTTGTAACATCCGATTTTCATCCGACTTGCGAGAATTTCTCGCAGGCTTGCAAAACTGACATATAATGGATCCAAAAGAATAGTATTTAAATCAGAAAAGAAAGAATAGATATATACACATAGAACACATATATATATATATATATATATATATATATATATATATATATACATGTCATTGTGACATATATATATATAAAATATATTTATAGTTCTTACACTTCTACATACTGTAATAGCCGCTAATTCAATTGCCGGTTTTTGTGAATTCACAGAAGCCGACATGAAATGATACATTGTTTAGACACAGTTAACCATGTCATTTCCTGTATTTTGATATATGGTTTGAACTTAAAATTACATAAGTGTATGTGTGCCAAATTTCAGACATGTAGGGGTTAATTAAAGGTGTAAATTCGTTGAAAAAGAATGCGTGGGCTCACGCTGTATTTTCTCCACCAGACAGACAAAGCAAGCGAGTGGGGCAGATAATAATAGCCTAGGGAGGGTACATTTTTTTTGTGCCCCCCCTGGCTACTAACATCTGCCCCCAGACACCCCAGAAAGGGCAAATCTATAATTAGATTTGCCCTTTCTGGCACTTTGCCCGTCTATTTCCCATTGCCCTGTAGCGGTGGCGAATGGGTTAATAAGGGGTTACAGCCACCTTGCAATTGAAAGGTGACTGTAAGCCAGGTTAATAATTGAGAGCTGTCAATTAGACAACTATCAATTTTTAATCCTATTGTATGAAAGAAAAATCAAACACACACACAGTTTAATAAAAAAGAAGTTTAATGAAATAATCACACAGTTTTTGACCATATTTTATTTTCCTGCTAAAACCATTTCCTGTAATAAAAAGAAAATAAAAAAGCAAAATTATTCTTACCAATCCGATGTACAGTCAGGTCCCACGTTGTAATCCATCAGAAAGGGTTAACAGGTTAGAGCTCGCAGGGAGCTAATGCTGTCTGCTGAGCTCTTACCCCCCGAATGAATAACTTTTACTCTCCCAGCGAAAGGAGAGGAAGAGATGAATGAATGAAGCTTAATTGATTTATTGCCACTTTCACTTGAGTGACCTGACCTAAGGTGAAAGTGGGATACAATCAATTAAGCTTCATTCATTAATCACATCCTCTCCTGTCGGCAGGAGATAAGCTCATTCATTCAGGAGCTATCAGCTGAGCACGCAGCATTAGTTGCGCTGCCTAGCTGATTGCTAGTTAACCCTTTGTGAAGGATTACATCGTGGGTCGTGACAGATCACCAGAGAGGTAAGAATAATGTTGTTTTATTATTTTATATTTATTTTAGGAGATTAAGGTCGTCGCATGGATTAAGAGTAAAATAAAAGATGGTCAAAAAAATGTGTTTTTATTTCATTAAAATTATTTATTCTTAAAGTGTGTGTGTTTTTTTATTTACTTCAATAGGATTAATAATTGATAGTTGTCTAATTGACAGCTCTCAATTATTAACCTGGCTTAAAGTGACCTTTCAATTGCAAGGTCATTTTAACCCCTTATTAACCCATTCGCCACCGCTACAGGGCAATGGGAATAGACGGGCAAAGTGCCAGAAAGGGCAAATCTAATTAGAGATTTGCCCTTTCTGGGTGTCTGGGGGCAGATGTTAGTAGCCAGGGGGGCACAAAAAAATGTACCCTCCCTAGGCTATTATTATCTGCCCCCACTCGCTTGCTTTGTCTGTCTGGTGGAGAAAATACAGCGTGAGCCCACGCATTTTTTTTCAACAAATTTACACCTTTAATTAACCCCTACAGGTCTGAAATTTTGCACACATATACTTATGTAATTGTAAGTTCAAACCATATATCAAAAGACAGGAAATGACATGGTTAACTGTGTCTAAACAATGTATCATTTCATGTCGGCTTCTGTGATTTCACAAAAGCCGGCAATTGAATTAGCAGCTATTACAGTATGTAGAAGTGTATGAACTATAAATATATGTATATATATATATATGTCACAATGACATATATATATATATATATATATATATATGTATTCTATGTGTGTATATCTATTCTTTCTATTCTTTATTAAAGCTGTCAGTGTGATTTTACAGTATAGCCGGGGATGAATTGCCGGCTTTTCTAAAGGACACCGATGCGATTTCATCGCAAGTCACACGTGCGGTCCGTTTGTAATCAGATTTTTCATCGCTCCCATAGACTTGCATTGGCGATAGTCGACCCACAATCGGTAACAATCGCAGCATGCTGCGATTGCACTCGGACGTTTAAAACGGACCACAAAAAAGCGGATACTGGGAGCTGCTCCATAGATTAACATACGGCAGACTGCAATGCGATATTTCATCGTATTGCAGTCGTCCGATTCTGTCGCCAGTGTGACTCCAGCCTAACTGTGCAGCACAATCGCTATCAGCACAAGCACAGATTTGTGTTTTTTCTGACTTATTAACGCTTTCCCTCATGAGAACAAGCGGCAACAACCTCTCCCTACACTAAGATCGGCTGAAGTAACATGGCGGTCGGCGGTGAGGGCGTTTTATATGCCCTGTGACGCCACAGAAATCCAGCCAATCACTGCAATGCCCTTCAATAAGATGGTGGTGGCGGCTGCGCGCGTCATCACGTTGCCCACAGTGTGCGCCCTTCATCATTGGCTGAAAAATGGCGCTTTTTGCATTATTTGAAACCCGACTGGCGCGATTAAGTCGCCGAACACATGGCCGACCTCACGCTATGGTCGGGTTTCGGTCTGCGAAACTCGACTTTAGTAAAAGTTGGCGATTTCTAGCGGTGTCCGACTTGTTTCGCTCAACTCTAGTCGTGGAACTATGGGAGAACATCAATGCACCTTGCATCCAGAGGAGATATCTTTCCAGCGTTAAGAAAGAGGGATGTAAGGGATGGGCTACTGTTAGTATCTCTGGTCACGATACTCACCTTGCTTCCTCCACGTCCCTGGTCTCTCACCGTGTCTCACCTGCATTTCCGGGTCCTAGCCGCGCTGGGGATCCTGCTCTTCGCGCATGCGCGATAGACCGCTTAGATCACAGTTGTGCGCACTCCCGGCTTCTTAATGCTGCTGGGCTGTACTGACCCGGAAGTACTGCCATGCCTGGGCAGCGGTCTCTGGGTATATCAGACTGCTTCTTGCTGGAGGAAGCGCCTGATTATTATGATGCTTTCCTCAGTGCCCTCTCGTGGTCCTGCTTAGGTCCTGTGCATACTCTGCTCTGTCCCTGTTACTGTGTGTTCCTGTGCATACTCTGCTCTGTCCCTGTTACTGTGCATCCCCTGTGCATATTTGGCTTTGTTACTGTGCATTCACTGTATGTGATCTGCTCCGTCCCTATCACAGTGTGCTTCCCCGCGTGTGCTCCGTCCTTTCCTGCATCTCGTACCCTCTTTGTGAGCAGTGCCTTGTCCTGGATTCCATGCCTCTCTGTGGACACGCTGCTCTGTCCTGCTCTTGGTGAGTACCCTGGTTTCTCCCGTTTCCCTTGACCCCTCCCTCAGGTACTAGCAATTGCGGTACACCTTCCCCCTTCCTGCACCTAACGGTCCATGTATAGGGGTTGGTTCCACCTGGCCAGCTTGCCCACGGTGGGTTGGCTCCACGATCAAGTGGATCCACTACTGGTTCCGTAAGACACCTGTCACTAAATGAACAATCACTATTTATTTTCTTAGATAGTGGGCCTGAACAACGTTGTTATACCTAACAATTTTTAAGTGGGAATCTTGCCTTATGATTTGTCACTGGAGCACAGTTTTATCAGAAACAATTTGGATTAGCAAAAGGGGCCTCCTGAGACTGCTACACAGTTTTTGCACAATCTAGTAAGTTGCTGTAAGATCGATTTTACGCCCCATTTTGGAAACTAGACCCCCAAAGGAACTTATCTAGATGTGTGGTGAGCACTTTGGACCCCCAAGTGCTTCACAGAAATTTATAATGCCCGGGTGTGAAAATAAAAAAATCTTATTTTTTCCACAAACATGATCTTTTAGTCCCAGTTTTTATTTTCCCAAGGATAACAGGAGAAATTGGACCCCAAAAGTTGCTGTTCAATTTGTCCTGAGTATGCTGATACCCTATATATGGGAGAAAACTACTGTATGGGCAACGTCGGGGCTCAGAATTGTAGTATTGAAGTTTTGCATTGCAGACTTTGATGGAAAAGTCTGCGGGCGTTATGTCGTGTTTGGAGAGCCCCTGATGTTATGAATGTACTAGAGATGGTTTCTGAGCAGAGGCTCCCTCTGGTGGTTACAGACAGTACTGAACTTTTCAGCGAGGAATGGCAATCTGGGTTCACTGACTGGTCTTATATAAGGGAGGTTCCCTCCCATGATGGTTGATCAATTGTTCTTGTCTCAATTGTGGTTCCTGGTTCATTTGGAAGTTTGCTGGAGTCTTGCCTGCATCTCCTGCTTTCAGATAAGATATTTTTTGCTTTTCTTCTTGTGCTTGCTTTTTGCATTGTTTTCTGCACTTTTGTGGAGGTCAGCCAGGTCCCCTCCTGGGGCCTGAGCTCCTCACAGTTTATCTGCAACCACTGTTATTTGCTCATTTGCCTTTTCCTGTTTTTTCAGCGGCTGCAGCTTGGTATTGCTCACACTGAGATCTGATTTAGTGGGTGGCGAGATCTTGTGATCTCAATATTTTTGTAATCAGAATTGTTGGATTTTTGTAGGGTTTTCTGGGTTGCAGAAAGTAATCTCTCCTTTCCTATCCTATTTAGTCAGCTTGTGGCCCCAGCGATTGCTCAATCTATTTTCTGCCTATGTTTGTGTTTTCATCTTGTCTAACCGCCATTATATGTTTGGGGGCTTCCTATTTTCTTTGGGGATCTGCTCCAGGGCAGATAGCTTTCATCTTTCTGCTTTAGGTGTAGTTATCTCTCAGGCTGTGACGAGGCATCTAGGATCAACGTAGGAATGCTCCACGTTTAGGAATCTGCAACCCATCAGTTACCAACATCTCAGGTGTTCTGCTGCCCTGCTGTTGTTCCTGTCCTCCTCAGCTACCGAAACACAACAGTATCACCAGACATAACGGAAAATTATATGGTACTCACAGAAGGGAGAAATAGTGTGGAAAGAAAAAAGTTGTCAGAGATTTTTTTTTTTTTATTTTGTCTGTTGCATTTTTTCCCTCTTTTTCTCTGGGTGCTGAGGAGGATTTTTTTTTCTTTCAATGGAGTTTGCACAGTTGTCTGGCCGTGTGGATCAGCTTGCCACTGAGGTACGGAGTATTGCTACCTATCTTGCTAGGTTGCCGGTTGTGGAACCTAGGATTCCCATGCCAGATTTGTTTTTGGGGGATCGGGCTAAATTTCTGAATTTCAAAAATAACTGTAAGTTGTTTTTTGCCTTAAAGCCTAAGTCCTCAGGGAACGTAGCACAGCAGGTTCAAATTGTCAACTCTCTCCTGCGCGGCGATCCTCAGGATTGGGCTTTTTCCCTGACACCTGGGGATCCTGTTTGAATGATATTGATGCATTTTTTCTGGCTCTGGGGTTATTCTACGATGAACCTAATGTCACTGATCAAGCTGAAAAAACCTTGTTGGCATTAAATCAGGGTCTTGAAGACGCTGAGTTGTACTTTCAGAAATTCCGAAAGTCGGCAGTCAGACCAAATGGAATGATGATGCTTTGGCAGCCCTTTTTTGGAAGGGACTGTCAGAGAATGTAAAGGATGTTATGGTGGGATTCCTGCTCCCTCTGGTCTCAATGATTCTATGTCATTGGCTATTCAAATTGACAGACGTTTGTGTAAGCGCAGAGGTATGCGTGAGATAGTGTAGCCTTGTGAGCCAGCTTCTGAGCCCATGCAGTATGATAGAGTGACTTCTGGGGCACAGCGTCATGAGTTTTGAAAGCGCAATGGGTTATGTTTCTACTGTGGTGATGCCTCTCATGCTATTTCAGTCTGCCCTAAGCGAGGAAGATGTTTTGCACGCTCAGTTGTCTTGGGTAGTGTTCAGACTAAATTTCTTTGACTGTTACCCTGATTTGCTCCCTGTCCACATTTTCTGCTCAGGCTTTTGTTGATTCAGGAACAGCTATTAACCTGATGGATTTTTACTTTGCCAAACATTGTGGGTTTCCCATGATACCTCTGCGAAAGTCTATTCCCCTACTGGGCATTGGTTCTACCCCTTTGGCGGAGAATAAACCCCAGTTTTCTACTCAGGTGATCATGAGGGTTGAACCAGATCATCAGGAGAGTTGCAAATTTCTGGTGCTGTATAATCTGCATGACATTATTGTACTAGGTTTCCCTTGGTTACAGTCTCATAATCCTGTTTTGGATTGGAAATCTGTGTCTGTAACCAGTTGGGGCTGCCAATGTGTTAATGCCGACACTCCTGTTTTTTCTGCCTCTCCCAAGTCTCAGGATGTTCCTGACTTTTTGACTGATTTTTCGGATGTATTTAGTGAAAGTAAATCTGCATCTTTGCCCCCTCACAGGAGCTACGATTGCGCTATTGAATTAATGCCTAGTGGTAAATTTCCTAAAGGTCACCTTTTTAACTTGTCTGTACCTGAACACGATGCTATGCGATCTTATATCAAGGAGTCATTGGAGAAGGGTCATATCAGACCATCCTCTTCACCCTTGGGTGCCGGTTTTTTTTTGTGGCCAAAAAGGATGGTTCATTGAGGCCGTGTATTGATTATCGTCTCTTGAATAAGATCACTGTGAAGTATCAATATCCGTTACCCTTGATTTTTGACCTGTTTTCCAGGGTGAAAAGTGCTAGTTGGTTTACCAAGCTTGACCTCAGGGGGGCGTATAACCTTATTCGCATTAAGCACGGGGATGAATGGAAGACTGAGTTTAATACCCCAGAGGGGCATTTTGAGTACCTAGTGATGCCCTTTGGGCTCACTAATGCTCCTTCCGTCTTCCAATCCTTCATGAATAATATTTTCAGGGATTTTGTGGATAAATTTCTGATTGTTTATTTGAATGATATCTTGATTTTTTCCAATGACTGGGACTCTCATGTGAAACATGTTCGGACTGTGTTCCAGATTTTGAGAGAGAATGCACTGTATGTGAAGAGATCATAGTGTCTTTTTGGCGTACAGAAAGTCTCATTTCAGGGATTCATTTTGTCTCTGTCTGTTATTGAAATGGATCCGGTCAAGGTTCAGGCCATCTGTGATTGGGTCCAACCTACTTCATTAAAGGCTCTTCAGAGATTTTTGGGTTTTGCCAATTTTTATCGTAAATTTATTGGTAATTTCTCCGGTATTGTTAAACCATTGACTGATTTGACCAAAAAGGGTTCTGATGTGGTGAATTGGCCTCCTGAGGCAGTCTCTGCGTTTCAGGAACTTAAGCAGAGATTCACTTCTGCTCCTGTTCTACGGCAGCCTGATGTTTCTCTACCGTTTCAGGTGGAGGTTGATAATTCTGAAATTGGGGCAGGTGCCGTTTTGTCCCAAAGAGATCCAGAGACCTCAAAGAGTAACACTTGTGCCTTTTTCTCTCGAAAATTTTCTCCAACTGAACGTAATTATGACGTGGGTAATCGGGAGTTATTGGCCATGAAGTGGGCCTTTGAAGAGTGGAGACATTGGCTGGAAGGAGCCAAACATCAGGTGGTGGTCCTCACGGACCATAAGAATCTGGTTTATCTCGAATCAGCCAAGCGACTTAATCCTAGACAGGCCAGGTGGGCCTTGTTTTTCACACGTTTTAATTTTGTGGTTTCTTTTCTTCCTGGCACTAAGAATGTTAAGGCGGATGCCCTCTCGAGGACTTTCTTTGCGGACTCTCCTGAGTTATCTGATCCTACTGTTATTTTGAAAGAGGGTGTAGTTCTTTCCGCCATCTCGCCCAATTTGAGACTGGCCTTGGAAGGGTGTCAGGAGGATAGACCTGAGCGCTGCCCTATTGGGAAATTGTTTGTCCCAGACCAGTGGAAGAAGAGTGTGATGTCTGAGATTCATTGTTCCGCGTTGGCTGGTCATCCCTAGATTTTTGTACCAGAGACTTGGTGTTATGTTTTGGTAGCTGAGGAGAGCAGGCAAAAACGGCAATACACCAGAGAGGTTGGAATCTACTGGATTGCAGCATCCTGACTAACCATTACAACTAAAGGCAGCCGTGGAGCGTACCTACGTTGGTCCTAGACGCCTCGTCACAGCCTGAGAAGCTAACTACACCTAAAGATAGAAAGAGTAAAACTATCTGCCCCGGAGCAGATCCCCAAAGAACATAGGAAGCCCCCAAACATGTAATGGCGGTTAGACAAGAGGAAATACAGACACAGACAGAAAATAGTATGAGCAAACGTTGGGGCCCAAACTTCCTAGACAGAAAAGGATAGGAAGGACACTTACTGCAATCCCAAAAAACCCTAAAAAGTACCAACTCTACTAATTACAAAAACGCCTGAGATCACACGACCTCTACCACCTAAATTAGTTCTCTGGTGTAACAAAACTAAGCCGCAGCCACTGAAAAAACTGGAAAAGGCAAATGAACAAATAACAGAGGCTCAGATAAACTGAGAGGAGCACAAGCCTCAGGAGGGACCTGGCTGACCTCCACAAGAGTGCAGGAAACAATGCAAAAAGCAAGCACAAAAATAAAAGCAGAAAATATCTTATCTGAGAGCAGGAGAAGAGGCAAGATTCAGCAGGTTTCCCAAGTGAACCAGGAACAACAGCAGTTAGTCAAGAACAATTGATCACCGGCAACCCTGATGGGAGGGAACCTCCCTTATATAGGACCAGTCTGTAACTCCTGATTGCCAATCTTCACTAAATGGTTCAGCACTGTCTGCAACCACCAGAGGGAGCTTCTGCTCAGAACTCATTTCTAACACATTCACAACACTTGGTGAGTCGGTCCTTTTGGTGGCCTACTTTGTCTCGTGACATCAGGGAATTTGTGCAGTCCTGTGGGACTTGCTCTCGCTCCAAGCCTTGCTCTCGCTCTAGTGGTTTGTTAATGCCATTACCTGTGCCCAAGAGGCCATGGACCCATATCTCTATGGATTTTATTTCCGACCTCCCTGTTTCTCAGAGAATGACCGTTATCTGGGTAATCTGTGATAGGTTTTCCAAGATGATACATCTTGTGCCATTACCTAAGTTACCTTCCTCCTCCGAAATGGTGCCTTTGTTCCTTCAGCACGTGGTTCGGTTACATGGCATTCTGGAGAACATTGTGTCTGACAGAGGAGTCCAGTTTGTTTCAAGATTTTGGAGGACATTTTGTTCTAAACTTGGTGTTCAATTATTTTCTCCTCTGCTTTTCATCTCAGACCAATGGACAAACCGAGAGAACAAACCAGACCTTGGAGACTTATTTGAGATGTTTTGTGTCTGCTGATCAAGATACTGGGTCTCTTTTTTGCCTTTGGCTGAGTTTGCTCTTAATAATTGGGCTAGCTCTGCCACCTTGATGTCTCCATTTTTCTGCAATTTTGGGTTTCACCCTCGATTTTCTTTGGGACAGGCGGAGGCTCCTGTCTGTCCGGGTGTTGACTCTGTTGTGGAGCGAATGCAGCAGATTTGGGACCAGGTAGTGGAGAGGTTGTCTCTCTCTCAGGAGAAGGCCCAACGGTTTGCCAACCGGCATAGGACTGATGGTCCTCGGTTTAAAGTGGGGGACTTGGTTTGGTTGTCCTCAAGAAATATCCCTATGAGGATTGCATCTCCAAAGTTTAAGCCCAGGTTCATTGGACCTTATAAGATCATGGAGATTCTTAATCCTGTTTCCTTCCGTTTGCTTCTTCCAGGGACATTTAAGATCCATAACGTGTTCCACAAGTCCTTATTAAGAGGTTTGTCGAGCCAGTGGTTCCTATGGCTGCGTCTCCTGACCCTGTTTTGGTTGAGGGCAATCTGGAGTATGTGGTTGAGAAAATATTGGATTCTCATTTTTCTAGACAGAAACTCCAGTATTTGGTTAAGTGGAGAGGTTATGGTCAGGAGGACAATTCTTGGGTGTTTGCTTGGACATCCATGCTAGGAGACTGATCCGTGCCTATCGCCGAGCTCATTCTGATCGACCTGGTTGCACAAGTGAGGGTTCGGTGACCCCTTCTCAAGGGGGGTACTGTTATGAATGTGCTAGAGATGGTTTCTGAGAAGAGGCTCCCTCTGGTGGTTACAGACAGTACTGAACCTTTCAGCGAGGAATGGCTATCTGGGTTCACTGACTGGTCTGATATAAGGGAGGTTCCCTCCCATGATGGTTGCCGGTGATCAATTGTTCTTGTATCAATTGTGGTTCCTGGTTCATTTGGAAGTTTGCTGGAGTCTTGCCTGCATCTCCTGTTTTCAGATAAGATATTTTTTGCTTTTCTTTTTGCGCTTGCTTTTTGCATTGTTTTTTGCACTTTTGTGGAGGTCAGCCAGGTCCCCTCCTGGGGCCTGAGCTCCTCACAGTTTATTGCAGCCACTGTTATTTGCTCATTTGCTTTTTCCTGTTTTTTTCAGCGGCTGCAGCTTGGTTTTGTTCACACTGAGATCTGATTTAGCAGGTGGCGAGATCGTGTGATCTTAGTATTTTTGTAATCAGAATTGTTGGATTTTTGTAGGGTTTTCTGGGTTGCAGAAAGTAATCTCTCCTTTCCTATCCTATTTAGTCAGCTTGTGGCCCCAGCTTTTGCTCAATCTATTTTCTGCCTATGTTTGTGTTTTCATCTTGTCTAACCGCCATTATATGTTTGGGGGCTTCCTATTTTCTTTGGGGATCTGCTCCGGGGCAGATAGCTTTCATCTTTCTGCCTTTAGGTGTAGTTATCTCTCAGGCTGTGACGAGGCGTCTAGGATCAACGTAGGAACGCTCGACGGCAACCTCTAGTTGTGTCGTTAGTTTAGGAATCTGCAACCCATCAGTTACCAACATCTCAGGTGTTCTGCTGCCCTGCTGTTGTTCCTGTTCTCCTCAGCTACCGAAACACAGCACCCTGATATGCCTAAACTGTGGCAACCCCCCACAAGTGACCCCATTTTGGAAACTAGACGCCAAAAGGAACTTATTTAGATGTGTGTTGAGAACTTTGAACCCCCAAGTGCTTCACTGAAGTTTATAACGTAGAGCCATAACAATAAAAAATCATATTTTTTTCCACAAAAATGATACTTTCGCCTCCAATTTTTTTTTCCCAAGGGTAACATAAGAAATTGAACCCCAAGAGTTATTGTGCAATTTCGTCCTGACTACGCTCATTCCCCTTATGTGGGGGTAAACTACTGCTTGTGTGCATGGGAGGCTCAGAAGG
This sequence comes from Oophaga sylvatica, assembly GCA_033576555.1. NCBI lineage: Eukaryota > Metazoa > Chordata > Amphibia > Anura > Dendrobatidae > Oophaga > Oophaga sylvatica. The sequence continues at coordinate 197,831,083 of JARQOD010000001.1, forward strand.
GAAAGAGCACAGTTTGACTTTTTCAATGCAGAATCGGCTGGAATTGAGATCAGACGCCATGTCACGTTTGGAGAGCTCCTGATGTGCCTAATCAGTGGAAACCCCCCAATTCTAACTCCAACCCTAACCCCAAACTAACCCTAACCTTAATCCCAACCCTAACCATAACCACAAACCTTACCCTAATACACCCCTAACCCTAATCCAAACCCTAATCCTAACTTTAGCCCCGACCCTAACCCTAATGGGAAAATGGAAATAAATACATTTTTAATTTTATTATTTTTCCCTAAATAAGGGGGTGATAAAGGGGGGTTTGATTTACTATTTATAGTTGGTTTTATGCTTGCCAGCTGTCACATGCTAAAATATGCTTTTTAATGCAAAAATTAGTTGGATCTGGGGTCATGCAGGGAGGAGGCACTGGGAACAGCACGATCACATCACGCTGTTCTGAGGGTCTCAGGGAAGCATGCAGAGAGCCCCCTCCCTGCGCGATGCTTCTCTATACGCCGGAACACTGCGATCATGTTTGATCGCATTGTGCTGGGGGTTAATGTGCCGGGAGCGGTCCATGACCACTCCTGGCATATAGTGCCGAGTGTCAGCTGTGATAATCAGCTGACACCCAGTCACGATCAGCTGCGCTCCCCCGGGTAGCGCAGCTGATGGCATATGACTAGTGTTGAGCGATACTGCTCGATATCTAAAAAAAAATAGGATCGGAATGGTATCGCCGATATCACTAAAATATCGGCAATACCCGATACCGATACCGGAAGTCCCATGTAAGTCTATGGGAACCAAATATCGACATTAAAAAAAACCCATTCTTGCCTTGTTGGTTAATTGTACATGAAGGAAAACAACAAAGATGCAATGTAGAATGTATTGGGGGAGGTTGAGGAGACAATAAAGGCATACATGTTTAACCCAATGCATTGGAATAGCATTAATATATATTTTTTTGGAAATACGTTTGGATTGACGAACAAATTGACAATGTTGTTAACCTTTTTTCTATTTTGGCAAATATGTATGTTTCACAACTTCCATGCTCTTCACCTTTTTAACTTTTGCCAGTGCCACACTTTCTCCTTCATAATCTTCAGCAGCATCATCTTTGTCATCAAATTATTCTTCATCTTCACCTTCTTAATCTTCTTCTTAAACTTCTTGCTATTCATGTTTTTGTTTACATTATCATATTGTTATTATTAAACTATTAATCTTCTTCATATTCAAATTCTTCATCTTCTTCTCTTCATTTCTTCATCATATTCTTATTTGTGACAGAGATTCCTGTACTTGTAATCTGTAAAAGTATGAATTTTTCATTCTTCCGTTCTTGCTGTCACAAAAGATTTAAATTACAACAGTGTTTGTCCGTGTTCAGTTTAGCCTGCAGCAGCAGGCATTTTCCAGGGGCACCACGAGGAGGAACGGACTCACCCCCATACACTGCTTAGTCTTCTTCTGCTTAGAATTTAGAGCATATATTTTGCTCTTCATTTTGGTCTTATACTTCATGTTCTTCTGCTTTTTGATCTTCTGCTTATTGTTCTTCTGTCTCTTGTTCTGTATCTTGTAGTTTGTCTTAACCTTCTATGTCCTGTTGGTATCTTCTTCTGGGTAATCTTTTATTTTTTCTTTGTGATGGTGTTCAGGCTGGTTGGCTTCATGCTCGTCGTCCTTGTTGTCGTCATCTTCTTCTGGGTGGTCTTTAAGGTCGTCTAATTTCCGAGAACCAGCTGACGTTACTGGAACCCGGACGGGTATCAGATGGAGCAAGAGACAATGGAAGTAACGAGGACCAGCTGACTGTGCTGGAACACCCGGAGGGGCAGCAGAAGGAAAAGAGGCAATGTCACAACCGAGTACCAGCTGACGTTACTGTGACACGGTTACTAAGCAGGAGGTACCTGTGCTCCAAAGCACTACCAAGGACCAGCAGACGTTGGTGGAACTCGGATACGGAGATGGAGGCACCTAGGCCAAAGGCACTGGGGGGAAGAACCAAGTTGAACGGTACTGGACCACCGGACGGGTAGCAGAAACGCACCCATGAAAATGTAAGTTGACAGGACGCAAGCCGTCCGCAGTTACCGAATCACACAGTCCTACAGTGGGTGCTTGTCCTATTGTCACAATGGAAACAGCCTTTATTTACATATCCCACAGCACACATAGGAATCACCTAAACTGCAGGCACCATAGAGTCGGCTAACCCGAATGCAACACGACAGCACAACTTATTGGAGGATAATTGACGTTCACACTGCCAGGAAACAGCTGTCGTGCTGTAACCAGGCTGGCCAGGAGTCAGTACCCCTGCCAATTACTTTACGAGCAACAAATGGCGGTGTTGTAGCCCAGGGAGTAGAGTTCAGGTGGTAGAAAGATGAACATAACAGGAGACATGGAAAACGTTGCCAAACAGTTATTTAATCTGAAAACGGACAGGCAAATTCAGGTGAGATCCATGCCTTGTTCATTTTCAGAAAAGTAAGCCGGTCTACATTATCTGAGGATAGTCGCATGCGACGGTCTGTTACTACACCACCTGCAGCACTAAAGACGCGCTCTGATAATACACTGGCAGCAGGGCAAGCCAGCACCTCCAATGCATACTGGCTAAGCTCTGGCCATGTATCCAACTTAGAGACCCAAAATTTGAAAGGGGAAGAGGCATCTGGGAGTACACTTAGAGGGAAAGCCAAGTAGTCTGTCACCATCTTACGGAAACGTTTCTTCCTGGTGACTGGAGCCGTCTTGGATGGTGTAGACCTTGCTGGCGTTGTCACAAAACTTCGCCACATTTGTAACATACAGCTCTTGCCCTGTGCAGAGGCGCTGCTTGTGCTCCCTCTTGTTGTAGAGGTGTCTACACTGCCTCGACGCACAGAGCTGCTTTGTAAAGCAGTAGCAGCAGCAGCTCTCTCGCTGGAATGTACAACAGTATGGATTGCACCAGTGTGTCTTGGTACTCCTGCATTTTACGGTCCCGGTTCACCGGTGTGATGAGGGTTTGTAAGTTATCCCGGTAGCGAGGGTCTAGGAGGGTGTACACCCAATAATCTGACTGGTGAGAATGTGGGCGATGCGGCGGTCGTTTCTCAGGCACTGAAGCATGAAATCAACCATGTGCTGCAGACTCCCAACTGGCCAACAAAGGCTGTCCTCTGGAAGAGGCGTCATCTCTGCCTCCTCTGCATCACCCCACCCTCGCTCTACATACTGACTAGAGCGTTGTGTACCTCCCTATGTAGGGATTTCTTCCTCCTCCATTGACTCCTCCTCCTCCTCATCCTCCTCACAAAGTGAGCCCTGCCCAGCCCTTTGTGAGGAACCACGTTGCGCTGACTGTCCTGAAGGTAATTTAATTTGTGACTCCTCATCCTCCACCTCTTCCAAAACCTCTTCCTTTAGTGCTTTCAGTGATTTCTGAAGCAGGCAGATAAGGGGGACAGTCATGCTGACTAGTGCATCATCTGCACTCGCCATCCGCGTTGAGACATCAAACGCACGCAAAACGTCGCAGATGTCCTTCATAGAGGCCCACTCAGTAGTGGTGAAGTGTGAACGGCGCAAATTGCGAGTTGATTGCGCCTGTTGCAGCTGATACTCCATTACTGCTGGCTGCTGCTCACACAACCGCTCCAACATATGTAACATGGAATTCCACCTGGTGGGTACGTCACATATGATGCGATGTTCAGGAAGGCGAAATCTGACTTGCAGAGCTGCAATGCGCGATCTGGCCATGCTGGAACGTCGCAAGTGAGCGCACTCTAGGCGGACTTGTGCAGCAGTGCATCAAGATCCGGATAGTCCCTCAAAAAACTCTGCACGACCAAGTTGAGCACATGTGCCAGACATGGTATGTGAGTGAGGTTGCCAAGGCCCAGAGCTGCCACCAGATTTCAGCCATTGTCACACACTACCAAGCCTGGCTGGAGATTAGCTGACAAAAACCACACGTCGCTCTCCTGCTTGATGGCATCCCAGAGCTCCTGCGCTGTGTGGCTTCGATTCCCCATGGAAATTAATTTCAGGACGGCCTGTTGACGTTTGGCCACGGCTGTGCTCATATCGGTCGCAACAGGTAAGCGTTCACGGGTCCATGTGGAGGTATATTGTGACGGCTCGTGCAGCGATGATTCTGAGGAACTGGAGTAGGAGGAGGAATCAATGTGTACAGACTGGATTCCTGCAATCCTTGGAGTTGGCAGAACATGTACAGCGCCACTGGCAAGATCTGTACCCGGCTCCACAACATTGACCCAATGGGCAGTGAGGGAAAGGTATCGTCCCTGGCCATGGGTACTGGTCCACGCATCGGTGGTCAGGTGGACCCTGCTACTGACGGCGTTTAGTAGCGCATGTTTAATGTTTCCCTCGACATGTTTTTGCAGAGCAGGGACGGCTTGCCTGCTGAAATAAAATCAGCTTGGCACATTATATTGTGGGACTGCCAATGCCATTAAGTTCCTGAAACTGTCAGTCTCCACCAGCCTGAATGAGAGCATTTCAAGGGACAGGAGTTTTGCAATGCCAGCATTCAGAGCCTGTGCTCGTGGATGGTTTGCCGAGTATGGCCGTCTTTTATCCCATGCCTGTGGTACCGATGGCTGTTTTGTGGTCTGGGAGTGTGAAGATGACTGTGAACTTGCTGCTGTGGGTGGAATAACAGTTTGTCTATGGACAACAGTGACCGAGGTTCTTCCATGGAGATCCTGTGAGGAAGCCGAACCAGGTGTGTGTGAGCTGGAGGTAGAGGCTCCAACACGACCTGAAGATGTAGGTGCTGCTGTAGGTTGGCCTACATCTCCAGTGTGTCTTTGTAACTCAGCTACGTGCTTTGTCCGTACATGTTTCCATATATTTGTGGTATTCAGGTTACTGATATTTTTACCTCTTTTAACTTTTTGCTTACACAGCTTGCATTGAACATAGCAAATATCATCTACAAGTCTGTCAAAAAAGGACCACGCAGTGCAAGTCATGGGAACGCCAATGTTGACATTTGTAAGAGAACTGCTCCCAACACGTGCCAAACTGGAGGCTACAGGCAAGCGAGTCTGCAGCCTACCTCTCCCTCCTCTTTGTACCGTTGGGCCAATCTCTTCCTCAGAGCTGTTCCCACCACCTTCCTGTTGCTCACGCCATGTTGGGTCTCGGACTTCATCATCTCCACTACCCTCTTCCAACACCTGCTGCTGTTGGATGGTCTGGGCAGCACCATGCTCCACAAAACCTGGCACCTGAGTCTCATCATCATCATGAGATGCGTTCTGTGGTGTGCTGTCCATCGGCACTGGCTCACCCGCCTCTTCAGATTGAGAGAGACACAGCTGTTGCGCATCACTGCATACTCCCTCTTCTTCAAATTGCAGAATGCTGCTTGCCTGTGCCCGTGTTTGCGAGCCAACAGATTCTGAGAACAGAAGCAGAGACTCAGCTGGCTCCTGTACAGAACTCTCTGACTGCCTGGCCAATTTGACAGGCGGTGAACAGACAGATGGTTGCTCAACAGTGTTGTGTTCCTGAGAGGAGGTGGAAGGAATTGAAGTCGATGCATTGGCTGCCATCCAACCAACAACGGCTTCAATTTGTTCTTCCCGCAGCAGGGGGGCACGCCAAGCTCCTACCAAAGTGCGCATAAAGGAACGCTCACGGGATAAATGGTGGATGCTGTGTCACTGAGGGCGGCAGCAGCCACAGAATCCCCACTTCCTCTCCTGCTGAAACTCCACGGCCACGACCACGTGCCTTACTCACTGACTTCTTCATCTTGGTAGATTGATAAAGAAAGTCAGAAAAGTTATAAGGCCTAAGTGTGGTTATTACGCAGAGACTGAAGTGAACACTGAAACACAACTGTTCACAATCTGTGAAAAGCTACTCCTTTGTCTACTTCTATAGTGTTTGCAACCAATGTATTGGATACGGATGGAAGCGCGTCACACTAATAGATTATATTTATTTTAAATGGAATGGAGCAGAACCAATTGGAGAGAAATGAAAAGGATGAGGCACTGAGACACGCTCAGCAGAGTACAAGCAGCAGTGCTTGAACAAGTAACTGGAGCGTGATGTGCACTCAAAAATAAAAAACACAGACTGAAGTGAACACTGAAACACAACTGTTCACAATCTGTGAAAGGCTACTCCTTTGTCTACTTCTATAGTGTTTGCAACCATGTATTGGATACGGATGAAGCGCGTCACACTAAATTTAAATGGATGAGCAGAACAATTGAGAAAAAAGGATGGGCACTGAGAGCCAAGACAGCGTGCTGACAAGAACTGAGCGTAGTGCACTCAAACACACTGAAGTGCAAACACACTGCAGTGAAAGGCTACTATTTGTCTACTTCTATGTTTGCACATGATATAAGAACGCACATAATGATATTTAAATGATGACGAACCAAGGGTGCAGTACATGAGACATCAGCAGAGTACAGCAGCAGTGCTTCACAAAACTGGAGCGTGTGTGCACTCAAAAAAAAATAACAGCGACTGAAGAACACTAAAACCAACTGTCCAATCTGTGACAAGGCTCTCCTTTGTCACTTACTAAGTGTGCAACCATGCTATTGATACGTGATGTAAGCGCGTCATCACTAATACATTATTATTCATGAGCAGCAGACAGAGAATTACATGGACAGCTATAAAAAAATGCTCTAAGATGGAACTTCGATTACCGGTATACGATATATGGAAAATATCGAACTAAGTATCGAAAGGCCACTACAGCTAATATCGGCGATACGATACGTTGGGTATCGTATCGCTCAACACTACAATGACGTCTACTTAGTCCTGAGATAGTCCCAGGCACATGGACGGAATTACGTCAGATAGCAACAAGGGTTAATAAAAATAAATAAAAATGTTACTTTAATTATGTATATATATATTTGATTTAATCCTGTTTAAATTTTGCCTTATATACAAGTCATTATGCAAGAAAAAAATGTTTAAGATTTTTTTTCCTGTAAACTGCAATAGCTTATCAGTTTGGAATGTTTTATTGTCACTCTTCTTAAAGTGGAGTAAAAGTGTGACACTATTGGTCTCACCAGCGATGTGGGAGTCAGAGATGCTTCCAGAGGTCTTCCCCATACTGTTCTCCTTCCATTCAGCACTTTTCCCATCCATTCCAACAGTATCACTGCCCCTCAGACTTCATTGTAGCATCTGATGTAAAAAATCTCGGCTTTCCAATTGACTCCCATTATTATCGTTACTCAAATTATGCATGCAAGTATTAGGAATTTCTCAGTTCGAGCAACGAGCACCTGAGCATTTTAGTGCTCACTCATCTCTATTTATTATTTAAGATGGTTTAATTTTCATTTAAAAGCAACATTGCTGGTAACTGGTACACTACTGATGGCTATAATCGATCCTCCTTGAACACATTTCCATAAGATTTCTCTGTCATATCCAGTACTGTTCAACCACATTATATTAAAGGTATGTATAACAAATTAACTTTCATGCTTCCTAATTTAAGAAATTTTAGTGACATATATTTTACCTACCCTACAGCCCCATTGTTCAATAAAATAGTATAAAGTAGGTAAAAATGTGTTTCATCCTACAGTTTTGTCTCCCAAAGCAACAGAGGTCTAACAAATTCATTTCTTGGCATTTTTGTTCACATGCAAAGGGAAAAGCAACATTTCTTAGAAGTGTCTGACAACAAAGATTGTAAATGTCAAAGGCAATTAAGCGCAGTTGCAGAAAAATAGCAGCCAAAGATAAAAAAGAATACAAGCTGTCAAGGTCTTTACCATTCCAGTGGGACACTTCTGATCATATAAGATGAATACTGCCAATATAAAAAGTAGAATATTTTAAGTAAAATTCTTAAATGCATCAATTATCAGTGTTTATATTTCTGTAATCATGAAAGTTAGACAGATTTGTGTTCTAAAGGTATGGATAATTTAATTCCTTTTCTTTTTTTAGCACTTCAACATCAGCACTCAGTGGCTCTGTCAAAATTAAAATATCCTTTTATCTTATGCCAATTTTATACTTAGCAGCTATTTATTGATGAGAGACTTTTTACCTGATAGTAGAGATTTTGTCTTAAGCTGAAAATGGCCATGCTTTTTAAGAAAGTAAGCCACTACCAAGAAAAAAAATAAGACAAGAAAATAATTGGCAAAGTATTTCCTTGACCCAAGACAGAAAAACAATGCGCAATTCCATCTGCTTCCAATTTTATAGACATTGTAATACAACTAAAGTTCTATAAAGTTAGAATGAGATGACCTAGGTCACCTGCTGTAGAAGTGTTCTGCAATCATTGAATATAAATGATAGAAACCTTCTCCATGGTGTTCTGTGGTAGCGTTAAAAAGTCGTAGGTACCTTAGAGTATCAAAGAGATCATCTAAATCCACATTCTGACCTTGAAATAATTAAAAGTATCTCGCTTGCTTGTACAATATAATACTCAAATAGTACCCAGAAGGTCACTTCCATTTCCCATATTTTGGTACTATTTTTGCACTGTTCAATTAGGAGGATTTCTACACCTATATAAAATCCCTGCTAAGCAAGCACTATGCCTCATCTCTTCTGTTGCTTGAAATAAGAGGTTACTGACAGTAAAGATGAGCTAAATTATTATACCTTGTACCATAGTAACTATGGGATTTTTATATGGTGCATTATGGGATAGTAATGTTACATATTAAAGTGGAAAGCAAAATGTCATTCTTGTTTTGATGCCGAACTTAAAAATGAATATTGATGTTGTAAAATGTGCTGCTAAATGCACATGAATAGAGTGACATTTACAATATTTGGCAATAGTTAGCAAAAGTAAAATGTTTAGTTTGCTACAAAACAAAATCCTTTTAAACTCCTCAGTTTAATATTTTTTATAACTTTTTAACAATTTTACAAGTTATATGTAACAACATAAGGAAAAAACAAGAGTGTACTATTGTTTTTTACATTCCATAGCTATGTATCTCAATAGATGTATCAACCTACAATTACAACGTCGCAATGAATCAAGGTTGTAATGGTACAAAATGAAATAGTAAACCGTATACTTTAAATGTCCACATGTATGGAAAAATGTAGAAAATAAATGCAGGTTCTCTCATGTTGCATATCATCCTGAAATGCATTGTTATGTAAAAAAATAATAATAGAGAAATAAAAATTAGCTATAACAAAAGACTAGTCAGAGTTGGGTGACATGGGGGAAGGAAACAAGGGGGGGGGGATCATGTATTTTTGTGCTGTCAAATAGCTCATACAAGACCGCATGCTAACATTGATAGACAGGTATTACATTGAGGGTTATTTGTTTTCTGAAATGGGAACACCCCAAGATAAACTGATTCAGATGATTATGAAGTGAGACTGTCAGCCATTCCAAACGTCTAACCTCTTTGATTCTAGATATTAATGCTTTCCGAATTGGCGCTAGAGTACTTTTCCATAAATAGGTTAAAAGTAGTGTTGAGCGATACGATACTGCAAATATCGGGTATCGGCCGATATTGGCTGTATCGGGCTTTCGATTCCGAGTACCGATATTTTCGTCATATCGGATACCGGAATCGGGATTGTCACTGTCACTGTCAGTGTCCGTCGGTCGGGTCTGTCAGGAGTCAGCGGCACTTACCTGGCAGAAGATCTCCGGCGGTCACGGCCTGGACTGCTTCATGGCCGCCATCATCTTTCCCCGGCGGTCACATGCAGTTTCTCGCGATAACTGCAGTGACTGCTGGGTAATCCCGGCCGTAAAGCAGTCATCGGACTGATGACGTCACCGCCGGGGAAGCAGGTAATCAGCTGTGCTGCGTTGCGATGACAGGCTCTGCCTGTCATTGCGATGTAGCAGAGCTGGATCGTCGTGGGACTGTCGTTACTATGGACTGCGTCGGACAGGTGGTATACTGTTGGTTTGTTTTTTTTCTTTTTTTACAGGAGATCGATGGCGTCGCAGGAATGAGTGTATAATAAAATTAATGAAAACTGTGTTGTCTCTTATTTCATTAAAATACTTTTTTCTTGCTTTGTCTTTTTTTTTATACATTTAATAACTTTGGGATTAATAATGGATCGGTGTCTTATTGACACCTCTCCATTATTAACCGGGCTTATTGTCACCGTGCAATCAACGGTGACATTAACCCCTTATTACCCCACTTGCCACCGCTACAGGGCAGTGGGAAGAGCGGGTAAAGTGCCACAATTGGCACATCTTTTGATGCGCCAAATGTGGGGCTGCTGTAGCCTGGTATTATCAGTCTGTTGAGGGCCAAAATCCATGGGCCTTGACAGTCTTTTAATACCAGGCCACAGCAGTCTGCATTTTACTTGGCTGGTTAACAAAAATAGGGGGACCCCTACGCCGTTTTTTTTTCGAGGGGATCCCTATTTTTGTTAACCAGCCAAGCTAAGCAGACTGCTGTGGCCTGGTATTATCAGGCTTGCAAGGTCCATGGATATTGGATCCTTACCAGCCTGAAAAACCAGGCCTCAGCGGTCTGCTTCATCTGGCTGGTTAACAAAAATAGGGGGGACCCCACGCCAATTTTTTTCGAGGGGATCCCCTATTTTTGTTAATCAGCCAAGATATGCAGACTGCTGTGGCCTGGTATTATCAGGCTGGCAAGGTCCATGGATCTTGGCTCCTTAACAGCCTGAAAATCCAGGCCTCAGCGGTCTGCTTTATCTGGCTGGTTAACAAAAATAGGGGGGACCCCACGCCAATTTTTTTCGAGGGGATCCCCTATTTTTGTTAATCAGCCAAGATATGCAGACTGCTGTGGCCTGGTATTATCAGGCTGGCAAGGTCCATGGATCTTGGCTCCTTAACAGCCTGAAAATCCAGGCCTCAGCGGTCTGCTTTATCTGGCTGGTTAACAAAAATAGGGGGGACCCCACGCCAATTTTTTTCGAGGGGATCCCCTATTTTTGTTAATCAGCCAAGATATGCAGACTGCTGTGGCCTGGTATTATCAGGCTGCAAGGTCCATGGATCTTGGCTCCTTAACAGCCTGAAAATCCAGGCCTCAGCTGTCTGCTTCATCTGGCTGGTTAACAAAAATAGGGGGGACCCCACGCCAATTTTTATTCGAAGGGAACCCCTATTTTTGTTAATCAGTTCCCTCTGACGTCACTGATTGTGTCCCTGGCTGACCTGAAGTGAAAGTGGAAAGCAATCAATTAAGCTTTCCACTTCCTCTCCTGTCAGCCAGGAGAGGAACTCATTCATTTGGGGGTTTACTGTGAGGCTGCAGCATTAGCTGCGGTCCCTGCAGTAAACATTAACCCTTTCTGAAGGATTACACCGTGGGACCTGACTGTGCATGGGATAGGTAAGAATAATTTTGCTTTTTTATTTTATTTTTATTACAGGAAATGGTTTTTGCAGTCAAATAAAAGATGGTCAAAAACATGTGTCTTTATTTCATTAAAATGATTTTTAATTAAAGTGTGTGTGTTTTATTTTTATTTCGTGCAATAGGATTAATAATTGATAGTTGTCTAATTGACAGCTCTCAATTATTAACCTGGCTTAAGGTCACCTTTCAATTGCAATGTGGCTTTAACCCCATATTAACCCATTCGCCACCGCTACAGGGCAATGGGAATAGACGGGCAAAGTGCCAGAAAGGGCGAATCTAATTATAGATTTGTCTTTTCTGGGGTGTCTGGGGGCAGATCTTAGTAGCCAGGGGGGGCCAAAAATAATGGTCCCTCTCTGGGCTATTATTATCTGCCCCCATTCGCTGGCTTTGTCTGTCTGGTTGCGAAAATAGGGCGGGAGCCCACGCATTTTTTTTAAACAATTTTACACCTCATATATATATATATATATATATATATATATATACATGTCATTGAATTTGTGACACATATATATATATTTATATTTATAGTTCATACACTTCTACATAGTATAATAGCCGCTAATTCAATTGACGGCTTTTGTGAAAATGCAGAACCCGACATGAAATGACACTTGGTGTACATAGGGTTAACCATGTCTTTTCATGTCGTTTGCTATCTCATTTGCACAAACAATTACATCAGTCTATGTGTGCAAAATTTCACACCTGTAGGGGTTAATTAAAGGTGTAAATTCGTAGCAAAAAAGTCAGTTTTTTTACAACGAATTTACACCTTTAATTAACCCCTACAGGTGTGAAATTTTGCACACATAGACTGATGTAATTGTTTGTGCAAACCAGATTGCAAACGACATGAAAAGACATGGTTAACCCTATGTACACCAAGTGTCATTTCATGTCGGGTGCTTCTGTCTTTTCACAGAAGCCGGCTTTACCCGGCAATTGAATCAGAGGATATTTTACTATGTAGAAGTGTATAAACTATACATATATGTATATATATATATATATGTCACAATGACATGTATATATATATATATATATATATATATATATATGTATTCTATGTGTGTATATTTAGTGTTTACAAGGAAATAAAGGTTTTTTTTAGTTGCAATATTTTGTTCCCATAGACTTACATGGGACTTCCGGTATCGGAATCGGATATCGCCGATATTTAGTGATATCGGCGATACCATTCCGATCCTATATTTTTAGATATCGAGCAGTATCGCTCAACACTAGTTAAAAGGCATTTAGCTGCTGTTGGGAGGTGTAACAGAAGCCTAGCCATTGTCCTCTGGAGATTTTGGGTGGAACATCCAGTATATGTTTATATGTCTGAAAGGAGATCAATCCCTAGGACCGTGAGAAATAAATATTGAACTATCTTCCAATATAGAACTCAGACAGAAAAACGAGCCCAATGTAAGTCTATGGGAGACCCGAGCATTTTTACAACGATCCCCCAGGGGTCCCTTTAAGGTCTAAATATGTCTGAAAGTGATGGAAACACTGCTCAAATGACACGGGGATATCATGGGGATCGCCCCAGGAGGCATTCCTGACTCCTAGTTCACAGCTTTAAACAATGTTGTCAGAGTTTCATGCCATTTCTACCGGTGCACCAAAAAACATACCAAAACGAAAACCAAAACGGATTTCGCTGAGAAATATGTTAAGTTACATCCTTTCCAGGTTAATGACTTGTATATTAGGCAAAAAAAATAACCCCAGAACAAAATGTTCCTCCACCACTTGGGCTATGTTCAGACGCAGCGTTTTTGAAGCGTTTTTCAACTTTAACATTGCTTTCAACCAAAACAAATGAATTCACTGGGAAATGTTATTGTAACATTTACCAACCCTAGCTAGTCATCTGGTGTGTGACAAACAAACAGACATATGTTGTTTCATTTATGAAGGAGGGACTTTTTAAGTCACAGAGCCTATTTTTACAGGGGTATCAGGCAGCATTAATCTGCTTAAAGGCCCATTAACCCTTAATGACCAAGCCATTTTGTAGGTTAAAGACCAGGCCAATTTTTACAATTCTGACCACTGTCTTTTTATGAGGTTATAACTCTGGAACGCTTCTACGGATCTTGGCGATTCTGAGATTCTTTTCTCGTGACATATTGTACTTCATGATAGTGGTAAAATTTCTTCAATATAACTTGCGTTTATTTATGAAAAAAACGGAAATATGGCAAAAATTTTGAAAATTTTGCAATTTTCAAACTTTTAATTTTTATGCCATTAAATCAGAGAGATATGTCACAAAAAATTAGTTAATATATAACATTTCCCACATGTCTACTTTACATCAGCACAATTTTGGAACCAACATTTTTTTTTGTTAGGAAGTTATAAGTGTTAAAATTTGACCAGCGATTTTCTCATTTTTCCAACAAAATTTACAAAACCATTTTTTTAGGGACCACCTCACATTTGAAGTGAATTTGAGGGGTCAATATGACAGAAAATACCCAAAAGTGACACCATTCTAAAAACTGCACCCCTCAACGTGTTCAAAGCCACATTCAAGAAGTTTATTAACCCTTTAGGTACTTCACAAGAATTGAAGCAATGTGGAAGGAAAAAATGAACATTTAACTTTTTTTCCCAAAATTTTTCTTTCGACACAATTTTTTTAAATTTTGTCAAGGGTATCAGGAAAAAATGAACCACAATATTTGTTGTACAATTTCTCCTCAGTACACCGATACCCCATGTGTGGGGGGTAAACCACTATTTGGGCGCATGGCAGAGCTCGGAAGGGAAGCAGCGCCATTTGACTTTTTTGGCTGGAATTGAGATTGGATGCCATGTCGCATTTGGAGAGTCCCTGTGTGCCTAAACAGTGGAAACCCCCCACAAGTGACCCCATTTTGGAAACTGGACCCCCCAAGGAACTTATCTAAATGTGTTGTGAGAGCTTTTAACCCCCAAGGGCTTCACAGAAGGTTATAACGTAGAGCCGTAAATTAAAAAATCATATTTTTTCCACAAAAATGATCTTTTCATCCCAATATTTATTTTCCAAAGGATAAAAGGACCCAAAAGTTATTGTGCAATTAGTCCTGAGTATGCTGATACCCCATATGTGGGGGTAAACCACTATTTGGGCGCATGGCAGAGCTCGGAAGGGAAGCTGCGCCATTTGACTTTTTTTGGCTGGAATTGAGATTGGACGCCATGTCGCATTTGGAGAGTCCCTGTGTGCCTAAACAGTGGAAACCCCCCACAAGTGACCCCATTTTGGAAACTAGACCCCCCCAAGGAACTTACCTAAATGTGTTGTGAGAACTTTTAACCCCCAAGCGCTTCACAGAAGGTTATAACGTAGAGCCGTAAATTAAAAAATCATATTTTTTCCACAAAAATGATCTTTTCATCCCAATTTTTATTTTCCAAAGGATAAAAGGACCCCAAAAGTTATTGTGCAATTAGTCCTGAGTACGCTGATACCCCATATGTGGGGGTAAACCACTATTTGGGCGCATGGCAGAGCTCGGAAGGGAAGCAGCGCCATTTGACTTTTTTGGCTGGAATTGAGATTGGACGCCATGTCGTATTTGGAGAGCCCCTGTGTGCCTAAACAGTGGAAACCCCACACAAGTGACCCCATTTTGGAAACTAGACCCCCCAAGGAACTTATCTAGATGTGTGGTGAGAGCTTTGAACCCCCAAGGGCTTCACAGAAGGTTATAACGTAGAGCAGTAAAATTAAAAAATCATATCTTTTCCACAAAAATGATCTTTCCACCCCCAATTGTTATTTTCCAAAGGCTAACAGGACCCCAAAAGTTATTGTGCAATTTGTCCTGAGTATGCTGATACCCCATATGTGGGGGTAAACCACGATTTTGACGCATGGCAGAGCTCGAAAGGGAAGGAGCGCCTTTTTCAAATGCAGACTTTGATGGAATGGTCTGCGGGTGTCATGTCACGTTTGGAGAGCCCCTGATGTGCCTAAACAGTAGAAACCCCCCACAAGTGACTCCATTTTGGAAACTAGACCCCCCAAGGAACTTATCTAGATGTGTGGTGAGCACTTTGAACCCCAAGTGCTTCACAGAAGTTTATAACGTAGAGCCGTGAAAATAAAAAAATCATATTTTTTTCCACAAAAATAACCTTTTTGCCCCCAAATTTTTATTTTTCTAAGGGTAACAGGCGAAATAGGACCCCAAAAGCTATTGTGCAATTTGTCCTGAGTACGCTGATATCCCATATGTGGGGGGGAACCACTATTTTGACGCATGGCAGAGATCGGAAGGGAAGGAGCACCGTTTTTAAATGCAGACTTTGATGGAATGGTCTGCGGGTGTCATGTGGCGCTTGGAGAGCCCCTGATGTGCCTAAACAGTAGAAACCCCCACAAAATGACCCCATTTTGCAAACTAGACCCCCCAAGGAACTTATCTAGATGTATGGTCAGCACTTTGAACCCCCAAAGGGCTTCACAGAAGTTTATAACGTAGAGCCGTGAAAATAAAAAAATCATATTTTTTTCCACAAAAATGACATTTTGCCCCCAAATTTTTATTTTTCTAAGGGTAACAGGAGAAATAGGACCCCAAAAGCTATTGTGCATTTTGTCCTGAGTACGCTGATACCCCATATGTGGGGGGGAACCACTGTGATCGCCTTACTGCGATCTTTGGGAGGCACAATGAACAAATCTACAAAAGGTGAAGAATTGGTTTTCTTTTTTACGCCGTTCCTCGTGCGGTATTAGTGATTAGGCGACTTTATTCCTCGGATCGGTGCGATTACAGCGATACCAGATTTACACCCTTTTTTCATGTTTAGCTTCTGTCACAGTCTAAAAGACGCTTTTTTTTGGAATAATTTTTTGTAAGAAATTTTTGCATCGCCGTATTTTGAGAGCTATAATTTTTCCATATTTCGGCCGACAGAGTTATCTGTGGGCTTATTTTTTGCGGGACGAGCTGACATATTTATTGGTACCATATTCGGGCACATAACGTTTTTTGATCGCTTTCTATTCCGATTTATGTGGAAGCAGAATGAACAAAAACCAGCAATTCAGGAATTTTTTTTTTTTTTCCTCCGTTCCGCATGTGGTAAAATTGATAAAGCAGCTTTATTCTTCGGGTCACTACGATTACAGCGATACCTCATTTATATTTTTTTTTTATGTTTTGGCGGTTTTTACACAATAAAAAATTTTATAGAAAAAATAATTATTTTTGCATCAGTTTATTCCGCGAGCTATAACTTTTTTATTTTTTCGCTGTTGATGCTGTATAGCGGCTTGTTTTTTGCGGGACAATATGATGTTTTCAGCGGTACCATGATTATTTATATTTGACTTTTTGATCGCGTGTTATTGCACTTTTCCAAGCGGTATGATGATACCGCTTGGAAAAAGTATAATTTACTACTTTTTTGTGTTTTTTTTTTTACGGCTTTCACTGAAGGGGTTAACTATGGTTACGCTTTTATAGATGGGATTTTTACGGACGTGGCGATACCTAACATGTGTATTTTTTTTGTTTTTTATTTTTTTTATTACATATAAATGTGTATTTTTTAGGGGATTTTTTTTAAATTATTTTTTAATATTTTTTTTACAATTTTTTTTAAAAAATGATTTTTTTTAACTTGTCCCTTTATGGGACTTTCACTTTTTTTACTTTTTATTGCAGTTACAATGCATTGCAATGCTCCAGCATTGCGATGCATTGTACCTATGATGAAAGCTGCTGTGACATGATCACAGCAGCTTCCCGTAGGTAGATAACCCGGAGGTTGTCATGACAACCCCCGGGTCATCAAGGCAGAGATCGGGCCCTGCAAATACATTGCAGGGCGCCGATCTGAGGCAGAGGGAGCTCCCGACCCTCTGCCTCCCCTCTGAGCTCTGCGATTGCGCTGGATCGCAGCAGTCAGGGGGTTAACAGCCAGGGGCGGTGGGGGCTCCGCTCCTGGCTGTCAGTGCAGGAAGCCTGGCCACTGCAGCGCCGGCTCCTGCACTGATCGCGCTGGGGAAGCTGAAATTTCAGCTTCTCCTGCACGATCGCTGCTGTGTTTGGTCAGTCAGATTGACTGACCAATCACAGGGCTGTGGGTGCGGGGACCGACGGCAAAGGTCCCCGCACCGCTTGCCGTGCCTGTCAGCTGTCTATGACAGCTGTCGGCACTGATCTACCACTGCGTGTTTACATGCAGTGGTAGATCAAAGGCATGACGTGCACAGTCCGTCCTGGTGCCAGAACTGGCACCTTGCCATGATGGACTGTGCACGTCAGTGGACATTAAGGGGTTAATAAACAGTGGGTCTCCTAAACTGTTATAGCCTATGCAGTGAGTGGATGGGCTTCCAAGAATTACGACGCACACCAACACCCCTTTTCGCGAGATGTTCAGGATGGCTTCCATAAAAATGTTGCATTGAATGCAAGTCCTGCCCTGCTACCAAGTCATATGCACCCCAATAAGCCTTTGAACCGAGGTACTGGATGGGCCCAGGAAAATCCACTTCACATTATTCATTTTGTACTCCCATTCTGTTTTCTTATGTATTGACTGCAAGGCCTGCCCTGCTACCAAGTCATATGCACCCCAATAAGCCTTTGAACCCAGGTATTGAATGGGCCAAGGAAAATCCACTTCACATTATTCATTTTGTAATTTTATTCTGTTTTCTTGTGCATTGACTGCAAGGTCTGCCCTGCTACCAAGTCATATGAACCCCATTAACTCCAATCACCAGTTAGAAGAAACAGGAAGGAGGGCCTCTTACCAAAAAATGTCCCATTAAAAAGGAGCAGGTCTCCTAGACTTGGAATGCCCATAAGAAGTGTATGGGCTGGCAAACTTTTCCCCTATGGAGTACACCTCAACCTTTTTCAGAACAAGTCTTTTACGCACAGCATAACCACCCACCCTTGTTAATATTGTGAAACTGGTTGTAGCTGCACGGAACATGTAAACCCTTTTGATCTAGTGGCAGTGGATGATCAGACATAGAGGAAGGCCTGATTAAAAAATAGGCCCAATTTCTAGAAGCGGGTGTCCTAGACTTGGAATGCCCATACACTTAGTGCATGGGATGGAAATCATTTCCCTGTGGGGTACACCTCAACCTTTTTGAGAACAAGTCTTTAACTCACAGCATAAACACCCACCCTTGTTAATAATGCGACACTGGCTGAAGCTGCATGGAACATGTAAACCCTTTTGATCTAGTGGCGGTGGATGATAAGACATGGAGGAAGGCCTGATTAAAAAATAGGCCCAATTTCTAGGAGCTTGTTGTCACGTTGTGACAATGCATGTTGTGACAATGCATGTCTGTGCTTTAACCCTTTGCTCCTTTTCCCCCTAAATGAGCTGGGATACTGATATCCGTTACCTGTATGGATGATGGTCAGTTCCCAGCTCCGCTGCGTAGCCATGCATGCATGGGTGTCTCCGCTGTGCTGCATGACCACCCGCATGTGCGGTCCCTGGCTATTGCTGTGAAAGCTACCTGTAGGTTGCAAAGTCCTCTGCAGTGGTGCATGACTTACTTCGTGTGTTTAGGCTGCAGCCATTTCCTGGTGCTTTTGCTGTGCTGATATGTGTCTGGCTCTCATAGGGTGCTCAGGCCACACCTGCCCTGCTTTTATCAGGGTTAATGTGTGTACTTGAAATGCTGTCCCCAGCCAATTGCTGAGGGGCAGCTCCTATATAAAGGCTCCCTGCCCTATGGGCGGGGCCTTAGCTACTCACATAGCTTCTGAATCTTGCCATGTTTGTTGTGTGAGCCTGCGCCCATCCTAGAGGCGGTAATTCTAGGCTTGAATCCCTGATCCTTTACCCGTCCCTTCGCCTATCCTCGAGGCGGTAATTCCAGGCTTTAATCCTTGATCCTGTACCTGTCCTGTACCTGAATGTCTGAACTGTGTCTGCTGTGTTATGTTCCTGAATCCTTCTGTGTCCTGAACCCTGTGCCCAGTGACTGTGATCTTTTGCTAACTGACTTCCTTTGATACAACCTGGGTTCATCTTGGAAGGAGGAGTCCGGTGTGGGTGTGCTGAGTTTCTGTTACTCTGTGCTCAGCTTGTTTTTGGTGCGATCCCCGCCCGGCTCCAGTTGAGCCTTTCAAGGCTTGCACCAGACCGCTTGGATTCCTTTTTAGATCACTTCCAGATGTCTGGATCCGATCCTTCCCTGCCTGATGTCCGGAGCCTGCCGATCGTTGCCAGATGTCCTGAGCCTGAAACTGCGGCCTCATGTCAGAAGCCTGATGTCCGCAGGCCGATGTCCGGAACCTGTCGATCGTTGCCAGATGTCCAGAGTTCGATGCCAGTGTTTTGATGTTCCTGAGATCCAGCACGTGTTCCGGTGTCCGTGTTCCTTATGTCCAGTCCGTGTTCCTGATTCCATGTTCCTGTGTCTATGTTCCAGAGGTCCAGTTCGTGTTCCTGAGTTCGTGATTCTGATGTTCTCATGTGTCCTGTCTACGTTCTGATGACCTCGTGTACCCTGATGTTATGCCTGTGTCCTGATGTCCCACCTATGTGTGCCGCGGTGATCCGTTGGTACCTTGGAGTCCTCTGGGTGATACCCTTCTGGAAGGTGTGGAATCGGGAGCCTTGCATAGTCATGTTTGATTTATGTACTGTTTGTCTTTACTTGTTTACTTTAGTAAGCTTTACTTCCCTATACCTGAAGTTGTGCGGTGTAATCAAGTTCTACGTGACTCTTCCTTGTCCACATGCTCAGCTGCCACACAACCCCGGTCTCTGCCCTTCCCTAGTTTGGGTAGGCCCGGGTCCCCCTCTGCGGTTGGGAGGGTCCATATTGCGTCCCCGGGGGATGCCCGCCCCACGCCATGGTGGTCGGTCAGCGTGGAGGCGATTATGGGCTGGGCCGCTTCTCGGCGGCTGCAGCCAAAACGTGACACTTGTCTCCTAGACTTAGAATGCCCATACACTTAGTGTATGGACTTGCAGACATTTTCCTTGTGGGGTACACCTCAACTGTTTTCAGAACAAGTATTTTACGCACAACATAACCACCCACCCTTGTTAATAATGCGACACTGGCTGTAGCTGCATGGAACACGTAAACCCTTTTGATCTAGTGGCGATAGATGATAAGACTTGGAGAAAGGCCTGATTAAAAAATAGGCCCAATTTCTAGTAGCGTGTCTCCTAGACTAGAAATGCCCATACACTTACTGTATGGCCTGGCAAACATTTTCCCCTGTGGGGTACACCTCCACTGTTTTCAGAAAAAGTATTTTACGCACAGCATAACCACTCACCCTTGTTAATAATGCTACACTGGCTGTAGCTGCACTGAACACGTAAACCCTGGTGATCTAGTGGCGGTGGATGATGAGCCATGGAGGAAGGCCTGATTAAAAACTAAGCTCAATTTAAAGGAGCGGGTGTCCTAGACTTGTAATGGCCATATACTGGCTGGAAAACATTTTCCCCTGGGGGTAGATATCAACATAGTGTGTAAATTTTTTTTTTACGTTAATTATAAACATCTTGCAAAACTGTAACATGGTTTCCGACACAGTTGCTGCTGGAAAGGTGCAGGTTTTCAGTAAAAATATGGCGGACGAATCGTTGAATGAAGTGATCAGGAAAAGGGGCATGGTGATTATAGGAATGGGAAAGTGCATGATTAATAACAGCAGTGGCTATGGGAGGTATGAGAGCCAGGATACAGCCTACAATGATTCATCGTTTAGCCAACATCAATTACCAAAATCGGTTTCATGCTCGTCAGAAGATCGGTGTAACAGATGCGCATATGAGACTCGGCCTAAGAAATGCTCGTCCAAAATATGTTGCCAAACACTCATGTGTCTGTATAAAGGGCAAAGTGCAACATGTTCGTGAGATGCTGAATTACAGAAAGCAGATCAGTGTCGGAGGAAAACCAAACAAACTGATGGATGCTCGCGAAAAACTCAGTTTAAAGAGGAGTGCACAGTCCGTAACTATAAACACACCCGTGGCAAAAGCTTCTTCATCTTCACCCATACATATTAACAATAAGATTCAAATGTCCCAGTTGAAAATTATTTGTCATAGTTTAACAAGCACTGTTAAAGGAATGCCACTAAATGTACATAACCACAACCCTTGGAAACATTAGATTTCCTCTTTACATGACATATACGATGATGGTATTGATGATGACCTTGACATTTACCACATCCACACCAAGAAAATGAAGACCACAGCTGCAAAAAATGTGCAAAAAAAGGCCGTGAATGTCTGGAAAATCATTTTCTCTTACTAAGGTGGTACCGAATCATGCATACACAGCTCTCATGGCTACTCAGAGTGAGATACTTGAAAGATGATGTATTCTGATTTGCTCATGTCCACTTTTTGAAAGCGAGCAGAAAAGAAGGATGATATAGCTGGAAGACGTGTGATTTGCGTCAGTAAGCAGGTGATGTCAGGTACAGATAGTTAGATCTGCGTGTCATCGGCATAGTGATGATATTGCAAACCATGCCATTACATCAGCTGTCCCAGGCCGAAGGTGTAGATGGAGAAGAGTAGGAGTCCTAGAACGGAGCCTTGGGGAACACAGAAAGACAGGTGTCGAGGTGAGGAGGTGGTGTGGGAGAGGAAGACAATGAATGTCCCCCTAACAGTCTTGTTGTTTTTAAAGACACTGCCGATAACCCCAAAAGGCTATTTGCACTACGGGCCATGCCCGCGTCAGCAGCGGTAGTAAAACTACCAGCCTTACCACCACCAGCATGATCAGGCACATGGCAGCAATGCACCCGACTTTGTTGGTTGAACACCATGCTACATGAACAGTGTCTGCGGGTGATACCACTGCATCTTCCTCTGTTGTGCGTGCAAGCCAATCCCCTGTCCATGGTGCATGCAAAAATGCCTCCTGCTCTGCATCTGTAGTTGCACACCAACACAACTAGGACCATTAACAATCACATCCACGTCCTTGTCCCAACGCAGTGTTCAGTTGTCCATACCCCAGTGCTTGGAACCCAAGTGGAAATACACAGCCAAATGCCACTGTACCAAATTCACACATTTCTCTTCTGTTTGCAATGGAAATGTTGCATTTTAGGCTCATGGAAGACGGAAGCTTTCTGCAACCTGATGGTGGTGACCGTAACAAGGTATTCGGTCCCCACCTGTCATTATTTCTCCCAGTCTGCTGTAACGACATTATACAAGCAAGCACATGTCCCACAAAATTACCCGGGCCCTTAACAATGCTGTTACAGGGAAAGTGCACCTAACCACGGACATGTGAACAAGTGCTTGTGGGCAGGATATGTACATCTTGGTGACGGCACACTGGGCTAGCGCTGATTAAATAATGAGCCAGTCAGATATTGGGAGATGATGTCACAGATGTATGGAGGAGACAGTTTCTGGAAAGCTTTGTATGTCATAGTTAGACTTTTGAACTATAGCCTACGGGCAATAGGAAGGCAGTGAAGGGCATGGCAGAGAGGAGAGGCTGGGGAATAATGGAGGGACAGTTGGATTACTCTGGCAGCAGAGTTTAGGATAGATTTGAGTGGTGCAAGAGTGCTAGAGGGGAAGCAATAGAGTATAAGGTTGCAATAGTCGAGGCGGGTGTCCATGAGGGGTGCACAAATACTTTTGAAGTTTCTTGGAATGTATGGATCCAGGAAATGTTTTTGAGTTGTAGTGAGCCGGAGGAGGCAAGGGCTTGGATATGGAGCTCGAAAGAGAGGGCAGAGTCGAGGATCACCCCAAGGTCACAAACAAGCGGGACTATATTTCACGGTGTGCCGTCCCGGCATTACACAGGCACATGTCCCACAACATTACCCGTGCCCTCCACAATGCTGTTACTTGGAAACTCAACCTAACCACAAACACATGGACAAGTGCTTGTGGTCAGGGATGGTACATGTCACTGAGGGCACATTGGGTTAACATAGTGGAAGCCACAACCCACTCCAACCTTGGTATGGTGCACGTCCTCCCAACCCCTAGTATTCGGGGCCCTACGTAAATCGGGGTTGCCACCACAGTCTACATCTCCTGCACCTCCTCCTCCTTCTCCTTCTCTTCAGCCTCCATCTCCAAAAGTAGCACATCAGTCAAACGCTGGAGGCACTGCAGCACTGCCTCATCAAAGTGGCAAAAGGCTGTGCTGAAGCTAATATGCTTAGGTGACAAAACGAACAATGATGAAGATTTGTGGACAGCTCGGAAAGAGCAGGCAGATCTGTGGCTGATACCGCTGACCCCACAGCCAGGTATGGTTGTGTGTGACAATGACTGCTCTGTGGCGAGGATAGCTCAGACACGTGCCATGCCTGGCAAAAGCACTTAACCTCATTGGTCAACGTTTTTAGAAAAGCAACATGGAGCTGCCAGCTCTGCTAGAAAAAGTACAACGCTCTGCGTACCCATTTTCGAAAGTCAGCTCTACAGCTTCATCCGCCCTTGCCATGCTTCAGCAGCGCTTGCAGCTTTTGGCTCACCGACTGGTGTGTGATGTCCCCAGGCGTTGGATCTCTACACTGCAGATGTTGGAAAGGATTTGTGTGCAGAAGAGGGCATTTGGTGACTAGTCTGCTAGCATCAACAAGGTTGTTTGTATTCAGTTTTGACTTCACACATAAGATCTCAGGAGTGGACATTGATGTCAGACATATGTACCATCCTCCAAAAGTTTGAGAAATGCAACAAGATGGTGAGCATAAATGACGCCATCATTAACATCTCCATCCTTCTTCTCTGTGTTCTAATGTGAATATTTATAGTTATTTATATAGCGCAAACATATTTGCAATTTAACCTTTTGAAATACAACAGTTCTAAGTAACAACGATAACAATAATACAATAATTAAACCAAAATAAAACGACCCTGTTCATCACAGCTTACAATTTACACTAAGTAACAATGATAACAATAATACAATAATTATACAGAAATAAAATTACCCTGCTCGTGACAGCATACAATCTACACTAAGTAACAACGGTAACAATAATTAAACTCCCCCAAAAAATCCTGCTCATGACAACTTAAAATCTACAATGAGGTGGGAGAGATAAAAACTACAGGGGTGTATTTACAATTATATTACAGAGGTTAGTCGAAAGTCGAGGAGGCCTGAGGACAAGTAGGAGGAGGAGAGCATGGTCAGTCATCCTCTTTGTGAGGACACCGAAGTATTAACTGTTAGCAGTCTTGCACGCATGGCTGAGTTTATGTTCCGCTGCCTTTCCTGTCACCCTCACGTTCTCAAAATTTTGAATGATGGGCAATACTGATTGGTGACACTTCTAGACCCATGCTACCAGGAGAAATTTTTATTTCTTATTCCTGTGGCAGACAAGTGTACTAAAATGTTGGAGGACCAGAGGACCCTTCTTGCGGAATTATTAAAAAAATTCCCATATGAAAACGCTAGCAGCAGAGGTCACAGCGAGTGTGAGCGAGCTGAGTGTGACCGGTGCGCAAGTGTGAACGGTGGTAAGTGTGACTTGAGATTCAGTGAAGAAGTATTTGAAAAACCTTTAATCAAATACCTGTGTGAATTGGTGTGAGTGGCTGAATTGTGGATTGCTGAGTGCCTTTCTACCTGTTCTATCTTTTGGGGGCTTTTTTAACCTATTTTTTCTCTTTAAAGGAGTAATCTCTTATTTTACTATCTGTGTGTTTAAAGGTTTAAAGGTTAACTATATTGCATTTAAATCTTGGTGTAGCTATATTCACAAGGGGTTAATTAAGGGTGGGGGTTCATAATTAAGGGTTTATAAGGGCCAGCTGGTTGGGCTCAAGTCTTTTTGGAAGTGCATTAGAGCAGCAGGGTGATTTGCTGCTGAAGGAGAAAAAAAAAAAATCTCTCTTTAAATCTTCTGCTTCAGCGAGTGTGAGTGAGCTGAGTGTGACCAGTGCGTAAGTGTGAACGGTGGTAAGTGTGACTTGAGATTCAGTGAAGAAGTATTTGAAAAACCTTTAATCAAATACCTGTGTGAATTGGTGTGAGTGGCTGAATTGTGGATTGCTGAGTGCCTTTCTACCTGTTCTATCTTTTGGGGCTTTTTTAACCTATTTTTTCTCTCTAAAGGATTAATCTCTTATTTTACTATCTGTGTGTTTAAAGGTTAACTATATTGCATTTAAATCTTGGTGTAGCTATATTCACAAGGGGTTAATTAAGGGTGGGGGTTCATAATTAAGGGTTTATAAGGGCCAGCTGGTTGGGGCTCAAGTCTTTTTGGAAGTGCATTTGAGCAGCAGGGTGATTTGCTGCTGAAGGAGAAAAAAAAAAAAAATCTCTCTTTAAATCTTCTGCTTCAGCGAGTGTGAGCGAGCTGAATGTGACAGGTGCACAAGTGTGAACGGTGGTAAGTGTGACTTGAGATTCAGTGACTTTGGATTCAGGGAGTTTCCAAGGGAGGATTTACTGAATTGCTGTTACCGTATATTTTATTAATACTTTTTATTTATTTTTACTTATCTTTGCTGTCTGGTGAAATCCCCATTAGATATGTGCTCCACTATTGCCAATGCCATCCAGTGTACATCTTGCCACATGTATGCAGTCCTTGAACAGCCGGTCGAGGGTGCATACTGCTGTGTGAGATGTGAGCACGTTGTGCATTTGGAAGCCCAAATCTTGGATCTAAATGTGCAGCTGCCAACACTGAGATCCATAGACAATATGGAAAGGAGTCTTCTGCTCACTGAGCAGACACTCAATGGGATAGATGGGGGGGGGATGCTAGGGTGGAGCTGCAGGACACTGAAGTAGGAAGCTGGGTGACAGTTAGAAAGCGGGGTAGAGGGAAGAGCGCCAGGGAGGCTAGTCCTGATCTGGCACACCACAATAAGTTTGCAAAGTTGGCAGATGAGGGGGTTGTCAGTACAGGGGTAGCACTGCTGCAGCCAGGCATGTCCTCTGAAAGCCGGGGGAGTGTCTGCTCCAGTAAGGGGGGAATTAGGAGAGCAGGGCAGGCCAGACAGGTGCTGGTAGTGGGGGACTCAATTATTAGGGGAACAGATAGGGCAATCTGTCACAAAGACAGGGATCGTCGAACAGTGTGCTGCCTACCTGGCGCTCGAGTCCGACACATCGCTGATCGGGTTGACAGATTACTGGGAGGGGCTGGTGAGGACCCAGCGGTCATGGTGCACATTGGCACAAATGACAAAGTTAGAGCTAGGTGGAAGGTCCTTAAAGACGATTTCAGGGAATTAGGCTGCAAGCTTAAAGCAAGGACCTCCAACGTGGTATTTTCTGAAATACTGCCGGTACCACGTGACACACCAGAGAGGCAACGGGAGATTAGGGAGGTTAATAAGTGGCTCAAGAATTGGTGTAGGAAGGAGGGGTTTGGGTTCCTGGAGAACTGGGCCGACTTCTCAGTTGGCTACAGGTTCTATGCTAGGGATGGGCTGCACCTCAATGGGGAGGGTGCAGCTGTGCTGGGGGAGAAAATGGCTAGAAGGTTGGAGGAGTCTTTAAACTAGGGACTGGGGGGGAGGGTATTCATTTTATAGGAGGGGAAGGCAGTGCAGATAGAGACCTGGGCACAAATAATGAAATTGGGGGTGGGGGTGGCATGGGGTGGGGTTAGAACAGTTAATAATTTAAGAAAGAATAGAGGTTCAGAGAGATACATAAAGTGCATGTATACTAATAGTGTTGAGCGATAGTGCTCGATATCTAAAAATATCGTATCGAAATTGTATCGCCGATAGCATTAAATATCGTCGATATCCGATTTCGATACCGGAAGTCCAATGTAAGTCTATGGGAACAAAATATCGCAACTAAAAAAAACCTTTATTTCCTTGTAAACACTAAATATACACACATAGAATACATATATATATATATATATATATATATATATATATATATATATATATATATATACATGTCATTGTGACATATATATATACATATATGTATAGTTTATACACTTCTACATAGTAAAATATCCTCTGATTCAATTGCCGGGTAAAGCCGGCTTCTGTGAAAAGACAGAAGCACCCGACATGAAATGACACTTGGTGTACATAGGGTTAACCATGTCTTTTCATGTCGTTTGCAATCTGATTTGCACAAACAATTACATCAGTCTATGTGTGCAAAATTTCACACCTGTAGGGGTTAATTAAAGGTGTAAATTCGTTGTAAAAAAACGGACTTTTTTGCTACGAATTTACACCTTTAATTAACCCCTACAGGTGTGAAATTTTGCACACTTACACTCATGTAATTGTTTGTGCAAATCAGATATCAAACTACATGAAAAGACATGGTTAACTCTATGTAAACCAAGTGTCATTTCATGTCGGGTTCTGCATTTTCACAAAAGCCGGCAATTGAATTAGCGGCTATTATAATATGTAGCAGTGTATGAACTATAAATATAAATATATATATATATATGTGTCACAAATTCAATGACATGTATATATATACAGTTATATGAAAAAGTTTGGGCCCCCCTATTAATCTTAAGCTTAATGTTTATAAAAATTGGTGTTTTTGCAACAGCTATTTTCAGTTTGATATATCTAATAACTATTGGACACAGTAATGTTTCTGCCTTGAAATGAGGTTTATTGTACTAGCAGAACATGTGCAATCTGCATTCAAACAAAATTTGATAGGTGCATAAGTATGGCCACCCTTATCATTTTCTTGTTTTAAATACTCCTACCTACTTTTTACTGACTTACTAAAGCACTTTTTTTGGTTTTGTAACCTCATTGAGCTTTGAACTTCATAGCCAGGTGTATGCAATCATGAGAAAAGCTACTTAAAGTGGCCACTTGCAAGTTGTTCTCCTGTTTGAATCTCCTCTGAAGAGTGGCATCATGGGCTCCTCAAAACAACTGTCAAATGATCTGAAAACAAAGATTATTCAACATAGTTGTTCAGGGAAGGATACAAAAAGCTGTCTCAGAGATTTAACCTGTCAGTTTCCACTGTGAGGAACTTAGTAAGGAAATGGAAGAACACAGGGACAGTTCTTGTTAAGGCCAGAAGTGTCAGGCCAAGAAAAACATCAGAAAGGCAGAGAAGAAGAATGGTGAGATCAGTCAAGGACAATCCTCAGACCACCTCCAGAGAGCTGCAGCATTAACTTGCTGCAGGTGGTGTCACTGTGCATAGGTCAACTATACAACGCACTTTGCACAAGGAGAAGCTGTATGGGAGAGTGATGCGAAAGAAGACGTTTCTGCAAGCACGTCACAAACAGAGTCGGCTGATGTATGCAAAAGCACATTTGGAGAAGCCAATTTCTTTTTGGAAGAAGGTCCTGTGGACTGATGAAACCAAGATTGAGTTGTTTGGTCATACAAAAAGGCGTTATGCATGGCATCAAAAAAACACAGCATTCCAAGAAAAACACTTGCTACCCACAGTAAAATTTGGTGGAGGTTCCATCATGCTTTGGGGCTGTGTGGCCAATGCCGGCACCGGGAATCTTTTAAAGTTGAGCGACGCATGGATTCCACTCAGTATCAGCAGATTCTTGACAATAATGTTCAAAAATCAGTGACAAAGTTGAAGTTACGCAAGGGATGGATCTTTCAGCAAGACAATGATCCAAAACACCGCTCTAAATCTACTCAGGCATTCATGCAGAGGAACAATTACAATGTTCTGGAATGGCCATCCCAGTCCCCAGACCTGAGTATCATTGAACATCTGTGGGATCATTTGAAGAGGGCTGTCCATGCTCGGCGACCATCAAACTTAACTGAACTGGAATTGTTTTGTAAAGAGGAATGGTCAAAAATACCTTCATCCAGGATCCAGGAACTCATTAAAAGCTACAGGAAGCGACTAGAGGCAGTTATTTTTGCAAAAGGAGGATCTACTAAATATTAATGTCATTTTTCTGGAGAGGTGCCCATACTTATGCACCTGTCAAATTTTTTTGGTTGCAGATTGCACATTTTCTGTTAGTACAATAAACCTCATTTCAAGGCAGAAACATTACTGTGTCTAATAGTTATAAGATATATCAAACTGAAATAGCTGTTGCAAAAACACCAATTTTCATAAAACATTAAGCTTAAGATTAATAGGGGTGCCCAAACTTTTTCATATAACTGTATATATGAGGTGTAAAATTGCTGAAAAAAAATGCGTGGGCTCCCGCCCTATTTTCGCAACCAGACAGACAAAGCCAGTGAGTGGGGGCAGATAATAATAGCCCAGAGAGGGACCATTATTTTTGGCCCCCCCGGCTACTAACATCTGCCCCCAGACACCCCAGAAAGGGCAAATCTCTAATTAGATTTGCCCTTTCTGGCACTTTGCCCGTCTATTCCCATTGCCCTGTAGCGGTGGCGAATGGGTTAATAAGGGGTTAAAATGACCTTGCAATTGAAAGGACACTTTAAGCCAGGTTAATAATTGAGAGCTGTCAATCAGACAACTATCAATTATTAATCCTATTGTATGAAAGAAATATCAAACACAAACACTTTAATAAAAAAGAAGTTTAATGAAATAATCACACAGTTTTTGACCATATTTTATTTACCTGCTAAAACCATTTCCTGTAATAAAAATAAAATAATAAAGCAAAATTATTCTTACCAATCCGATGTGCAGTCAGGTTCCACGGTGTAATCCATCAGAAAGGGTTAATGTTTACTGCAGGGACCGCAGCTAATGCTGCAGCCTCACAGTAAACCCCCAAATGAATGAGTTCCTCTCCTGGCTGACAGGAGAGGAAGTGGAAAGCTTAATTGATTGCTTTCCACTTTCACTTCAGGTCAGCCAGGGACACAATCAGTGACGTCAGAGGGAACTGGTTAACAAAAATAGGGGATCCTCTCGAAAAAAATTGGCGTGGGGTCCCCCCTATTTTTGTTAACCAGCCAGATGAAGCAGACCGCTGAGGCCTGGTTTTTCAGGCTGGTAAGGATCCAATATCCATGGACCTTGCAAGCCTGATAATACCAGGCCACAGCAGTCTGCATATCTTGGCTGATTAACAAAAATAGGGGATCCCCTCGAAAAAAATTGGCGTGGGGTCCCCCCTATTTTTGTTAACCAGCCAGATGAAGCAGACCGCTGAGGCCTGGTTTTTCAGGCTGGTAAGGATCCAATATCCATGGACCTTGCCAGCCTGATAATACCAGGCCACAGCAGTCTGCTTAGCTTGGCTGGTTAACAAAAATAGGGGATCCCCTCGAAAAAAAAACCGGCGTAGGGGTCCCCTATTTTTGTTAACCAGCCAAGTAAAATGCAGACTGCTGCGGCCTGGTATTAAAAGACTGTCAAGGCCCATGGATTTTGGCCCTCAACAGCCTGATAATACCAGGCTGCAGCAGCCCCACATTTGGCGCATCAAAACATGTGCCAATTGTGGCACTTTACCCGGCTCTTCCCACTTGCCCTGTAGCGGTGGCAAGCGGGGTAATAAGGGGTTAATGTCACTGTTGATTGCACGGTGACAATAAGCCCGGTTAATAATGGAGAGGCGTCAATAAGACACCGATCCATTATTAATCCCAAAGTTATTAAATGCATAAAAAAAAGACAAAGCAAGAAAAAAGTCTTTTAATGAAATAAAAGAGACAACACAGTTTTCATTAATTTTATTACTCTCTCATTCCTGCGACGCCATCGATCTCCTGTAAAAAAAGAAAAAAAACAAACCAACAGTATACCACCTGTCCGACGCAGTCCATAACGACAGTCCCACGACGATCCAGCTCTGCTACATCGCAATGACAGGCAGAGCCTGTCATCGCGACGCAGCACAGCTGATTACCTGCTTCCCTGGCGGTGACGTCATCGGACTGACTGCTTTACGGCCGGGATTACCCAGCAGTCACTGCAGTTATCGCGAGAAACTGCATGTGACCGCCGGGGAGAAGAGGATGGCGGCCATGAAGCAGTCCAGGACGTGACCGCCGGAGATCTTCTGCCAGGTAAGTGCCGCTGACTCCTGACAGACCCGACCGACGGACACTGACAGTGACAGACCCGACCGACGGACACAGACAGTGACAGTGACAAATCCGATTCCGGTATTCGATAAGACGAAAATATCGAAACGAATTATCGAAAGTCCGATACAGCTAATATCGGCCGATAGCCGATATTTACATTATCGTATCGCTCAACACTATATACTAATGCTAGAAGCCTCAACAACAAAATGGAGGAATTAGAATTAATTTTGTTGGAACATAATTATGACATGGTGGGGATATCTGAGACTTGGCTGGATGAGAGCCACGACTGGGCGGTTAATTTACAGGGCTATAGTCTGTTTAGAAATGACCGTAAAAATAAGCGAGGTGGGGGTGTGTGTTTATATGTAAAATCATCCTTAAAACCCATCCTGCGTGATATCTGTGAATCTAATGAAGATGTAGAGTCTCTGTGGTGGAGATTCGGGGAGGGGGGAAAAATAATAAATTACTGATAGGGGTTTGTTATAAGTCTCCTAAAATACTGGAAGCAACAGAGAATATCCTCGTAAAGCAAATAGATGAAGCAGCAACTCAAGGAGAAGTCATTATTATGGGGGACTTCAACTACCCTGAAATACATAGGGGAACAGAAACCTGCAGTTCCAGCAAAGGTAATAAGTTTTTGGCAACTATGAGAGAAAATTACCTTTCACAACTAGTTCAGGACCCAACAAGAGGGGGGGCACTGCTAGACCTAATATCCAACAGGCCAGACCGCATATCAAATATAAGGGTTGGGGGTCACTTAGGTAATAGTGATCACAAAATAATAAGCTTTCATGTATCCTTTAATAAGATGTGTAGTCGAGGGGTTAAAAGGACACTAAACTTCAGGAAGGCAAATTTCCAACGGATGAGAGATGATCTTGGTGCAATAAACTGGGACGATATCCTGAGACATAAAAATACACAAAGAAAATGGGAGACGTTTATTAGTATCCTGAATAGGACCTGTGCACAGTATATACCCAATGGGAATAAACATGCTAGAATTAGGAGGAAACCACTATGGCTAAATAGAGCTGTAAGGGGCGCAATAAGGGACAAAAAGAAAGCGTTTAGGGAATTAAAGCAAGTAGGTAGTGAAGAGGCATTAAATAAATACAGAAGACTGAATAAATTCTGTAAAAAGCAAATCAAGACAGCAAAGATTGAGGCAGAGAGACTCATTGCCAGAGAAAGTAAAAATAATCCCAAAATATTCTTTAACTACATAAATAGCAAGAAACTAAAAAATGATAGTGTTGGTCCACTTAAAAATAGTCTGGGTGAAATGGTGGATGAGGATGAGGAAAAAGCCAATATGCTAAATGACTTTTTTTCAACTGTATTTACACAAGAAAATCCCATGACAGATAACATGATCAGAGATAAAAAAATTTCTCCATTAAATGTCACCTGCTTAACCCAGCAGGAAGTACGGCGGCCTCTAAAAATCACTAAAGTTGACAAATCCCCGGGCCCGGATGGGATACACCCCCGAGTACTGCAGGAATTAAGTACAGTTATAGATAGACCTTTATTTTTAATCTTTAAAGATTCCATAATAACTGGGTCTGTACCACAGGACTGGCGTATAGCAAATGTGGTGCCAATATTCAAAAAGGGGGCAAAAACTGAACCTGGAAATTATAGGCCAGTGAGCTTAACATCTACTGTGGGTAAAATCCTGGAGGGTTTTTTAAGGGATACTATATTGGAGTATCTGAAGCTGAATAACCTCATGACACGGTATCAGCATGGGTTTACGAGGGACCGTTCTTGTCAGACTAATCTGATAAGCTTTTATGAAGGGGTAAGTTCAGGACTGGACCAAGGGAATGCAGTGGACGTGGTGTTCATGGACTTCTCAAAAGCTTTTGATACAGTGCCACACAAAAGGTTGATACATAAAATGAGAACAATGGGGATAGGGGAAAAAATGTGTAAGTGGGTTAAGAACTGGCTCATGGATAGAAAACAAAGGGTGGTTATTAATGGAGCACACTCGGACTGGGTCACGGTTAGCAGTGGGGTACCACAGGGTCAGTATTGGGGCCGCTTCTCTTTAACATATTTATTAATGACCTTGTAGGGGGCATACAGAGTAGTATTTCAATATTTGCAGATGACACTAAACTCTGCAGGGTAATAAATACAGAGGAGGAGAATTTTATATTACAGGAGGATTTATGTAAACTAGAAGCTTGGGCTGATAAATGGCAAATGAGCTTTAATGGGGATAAATGTAAGGTCATGCACTTGGGTAGAGCAAATAAGATGTATAATTATGTGCTTAATTGTAAAACACTGGGCAAAACTGTCACTGAAAAAGACCTAGGTGTATGGGTGGACGACAAACTCACATTTAGTGGCCAATATCAGGCAGCTGCTGCCAAGGCAAATAAAATAATGGGATGCATTAAAAGAGGCATAGATGCTCATGAGGAGAACATAATTTTACCTCTATACAAGTCACTGGTGCGACCACACTTAGAATACTGTGTGCAGTTCTGGTCTCCGGTGTATAAGAAAGACATAGCTGAACTGGAGCGGGTGCAGAGAAGAGCGACCAAGGTTATTAGAGATCTGGGGGGTCTGCAATACCAAGACAGGTTATTACACTTGGGGTTATTTAGTTTGGAAAAACGAAGACTTAGGGTGATCTTATTACAATGTATAAATATACGAGGTGACAGTACAAAGACCTTTCTAATGATCTTTTTACTCTTAGACCTGTGACGGGGACAAGGGGGCATCCTCTACGTCTGGAGGAAAGAAGGTTTAGCCATAATCACGGACGCAGATTCTTTACTGTAAGAGCACTGAGACTATGGAACTCTCTGCCGTCTAATGTTGTAATGAGTGATTCCTTACTAAAATTTAAGAAGGGACTGGATGCCTTTCTTGAAAAGTATAATATTACAGGCTATATTCACTAGTTTCCTAGATACAGTGTTGATCCAGGTAGCTAGTCTGATTGCCTATGTGGAGTCGGGAAGGAATTTTTTTTCCCCAATGTGAAGCTTACTGTTTGCCACTTGGGTTTTTTTTGCCTTCCTCTGGATCAACATGTTAGGGCAGGTTAGGATAGGATATGGGTTGAACTAGATGGACTTAAAGTCTTCCTTCAACCTTAATAACTATGTTACTATGTTACAATATGTTGACCAAGCAAGGAGTACAGGTGAGAGAGACACAACTCCAATCCAGCAGAGGCAGTGGAACACTGGCAAAGTTCGAGGACAGTTTTCTCAGACCCTCCCATCACCCTGGCGGCCCTGAGGCACGGTGGACTCTCACAAGGAGTGAAAAGGTTGTGAAAATGCTGAGGGAGTAACTTGATGATCGTACCAACGTCCTCTCTCATTCTTCTGTGCCTTATAATTATTGGTTATCCTCGCTGAACACGTGGCATGATCTGGCACTCTGTACTGCGCACGTGCGCTGTACTTACGGTCAAGGAATGCACGGCGCCTCACTCTCAGGCGGTAACTGGTCACACGGCGCCTCGCTAAATGACAGTACTGCTTTTAGTGGCGGGAGCCAACGGGAACATTGCTTTGCAGTGCCACTGCTCTAAGGACGGAGCAGGCTGCTCAGCCTCCTATGCACTGCTTGTCCATGCCACAAATCTTAGAAGTCTTGCCTGCTTTATCTTAAGCTGGCCCCATGCCTCAATGTCACCGGGTCTGTCTACTGCATTTCGCCGCAGTGTCGGCGCTTCGCGTGCATAGTGCACTGCCCCCCTTGCTGCTCATACAGTCAAAACTGGGGACTCACTCCTGCTTTGCTTTTTTTCCCTCAGCTTCCCGCAAGTTTCCCTGTCTAAACACAACCCCTCTTTCTGGTTAATGGAGCCTGTCCGTTACCCTATTGCTTCTGCCAGGAAACAGGGGATACAGCCTTGACAGTTCCGGACACGGCGCAGCACTGGTAACCTCAGCCCTGTCATCCTGACTCCGTACATATCTGGCAAATCAGTTCTTTAATGCAAGCAGCATAGCAGGCATGTACTTCCAATTTTCTAGAGAAAATTGTACAGTACATCCAGAACAGTTTCAATTTGAAGGAATTTGTAGCTCAACAGAGTTGTCAGAAAAAAAATCCATCAATAACATGTTTGATGGAATGTCTAGTGGAAACACCCATATAGTATTATTATTATTATTTAGTTACTTATATAGCGCCATTAATTCCATGGTGCTGTACTTGACAAGGAGTTACATACATAGTAATAGATATCATTTACACAAAAAATATTACAATGACAGACTGTTACAGAGATGAGAGGACCTTGTCCTTGCTAACTTTCATTATGCAGGAGAATGGGAAAGAGACAGAAGGTGGTGGGTGTGCACCTCGGATGGTAGAGAGGCGGCAGCTCATGTGGTGGTGTAGAACTCACATCTCCAACCACCACGCTCTCCAATTGACATCTCTGTAAATGCATGGGCTTCAGTTATAGAAAATGCATGGGCTCCTTTTAAATGTCAGCATCCAACCAGTTCAATATTAGTAGGTGAAGGCTTGTCAGAATCCTGCACAGAAACACCAGGCTTCAGTAGCTGCGAGTCCTGTCCCCGTGATCTTCAACGTTATCTTGCTATGGCTCTTCCAGGCATGATTTCATCAATAAGATTTTGCCTTCGTTATACAGAGACAGAGTACAACACCGCCTAAGTGTTCACACTCTGCTACTCAGACTTTCTATCTGCGCAGTGACTGCCTCTTGGCTGAAGATGATGATGGTGGTAGTAGTTGGAGCATTTAACACAGTCATGAAGCTGCCATAACAACTTGAAACACAAATCTTTTTACTGACATACACCACTGTAAACATTTTTCTTTTTTGGATGCAAAAGAGTGCTGGATATAACGAGTGATAGACTGCCCAAAAAAGGGAATTTATGCCTTGGCACAACGATGTATGATGCATGTCAGAGATAGACCCCACTGTAAAATGTGGCCTGTTTTTTTAAAATAATGCAACATAGTGCTGTATATAAGTACTGTGTCACCAAGGACAAAAAAAGAAAACCGCCGTAGACTGGCCAAACTTTGAGCACGCACAGACATGAGCTGGCATGGAAATACCATACCAAAAAACGTGTGGCCTGCATTTTTTTATTTTTTTGCAAAATGCTGCTGTATATAATTATATAAGTACTGTGACACCCAGGATAAAAGAAGAAAACAGACGTAAACTGTGCAAATTTTGGGCACGCAAAGATATGAGCTGGCACGGAGATACCAGTGCGACAACATTTTATTTATTTTTTTTTGGCTAAATAGTGCTGTATATACAGTACAGACCAAAAGTTTGGACACACCTTCTCATTCAAAGATGTTTCTGTACTTTCATGACTATGAAAATTGTACATTCACACTGAAGGCATCAAAACTATGAATTAACACGTGGAATTATATACTTAACAAAAAAGTGTGAAACAACTGAAAATATGTCTTATATTCTAGGTTCTTCAAAGTAGCCACCTTTTGCTTTGATTACTGCTTTGCACACTCTTGGCATTCTCTTGATGAGTTTCAAGAGGTAGTCAACGGAAATGGTTTTTCATGTCACTGGTGTGCCCTGTCAGGTTTAATAAGTGGGATTTCTGGTCTTATAAATAGGGTTGGGACCATAAGTTGTGTTGTGCAGTAGTCTAGTGGATACACAGCTGATAGTCCTACTGAATAGACTGTGAGAATTTGTATTATGGCAAGAAAAAAAGAAGCTAAGTAAAGAAAAATGAGTGGCCATCATTACTTTAAGAAATGAAGGTCTGTCAGTCTGAAAAATTGGGAAAACTTTGAAAGTGTCCCCAAGTGCAATTGCAAAAACCATCAAGCGCTACAAAGAAACTTGCTCACATGAGGACCGCCCCAGGAAAGGAAGACAAAGAGTCACCTCTGCTTCTGAGGATAAGTTTATCCGAGTCACCAGCCTCAGAAATCGCAGGTTAACAGCAGCTCAGATTAGAGACAAGGTCAATGCCATACAGAGTTCTAGCAGCAGACATATCTCTACAACAACTATTAAGAGGAGACTTTGTGCAGCAGGCCTTCATCATAAAATAGCTGCTAGGAAACCACTGCTAAGGACAGGCAACAAGCAGAAGAGACTTGTTTGGGCTAAAGAACACAAGAAATGGACATTAGACCAGTGGAAATCTGTGCTTTGGTCTGATGAGTCCAAATTTGAGATCTTTGGTTCCTACCACCGTGTCTTTGTGCGACGCAGAAAAGATGAACGGATGGACTCTACATGCCTTGTTCCACCATGAAGCATAGAGGAGGAGGTGTGAAGGTGTGGGGGTGCTTTGCTGGTGACACTGTTGGGATTTATTCAAAATTGAAGGCATACTGAACCAGCATGGCTACCACAGCATCTTGCAGCGGCATTCTATTCCATCCGGTTTGCATTTAGTTGGACCATCATTTATTTTTCAACAGGACAATGACCGCAAACACACCTCCAGGCTGTGTAAGGGCTATTTGACCAAGTAGGAGAATGATGGGGTGCTACGCCAGATGACCTGGCCTTCACAGTCACCAGACCTGAACCCAAATGAGATGGTTTGGTGTAAGCTGGACCGCAGAGTGAAGGCAAAAGGGCCAACAAGTGCTAAGCATCTCTGGGAACTCCTTCAAGACTGTTGTAAGACCTTTTCAGGTGACTACCTCTTGAAGATCATCAAGAGAATGCCAAGATTGTGCAAAGCAGTAATCAAAGCAAAAGGAGGCTACTTTGAAGAACCTAGAATATAAGACATATTTTCAGTTGTTTCACACTTTTTTGTTAAGTATATAATTCCACATATGTTAATTCATAGTTTTGATGCCTTCAGTGTGAATGTACAATTTTCATAGTCATGAAAATACAGAAAAATCTTTGAATGAGAAGGTGTGTCCAAACTTTTGGTCTGTACTGTAAGTACATTTTCACCCAGGACACAAAAAAGAAAACTGCCGTAAACTGGCCAAACTTTTGGCACACACAGATATGAGCTGCCACGAACATACAACTACTGCAAAAATGTGGCCTATATATTTTTTATTTTTTTGCGAAATACTGCTGTAAGTAAGTACAGTGACACGCAGGACAAAAAAGAAAATTGCCGTAAACTGGACAAACTTTGAGGAAAAACAGATATGAGCTGCCAAGAGGATACCAGCATGACAAATGTGTGGCCTGTATTTTTTTGCAAAATACTGCTGTATATAAGTACAGTGACACACAGGACAAAAAAAAGAAAACTGACGTAAACTTTGAGCACACACAGATATGAGCTGCCATGGAGATACCAGTATGACAAATGCGTGGCCTGTATTTTTTTTATTTTTTTGCGAAATATTGCTGTATATAAGTACAGTGACACACAGGACAAAAAAAAAAACTGCCGTAAACTGTCCAAACTTTGAGCACACACAGATATGAGCTGCCACAGAGATACCAGTACGACAAATGTTTGGCTTGTATTTTTTTATCTTTTGTGAAATACTACTGTATATAAGTACAGTGACACCCAGGACAAAAAAAGAAAACTGCTGTAAACTGGCCAAACTTTGAGCACACACAGATATGAGCTGCCATGGAGATACCAGTACGACAAATGTTTGGCTTGTATTTTTTTATCTTTTTGTGAAATACTACTGTATACAAGTACAGTGACACCCAGGACAAAAAAAAGAAAACTGCCACAAATTGGCCATACTTTGAGCACACACAGATATGAGCTGCCATGGAGATACCACTATGACAAATGTGTGGCATGTATTTTTTTTTATTTTTAGGCTAACTAGTGCTGTATATTATTACTGTGACACCTAGGACAAAAAAAGGAAAACCAGCTTACACTGGCCAAACTTTGAGCACGCAGAAATATCAGCTGACACAGCGATATCACTACGACAAATGTGTTTTTTTTTCTTTTTTTGAGGGGTAAATACTGCTGTATATAAGTACAGTGACAAAAAAAGGAAACCACTGTAAACTGGGCAAACTTTGAGTACGTACAGGTATGAGCTGGCACGGAGATACCACACCAAAAAATGTGTGGCCTGAATTCCAATTACACCTGGGGCTAGCTTGCATCATGATTGAGTCTGTAAAGTCCGCCAAAAAAGCTGGGTGGAGACCCGAGTTCCCACCGAGTAATCCCGGAAATGCTCGGTGCTCGTCGAGTACACCAAGTACCGTAATATTCGGGCTAGTAACGAGTAGTGGCGAGCACGTTGGCTCATCACTAGCAATAATGTTTTGTACTTTTGACTTTCAGGCTCCATATCTCACCATCCACTAGTGTTTCAAACGTGAGACTACCATTGTTTTATAGACAATCATCTTGGCTATCTCAAACATAAATTTTACTTGCAACTATTTTGCATTTGATTAGTTATGTAGATTCATGTATTCTTACTGCATTGTTACT
This sequence comes from Oophaga sylvatica, assembly GCA_033576555.1. Taxonomy (NCBI): domain Eukaryota; kingdom Metazoa; phylum Chordata; class Amphibia; order Anura; family Dendrobatidae; genus Oophaga; species Oophaga sylvatica. The sequence goes on from JARQOD010000001.1 coordinate 197,870,885, forward strand.
GTTTTGCTCCTAAAAATCTAGATTAAAATTTTTATTATTTTGTTAGTATTTTGTGAATCCACTTTTGGCTTTCAATGCTGCTTGAATCCTTCTGGGCATGCTCTTAATCGTCATCAAGCATATCTTGACCAAAATTTGATCCCAGATTTTTTCTACATGTTCCCAAATTTGGTGCATACTGGTCGACTCACTTGGGTATGTATACAGGTTTTTTTTTCAACTTTCCTTACAAGTGTACAATTAGGTTGAAGTCTTAGGACTGAGGGGGCCAATTCAGCACCTCTATTTCATTGTCATTAAACCATTTTTTCACAAATCTTGACATATGCTTAGGGCTGTTGTTCTGCTGCAACACTATGTCATCCTTATCGTACCCATAGTACTCAAGTGCCTGAAGCAACTCGTCTTGTAGTATACTCACATATAGCTCTGCATTGAGACCGCCATCGATTCTGGTCAAGCATTTAATGCCTTTGGCTGTGAAACAACCCCATATCATCAGGATTCCTCCACCTAACTTAAGAGTTCCTTCAATTTCTCAATCCGTTAGCCTCTTTTTCCTTACTTTTTCAGGCTCATTTGCACCCATCAGAACCTAGTCTATTCACTTTTGTCTCATCGCTCCAAATCCCCCGTTTCCAATCTTCTTACTGTTCACTTTTCATATGTATTTGCAAACTCGAGCTGACATTTCTTATGGAGAAATTGAAGTCGAGGCTTCTTCACCTCTTTTCCGGGCCACTAGTCCAGACTTCTGTAATGTGCATCGAATGGTGCTTGCATAGACAACTGTCATCTCACTATTATGAAGCTCACTAGCCATCTCCACTGCCATGTTTATCACGCTAGAACTGATAGACCTTGTCATAAGCCAACTTGTTGACTCTGATAACTTGCCTGAATGTTCACCTCTTGGCTTTTGAATGGATGGACAGTTGACTCTGATAATTTGCCTGAATGTTCACCTCTGTGCTTTTGAATGGATGGACGGACTTCTGTGTCATGGCACTCACATGATGTAGTTTGGCTAATTTCTTAGCTAAGAGACCGTTATCAATGAGCTAGACGATGCTGTTTCTCTTTTTTGGGGGAAATTTTCTTCATGGCTGCTCCTCGCACCAGTGACCTTTCACTTAGGAACCAAATTAATAAAAACATGAGCTATTAGGGAATATGAAAACAGATTGCTTTTGTATTATACAGGAAGAAAATAATTCTTCCACCATCATGAGAAAAACAGTAACAATACAGAGACATGACAAGAATCTGCATAACTAATCATATGCAAAATAGTTGCAGGTCAAATGTGTGAGATAGCAAAGGTGATTGTCTATAAAATGATTGTAGTCTCACGTTTAATGCAGTAGCGGATGGTGAGATATGGAGCATGAAAGTAAAAGGTACAAAACATTTTTACTCTCTTGCTTGTCAGAGTAGATATACAATTTCCCAGGATAACTGCTTTGTGGGCTTCCCACTGTGTGGTGGAGGAGTAAATAGAGTCTATGTTAAGGGCAAAGTAAGTTTCAATGTGTGTGTTTAAAGTATCTCTTTGGATACTCGATTTGAGTAGGGAATCATTGGGAATCATTCAGTCTCCAATGACAGTTGCATACAGGAATATGTGGCGTTTTCAGTTCGAGCATCACTGGTGCACAGTCAGATCCTGTGATATGGCCTATTTCAGTGTGAGTTGCTGTGTGTAACCCTAAAATGTTACCAAAGAAGAAATCAATTCTAGTATGTGTATCATGCAGATGTGAGAAAAAGGTGTATTCTCTAATTTTAGGATTAAGGATTTTCCAAATGTCATACAGGCCATGCTCCCTACTGAGCTACCTAAATTTACTAGTAATCCTAGTTAAATCCCTTGCTAGGAGAGAGTATCTAAGTGATTGCCTGCCCATTATGTCTGAGAAGGAAAGGTTGAAATCTCCACCAAATAGTGGGAGTGGGAAGCTTTGATAATTTTTTTATGATCCTCTCAAGGAAGGTGATATGGGAGATGTTGGGAGTATATTTGTTTCATAAGGAAACAGGCTTACCCTACAGTAATCCTGTTAAAGTAAGATATTATCCATCTGGGTCAGGCATAGACAATTCTGTTTGTAATGGGAAATTTTTTGTGATCAAAATTGCCATTTCATTACTTTTCCTGTCTTTGCTGTGTGGTGGACACAACAGAAGGCTCTTTTGCAATAATAGTATATGGGACCGTAGATCATCATAATATGCAATTCCACCTGCTTTGGAAGTGAAAATAGACCACCTTTCCTCTTTGGCGCCGGTGCAGCTGTACAAGTGGCACCAATGCTATATCCACCCTTGGCATACGCCTTCCTGTATCTCACCAGAAATTATACATGTAAAGACACAGCATTTATTCTTAATTGTGCTGGATGTTATGCTGGGTGATGGTGAAATTACCAACTGCTAGACAGCAAGAACAGTGTTTTGGTCAAACTTGGAGCTAGCCGTCGCACTGCCGCCCACCCTTGAGAGACTGGTTTACTCTTCACCCGCCTCCTGATCCATGCAAGGGCAAACTTTAGCAGAGCCCTTCCCAGGCAGAGAACAGCAAGGTGGCTGGTGACCGGACACACAAGCAGCAGACAGGCCAAACACACCAGAACCAAAAAAATGTAGCGCAACTGCATAAACTAAGGTGAATAATAATAAACCAAGCACAGGCACCAAAGCATGAACCTCCTCAAAAGCACAGCAACACTGCCCTTAACCACCCACCTGAACTGAAATAATCAGCAACAAAAGGAAGTAATGGCAGGTTTAAATCTGCAGTCCAGCAGGCACCTGACCACGCTGGGCCAATGCCCAATATTCCCCCTAGACCACAGAGACACCGGAGGAGGGGAAAGAAGACTGAAGGGCACCTCCTACCTTCTGACTTCCCCAGCAGATATGGTGTCCCACAACGGTTGAAAGCAGCTAACATCAAGGGACCCAGCGTCCTTGGTTTCCCACACAGCATAATTGCTGTGAGCATTGACATCCCACCTCTCCATGATGCAAGGAGTGTATGTCCTAGAATGTGACACCTGAGACACCCCTGCAAGCTCTGTCCCCAGAGGTGACATCCTGCACTTCATGAACAGTGAAGGGCAACGGGTGACACGCCAGAGAGCCAGAGCCCTCAGAGAAGCGTAATGGACACTTTCAGGTATGGAGCTGCCATTCCTAACACCACACATATTATTCAGCAGGTCACTCAGGAGACATTAGCCACTGTTCATATGATCCAAATGTTGACTCTTGAATTGATATTTGTCGCAGTTTATTGTGCTGCTATCCTTGGAGGTCAGGGATGCAGAGTAACTGAACAATTGATGTTTGCTAATGTTGATAACCCATTTTATCAGTCCATGCAACTTGTTGAACTGCAAACACTGAAGGACCAACGATACAGATTGATTGAATATTTTAACAATGAGAGATAACCTTCTCCCAATTCACCCCAGGCCTGTGGATGATGATCCTGGAGGACAACTGTGGGTATAAATATGACCTAGATCCCTTTGAAGGAAGACTCTACATGACAGAACCAATGCACCATAGCTCCAAGTGGAGGAATATAGATTTGGGAAACTCTATAGGATGCCACCTTAAGGGACCACGGCCACAGCTGGGGGAATACAGATCTGCTCAATTGATCATCACTGAACCCATGGAGACGTTTGTAGAAGCCAAGTTGGGACAATCAGGTCAACTGGCCGATGGACACGCTTGGAGAAGCAAGGTTGAGACAATCAGGTCACCTGGCCACATACCTCAATGGACTGTCAGCTTCCTAAGCTTGCCGCTACCTCCTCTCTGTAGGTGCCTTCCCAAAGCAGGGTGCCACTGGGAAGCCTCAAAGTTGCAGATGTTCTAATTACCAGCGAGCCAGCGGAAGGGTGAGACTCTTTTAATTGCACCATCTTATGCACTTGCTGGGACTGTACTATATGATATTATATGTTGGTGGTTAAATAAAGTTTTGCACACTGTTTTACCCTCAAGCTATGTTGTTTGAGTAGTATTATGCCTATGAGGAAGGAATACGAGCATTCAATGGGATGATCTCTGATCCATGTGGTCTTTCTAAAGACTGCCAGGCCAGCAGACAAGAACACCCACTGGCTCTTGTGTCTCCAAAATACTCCAGTCAGGCCTAGAGTAGCATTTTCTGTCATAAGAAATGATGCCATTTTCATGAATATGTTGGATGTAGCTATGCCGTGTTTCACCCCGGCGCCTTCCAAAGTCCGAGAATTTTGAGGGAGCTGCCTGAAACTTGTGTGAAAATGGCAAAAGTCACTATTGGAACTGTCCAAACAAAAGTTAATAATGTATAAAGTTGGAGGAACAATTAAGCACTCAAATAATCCTGCATTGAATGGGAAAAACTTCAATCAATGAAAAAGTCTAACAAATATATGGAGTCACCAAAAACCTGCAAAAGTTTTTTATTAAATACAAAATAAATCCAAAAAACATTCAAGAAAGGTTTATTAAAAATAAATAGTTAAAATATGGAGTCCAAGATAAAAACTCAAAAAAGAACGGATAACATAAGACAAAATTTCAAGAAAACACCAGAGAAAAAGTTGCAATCTTACCAACACCACATCAGATTACCAATGAATCAACAGATTGCAGCAGAACCCATGATAAAGGTGGGGGCAAAGTAGGTGCAATATACTAATGCAAACAGCCACTCACAATCTTACCAATTCATAGATTGACTGCTGTGTAGTATTAAACATGCACACAGATGGCGTTGACATAGGATATCAGTCACTCAGATATGTGTTATGCACAGTGTCTGGCTTAGAGCCTATTACTGACACCCATACTATTAGATCAGGCGGGCTGGCCAGCACTATATAAGTGCAGTTGTGCACCCAACAAGAAAGATGCCCCAATTCACCAAACCAGCAAGTTTGAGGACCCTTGAGGTCGGTTGCAAGCTTGCGTATTTTGGCCAAAATATCATCCAATACCTAATCTAATGTATGGGCATCATATATTATATAGACTGTAAGTCAGACACTGTGCATCACATGTATCTGTGTGACTGGCATCCTATGCAAGCTCTATCTTTGTGGGGGTTTAATACTACACAGCCACCCTTTCCATGAATTAGCAGGTTTGAGAATGGCTGTTTGCATCGGTATTTTGCACTTGTGATGCCCCTGCCTTTATCATTGGGGCCTGCTACTTCCTTCTGGTGAATTAATAATCTTACCTGCTGTTGGTAAGGCTGTATCTTGTTATGTGAATCTTGAAATGCTGTCCTATGTTAGCCATTTTTAATTTTAGTGTAAGGACTTGCAAGTATGAGAATCCTTGACATGGATTGTGAGCCTGAGTATTTTGGACAAAATATGAACCAATACCTCATGTAATATATATATATATATATATATATATATATTTAATGCATCATTTTTCATCTTTTTACTAGAATGGCGCGTGCAAAATTTTCGCACATTGGTCGTCAGGGGCACAGGCAATTTCAGAAAAAGCAAGCTGGTCAAATGTAAATGTATTTAATGTGATGATGAACACAGACAGGTATTTATATATGTAGCTTGGTAATACAATAAATTAGTTTGATAAGCAGAGGCCAAAAAATGTCTTCCGGTTGAGGTGCCACCTGCAGGTCATAGTTTCTTTCTGCAAGTGTATGAAAATGAATGTTTAAACTGTATTTAGTGATAAAATTGTGAATGTGTGGTTTGTTTGGCTCTTTTCTTTCCAAAGGGGGCAAGTTTACCTTTCAAATGGTGTATCATTTGTGTGTGTGGGGCGAAGGAATCAGCGAAAATGCAGTGCATGTTTACAAATGTGTTTGCATATGTAACTCACCTGAAGTGTGCAATCCTCCATTTTAGCTGAAATAGCCTGGGCAAGCAGTTTGGCAAGCTGGAAAGCCCCCAATGCAAATGTTTGGATTTGTTTGTGATCTCTGTAAGCAGTTTAGTGGTAGTGTGCTTTGGGGTAGTGTGGTGTCACCTGCAGGTCATTTTTCCTTACTGCAAGTTTATGAAAATTAATGTTTAAACTGTATTTTGTGATCAAATCGTGGATGTGTGCTTTGTTTGGCTATTTTCTTGTTGAAGGGAGCAAGTTTACCTTTCACTTGTGTGTGTGGGTGCAGTATGACGGAGATACACCGAAAAACAGTGTTTAGAAATAATAGAATAGAGTGCCCCATTTCTATTTTATGCAGGATGCACCCAGGCCCTTTAGCGTTGGTTGGGGGTTGGGTGAATTGGGTCATCTATCTTGTGGGGTGCACCTATGTAGTGCTTGGCAGCCCACCTGATCTGATAGTATGAGCGCCATCTATAAGCTGTAAGCTAGACATTGTTCAACACACATATCTGTGTGACTGGCGTTCTATGCACGCTCCATCTGTGTTCATGTTTAATACTGCACAGCCACCCCCTCCATGAATTTAGTAGATGGGTGAGTGGCTTTTTGCATCAGTATTTTCGACCTGTGCTGCTCCCACCTGAGCTTCTATGTAAATCTCTGAAATATGTGAGTAAGCAAGTTCTCAGCGTAGAGCGCCGGATAAATGTGATATAAATTGTTTTGTAAAATATTCCCAATTAAAGATTCAACTCAATCTACAAAAAATGTCAATCAACAGAGTGATGCGGGGGACATTTAAAACAGTGAGATGGTGCAGTACACTGAGCCTAGGGTCCATCAATGAGCTTAATTAGCATATATGATTAATCTTCAGTATTTTCAGAACAGAGGCAGTGATTAAAACACTAAAGGTGCAATTATTAGAGGGTTTTATCCCTTACAATATGTTTCACCCCTGTAAGGAATTAGTGTGAGAGTAAATGGGCTGGTCCCCCAATTCCCTCAAATCTATGGTGAAACCACTGTCTTTCTCTTCTCCTTGAAGCCAGGTCTGTCCACCTCCCGCACAATGTGGGTCATATGAGCCTTGTAGCCCAAGAAAGCCTTCAGCTGGATGGTTTGCTCGAGTCATCCTTGGGAAAGCTCTTTACCTTGCCAGTTTGGATAACTGACCCCCTTTAATTCAAAGAAAAGAATATTTTCATTAACAGGGAAAAGATTTAAAGGTGCACACACAGCCATATTGCAGCTACATGTTGTATAGTTCTCTAATAACTAAACAATGCTGCTATAAAGGTGTCTCTACTTTATCATTGTACACCTCCAATTTAATATAGAGGAATTCAGAGTATTGTTTTCCTGCCTGATTCTATATGTGGCATGATTTATCACATGCTATATGTATAAAGCTATTCTCTCTTTCTCCATACATACAATTCTGTTTGGCCTCTAAAGCATTGCAGCCATGTCTTGCAGGCCCATGTTGTGGAGCCATATTGAAAAGTTGGCTTTAAAGCTTGGAACAATTTTGACATGAAAATAATATTTTTAAATATGCTAGTGCTACTTTTAGAGATGAATTACTCTCTGTTAATTAAATGTATCTTATTATTATTATTGCCCCTTATGTCTCCAGAACCCAAAGCATAAGAAATGGAAGATGTAAGCAATAAAAAAATATACTCATCCTTCATTTGCACAGTTCCTCACCATCACCCACATGATCCTCATTCCATCTTATTATCACCGCCACAAGCTCTGAATCTCCGGGTCTCATCCTGCTAAGCCTGGACTTCCAGTTCTGATGAGGACCAGGATATGTCTATACAAATGCATGTAAGATCATGTTGTAACAGCATGCACCATAACCTTACTCATGCATGTGCAGAATTATCCCAGGCCTCATTAAAGCAGATTGTCCCTGGAATTGAACACTTATGCCAGCGATAAGAAGATACTCCTAGGCCCATATGGTGTCAGTGAGGTGTGCAGAGGCCAGAGAGGTAAGCGTTAGTGAGTACAAGTGTTTTATTTTGCTTTTTAGCCTTTGATGACCCTTTATTGTTCATCAGAATGGCGTTTATGTAATATTCAAGAGGAATTCCGTGTGACTCGGATATATTAACTTATCTCTAGTTACCGTGAGTTGTGTCAAATTTCTAATTGCAATATTCATTCATTTTCAGAACCCATGGTAAACAGTTTGCAACCTACTCTTAGTTCATGGATTTGAGTTCTTTGGATACAGAATGCTGCTGCTTATTCTAGACTTTCCTCTTCCCAAAAATATTCGGATGTACCACTGGGGCAACCTTTGCAGCGACATAGGGGCCCAAGAATTTAGAAGGCCCATTTCCACCTCTGAGAAGGTAGAATATTGCATTTTGATGAGCTGTTGGCCTGCAAGGGCCCATATATTTTTCTTGAACAGTGATCATCTTCTGTCTTTATCCACTACTACATTGACCATAAGGCATCATTTTGCCTTGTGCTGACTTATACTGATGCTGAAAATTGTGTGATTTCACTCTCTCCCTGCTGTTTCTGCTGCAGATATTATCCTCCCTGTGTGATTCCTCTCCCTACTTTGAACATTTTGCTATGCATGCTGATATAGTACAATCTCTAACCTCCATAAAGATTTGGATGCTCTCCTCTTACTCGCTTTAGCATTTTACATATCAATTTATACTGGAGCTGATATAATTTATTTACTATATTCAAGATTTGCAGCAAATTAAGGTGATTCACTTTTTATAGAAACAATAGGGAAGAAACCAAATTCTCTCACAATGCTTCTCTATGTGTTTCTACAAATCACCGGCACCCCATTTTCTTACACTTGAATTGTCTTCAACAAATCAAAAAACATTTTTTTCTGAAATGAAACCCAAAGATAGGGGAAAAGTTTTCTATTTTCTTACTATCATTCATTTTTTGTCACTGGCTTTTAATGTTGGGGGCATTGCCAAAGGAAAAAAGTAAGAATAAGGCAGCCTAAGTCGGTGTTGGATAATAGACATCAGTGATACTATTACATTTCCCAAGGTCTGCTATGCTTCATGAATTCCATGTGCAGAGATTTATAAAATGAAATATATCAATTTTGCCATTGCAAGACTTCAAAGCTAACTGTGATTCCTCTGTAGCAAATATCTTCATACCCACATGTTTCTATTCTACACATAATCCGTCAGCATACAGTATAAGTTAATGTGACTTCAGAAGAACAACCTTATCCCTGCTGACTGTCCTTAATTACAAATGTGCTTGTGCCAAACTTGCTTTATTTTTAAGCATTACCAACGTTGTTTTTCTGGAAACCTATAATTATGGTGAGGTAGCAGTAAGGAAGTTTCAATATGTCTGTATTTTTTCCTGCCATATTTAGGTAGACAGAACTGAGAAGACATTTGCTATTCTTGTCATGCCTACAATTGTAGCAGGATTTACTAAAAACAAAAAACCTTGTTTCCAAGCGAAAAGAGAAAGAAGGATTATAGGAAATGCGACTGATCTTTTCTTAAGGGAAAGCATGATGGTCCTCCTGAGAAACAGTATTAACAGAATGTCATTAAGAGATGTGCATTTTCCAGCAAGAATATGTGTAGCTAAGTTGGATTTTGAAATATCAGGCAGCTGCATAAATTACAGGTGCAAAGTACAATATACATGTTATTTTTCTCCCTACAGGATTACCTGTAACATGACAAGAAGAGAATGTTGGAGGTAGATACATGGAATGAATATATATACTAAGTAAAAAATTAGAAATGGTGGCGAGTGGCATGACATGGCATATACACTGCTCATAAAAATAAAGGGAACACTAACACAACACAATGTAACTCCAAGTCAACCACACTTCTGTGAAATCTACCTCTCCAGTAACCAGAGGTGCATCTAGGCTTTCTGGCACCCGGGGCAAGAATTTGGTTCGGCGCCCCCCCCAAGCACACATGTGATTTGCACGCTTAGTCATGTACCGACGAGCTGCTCTCCCTAATGCTCTCAATGTTCAGTGAAAAACTGAGAGAAGCAGGAAGAGAAGCTCGTTGTCACAGGATCATAAGTATGAAAATCGCATATGAGTGAAGTGTCCATGTGATGACTACAGGAACCTGCAGAGCTGAATCCTGACATTGCAGCTTCTGAATTCTCACAACTAATGCACTGCACACTTTTAGGATTCTCCCTTACCGGTGGCGAGAGTACACGGTCATGTCAGCACAAGCATGTGATTTATATACTTCTGGTCACATTCCGACTAGACGTGCTCGGCTTCGCTCCGTTCATTTTCATTGAGTGAGGCCACACATGTCTAGTCAGCATGTAACCGCATGTATGTAAATTACCGGCATGAGAGAATCCTAAGAGTGTGCAGTGAGCACTGTGAGTATTCTGAAATTGACTAATTCTCATGTTTTTGTTTATGTTAGGAGCATTAAAGGGGTTGTCCAGGTTTGTGCTGAGTCTACAGTCATTCTATGTGACTGCAGACTCAGCACAGACCTGGAGAACCCCTTTAATGCTCCTAACAAATAAAAACATGAGAATTAGTCAGTATCACAATTAATATTTACATCCAGGTACCTTATAGATGACGTTGTCTCTGGAGTCGTTCTCCTTTTCTTCATCTTGTCCACACCCCATGATGAGTTTTCTCATCCACAGCCGTCTCTGCAGTTTTCCATCTTCTCCGCTCTTCTGCACCAACTCTCCACACGATGCCCTTAAAGACAGAAGAGTCATTATAATGCTCCTAAATAAAAATATCTGCAATATACTGTCGCCTCACACTATTCCCCTCGCTCCTCACACTGTCTCCTCTCACATCCCCCCTGTTCACTATACTGTCTTCTCATATATTTACCCCTCACTCTCTATACTGTCTGCTCACACATACCCCTGACTCCCCATACTGTGTCTGCACACATCCCATCACCCTCACTCCCCATACTGTGTCCACATACATTCACCCGTTCGCTCCCCATACTGTCTGCAACCATCCCCCATACTGTTTCCTCATACATACTCTTCAGTACCCTCAAATCCCCCCACACATATTAAATGCCCCATCCTCACTCCAAATCCCCCTACACACATTAAATGCCCCATCCCCACTCCAAATCCCCCCACACACATTAAATGCCCCATCCCCACTCCAAATCCCCCACACACATTAAATGCCCCATCCTCACTCCAAATCCCCACACGCATTAAGTATCCCCTATCCCCACTCCAAATCCCCTCCACACACATTAAATCCCCCCATCCCCACTCCAAATCACCCACGCACATTAAGTACCCCCATCCCCACTCCAAATCCCCCACACATAAAATAACCCCCCATCGCCACTCCAAATCCCCCCACACATAAAATAACCCCCAGCCCCACTCCAAATCCCCCCACATATAAAATCATCCCCCATCCCCACTCCAAATCCCCCCACACATAAAATAACCCCCATCGCCACTCCAAATCCCTCCCATATAAAATAACCCTCCATCCCCTCTCTAAATCCCCCCACACATAAAATAACCCCCCATCCCCACTCCAAATCCCCCCACATATAAAATAACCCCCCATCCCCACTCCAAAACCCCCCACACATAAAATAACCCCCCATCCCCACTCTAAATCCCCCCCATACACATACACTCACACAGTATGTCCCAGTTAATCTTCTGTGGTACCTTCAGCTCCATAGTGGAGCACACTCACCACCAATCTTCACCCTTCTGGGCACCGCTGGCAAGTGACGTCAGCAGCGTGATCACATGACCTAATCAAGCTGCAGACGTCGCTCTGACCTGGCGGTCAGAGCTTCAATTGTACTGACATCTGTATAAACGCCAGTGCAATTGATCCCTGGGAGCCGGCACGCAGTAGCTTCTCAGCGCCGGCTGTCAGCTTGACAGCCGGCACAGGGAACCGCAGAATCCCAGGCCGGGGGCGGCAGAACGCAGTCTCGGGGGAGACACTGTGGACCGCTGCATCAGGCGGCCCGACTGCGCCCCCCTGCTGGCTGCGCCCGGGGCATATGCCCCGGCTGCCCCCCTAGATACGCCCCTGCCAGTAACAAAGCAACACCAATTATGACTCAATTTCTCCTGCTGCATTTTATCAATTCTCTCACCCCTAGAGGTACTGTACAGTAGCATGAGGTGGTGTCTACAACCAACAGAAGTTGCTCAGGAAGTGCAGCTCATCCAGGACGGCACATCAATGCGAGCTGTGGCAATAAGGGTAGCTGTGTCTGTCAGCACAGTGTCCGGAGCATGGAGCAGATTCCAGGAGAGAGGCCAGTATACCAGGAGATGTGGAAGGGGCTGTAGGAGAGCAGCAACCCAGCACCAGGACTGCTACCTCCTCCTTTGTGCAAGGAGGAACAGGAGGAACAGTGCCAGAGCTCTGCAAAATTACCTCCACCAGGCCACTAACATCCATGTGTCTGCTCAAACTGTCAGAAACAGACTCCATGATGGTGGTATGAGCTCCCGATGTCTACAAGAAGGTGTTGTGCTTACAGCACAACACCGTGCAGGGCAACTGGCATTTGTCAGAGAACACCAAGATTGGCAAATTTGACATTGGCACCCTGTTCTCTTCACTGATGAGAGCAGGTACACACTGAGCACATGTGACAGAGTCTGGAGATGCTGTGGACAACGTTCTGCTGCCTGCAACATCCTCCAGCATGACGGGTTTGGCAGTGGGTCAGTAATAGTGTGGGGAAGCATTTCTTTGGAAGGCCGCACAGCCCTCCATCTGCTAGCTAGAAGTACCCTGACTGCCATTAGGTACCGGGATGAGATTCTCAAAAACGTAGTGAGACCATTTGCAGGTGGAGTGGGACTTAGGTTCCTTCTGATGCATGACAATGCTAGGCGTCATGTGGCTGAAGTGTGTGAGCAGTTCCTGCATGATGAAAGCAATGATGTTATGGACTGGCTTGCCTGTTCCCCAGACCTGAATCCAATCGAGCACATCTGGGACATCATGTCTTGTTCCATCCACCAATGCAAAATTGCACCACATACTGTCCAGGAGTTGACTAATGCTTTAATCCAGGTCTGGGAAGAGATCCCTCAAAAGAACATCCGCCTCCTCATCAGGAGAATTGCCCATCCGTTATAGGGAGGTCATACACATCCGTGGAGGCAACACTCACTGCTGAGCATCATTTCCTTGTCTTGAGGCATTTCCACTGAAGTTGGATTCAGCCTGTAATTTGATTTTCCACTTTGATTTTAAATATCATTCCAAATCCAGATCTCCATAGGATATTAATTTTGATTTACATTGATCATTTTTATGTTTTATTGTTCCCACCACATTCCACTATGTAATGAATAAAAATTTGCAACTGGAATATTTAATTCAGTGATACCTAGGATGTGGGATTTTAGTGTTCCCTTTATTTTTTGAGCAGTGTATATTCTTACATGCAGTTTTACATTGTAAATGTTTTCATCATATCTTGTGTTATATCACCCAGTGGCTGTTTTCTCCACAAAGGTTTTAGTGTATACAGTCATGTAAAAAATAATCTCCACTTATGCTGCTTTGTATAAATACACACTGTACATTTTATGCGCCCTATCATTATTTTTATGTAAGGTATTAGTGTGATCAACGAAAGGTAATACTATACTAGAATTTTTCCTTACACTTATGTAATATATGAGATGTTCTTAAGAAATCAACAGTATGTTCTATGATCCTTCCATTGGCAAAGCTAAAAGTGTTGCATCAAAATAACAATGTGATACTCTCTTATTATTCCATTACTTCACTAAAGTTCTTTTCTGACAAACCAATGTCTCGACTTTGGCTAAGCTTGAGGAGGTCATTGGTTGTCCAATGACTGCGTCAGTGATTGTCCTGGCATAATATATTTATGACCTTTCCATAGGACAAGTCATTAATTTTAGGTTTGTAGGGGTCAGACACCCAGCACCCAATTGTTTATTATTCTACATTACCTGGAGCGAGTTGTACCTCTGCAGCTCTGTTCCATGTGTTTACATCCTACTGCCACTGGAGATTGTAATAGCTGATAGGTGGAAGTGCCAGGCTATGCTCCACCACTTATCTGATATTAATGACCTGTTCAATGAATAGATCATCAATATATTATGACCAGGCAAACCACTTAAATCCTTTGAATGCATAAATTACAGCCTGAACTTTAGGCTGTCTCTCATTCATCCATCTAACATTTTGAATGTTGTTAGTTCCTCATAATATACTTAATAGACTATTGTGTTACTTTAGCATGTCTCTCTGCTTGCCTTCTCACTGTATTTCTAACTTCTCATCTCTGATTTCTTATTGATTTTACATTCCTCTAGTTTGCTGACTGCCTCTCAGACTTTGCACTATTACATTCTCCTAGTCTGCTGACTTGATAACTAATGACTTCCTCCGAATCTCAAGTCCGTGAACCTATATTTATATTTTGCCCAGTTTTAGTAATTAGAGATCACTCTGAGTACTATGACAGACAGGTCTTCTCACAGCAGTTCTATAACCTGAGGGGCGGTTGAAGTTGAATACCATGGAGTCTGTCTATGACTCATTCTAAATTTACACTAGCTGACTAATATTTTATAGCATTCCTAAAGTCACTGGACATTGTCTTCAAATTAATGAACATTTCACTGTTAATGAAGACACAGCTCGTTCATAGTTTGGTCTTTTCTGTGGTAACATACAGATGTGAAACATAGAAGATGAAGAAATGAGACAAGAAGAAAAATTGAAACCTTCAAAATGTGGTGCTAGACAAGGGTGTTATCACAACTATATATTTCAAGAAGAACAAATCAATTTTGAAACAAGCCAGACATTTCACTCGCAGCAAGGATCACCAAGCTATGACTTGCCTAATTTGGACACATCATACGAAGAGAACAATCACTGGAGAAGGACATCATGGTCAGAAGAATAAATGGAAAAGGCGAAGATGAAGACCATCAACTCAATGGCTTGATACTATCAAGATAACAGTGGAGAAAACACTGGTGAATATGTCTAAGCTTGCACAAGATCGGTCTTCCTACAGATCGTTCATCTATCAAGTCGCCATGGCTTGAGATAAAGCCAAAGGGCGTTAAAAATAAATAGGTGTTCCTAGGAGCACTCATTTCTCTATAAAAGGTCAATGGAAACAGACAAACAGGCTGCGCACCACCCGACAAATGAGCAAAATCCTTGTTCATTGGATGAAATGATTTTCAAGCAGGCTTAAAAATAATCAACCTGTGCTGGCAGGAAAAATTGTGATAGGTTGTTCATGCAGGTTACTTGTCTAAACACACTGTTAACTGATCACCGATCAGCAAATATTTAGTCATTTAAAGCTGTTAATTTGGTGGTATTAATCCCTTTACCCCCAAATGTGATTTGCACATTAATAACCTGGCCAATATTTATAATTCTGAGCACTGTCAATTTATGAGGTAATAACTCTGGAATGCTTCAACAGATCCTGGTGATTCTGAGAATGTTTTTTCGTGACATATTGTACTTCAAGATAGTGGTAAAATTTCTTTGCTATGACTTGCGTTTACTTGTGAAAAAACAGAAATTTGATGAAAATGTTTAAAATTTCGCAATTTTCCAACTTTGAATTTTCATGCCCTTAAATCACAGATATATGCCACACAAAGTAGTTAATAATTAACATTTCTCACATGTCTACTTTACATCAGCACAATTTTTGAAAAAAAAAAATATTGTTTTTCTTAAGAAATTATAAGGGTTAAAAGTTGACCATCAATTGTTTCCTTTTTCCAACAAAATTTATAAAACCAATTTTTTAGGGACCACGTCGTATTTGAACTCACTTTCAGGGGTCTATATGATTTAAGATGCTCAAAAGTGACACCATTCAAAAACTGCACCCCTCAAGGTGCTCAAAACGTTCAAGAAGTTTATTTACAAGTATGGTGCTTTGCAAGAATTTTTGTAATGTGGAATAAAAAACGAACATCTAACTTTTGTTCACAAAAATTTTACTTTAGATTCAAATTTTTTTAATTTTGACCAGAGTAACAAGAAAAAATAAAATGCCGATACCCCATATGCGAGTGGAAACTGCTGTTTGGGTGCATGGCAAAGCTCTGAAGGGAAAGAGTGCCATTTGACTTTTTGAATGCAAAATTTGCTGCAACACTTGGAGAACGCCATGTTGTGTTTGGAGAGCATCTGATGTGCCCAAACAGTGAAAATCCCCCATAAGTGACACCATTTTGGAAATTAGTCCCCTCAGGGAACTGATCTAGATGTGTGGTGAACGCAATGAAGCCTTAAGTTCATAACGTTGATCCATGAAAATTTTAAAAAAAGTCAAATTTTCCATACAAATATGTTTTAGCGACAAATGTTGCATGTTCATAAGGGTAACAGGAGAAACTGCACCATACAATTTGTTGTGCAATGTCTCCTGATTACGCCATTACCAAATATAAGGGAAAAAAATACTGAAGGGGTGCACGGCCGGGCTCGGAAGAGGAGCATCATTTGACTTTTTTTTAATGTAAAATTTCCTGGAATCATTAGTGGACATCATGTCCCATTTAGAGAGCCCCTGATGTGCCTGAACAGTGGAATCCCCCATAAGTGACCCCATTTTGGAAACCAGACCCCTCAAGAAATATATTTAGATGTATATATAAATTGACCCCTGCGCTTCCACAAATGCTCAAAAGAAATAATAGTGATGGCATTGAATTGAATATAGTAAATAAAGTGTGCAATAATATACCAAAAAGGGGGGCTGAAATAGTGTGCACTATATGAAAAGACTTACTCAGATCCTCTGTATGGCGACACGTGTTGGTATACTGAAAGATCGATTCCTCCTCTGGATGAAAATAAAGACGTGGGCAGCGTGGTGGTATACGGGACTAACAGGCAGGCAATCAAGCAGGGGAGCGTCCTCCCTGGAGAGCAAGGTGCCGCCTGAACCCCCGTTAGTATCTGCGTCAGTCTGGTACGACGTCATGTGGGCAAAAAACGCCATGGGAGAAATGGATAAATTGGAGGGGGAAATGAGAGGACGGGTGACGTCACCACTGGACAGGGGCCGATAGGAGTTAATGTTATCCAACGCGTTTCGAAGGAATACAATCATTCTTCATCAGGGATGGAGACCTGCTGCATCGGCAATCTTATATACTAAATGTTGTCCACCTTTTTTGATGTTATTAAAGTGTTCCCTTATTCGGTCCTTCAGTTTTCGTATAGTTCGTTTATTAATAAAGTATATATTCTTATTCTTATTTTAATTGAATAGCTAGTTTGAACCAACATTTTTTCTTTAAGCCATTAAGTATAGAATTGCATTCAGGTATGGCGACATGGGTTGATTTTTTTGGGGAGGAGCGGTGGACAACATTTAGTATATAAGATTGCCGATGCAGCGGGTCTCCATCCCTGATGAAGAAGGATTGTATTCCTTCGAAACGCGTTGGATAACATTAACTCCTATCGGCCCCTGTCCAGTGGTGACGTCACCCGTCCTCTCATTTCCCCCTCCAATTTATCCATTTCTCCCACGGCGTTTTTTGGCCACATCACGTCGTACCAGACTGACGCAGATACTAACGGGGGTTCAGGCGGCACCTTGCTCTCCAGGGAGGACGCTCCCCTGCTTGATTGCCTGCCTGTTAGTCCCGTATACCACCACGCTGCCCACGTCTTTATTTTCATCCAGAGGAGGAATCGATCTTTCAGTATACCAACACGTGTCGCCATACAGAGGATCTGAGTAAGTCTTTTCATATAGTGCACACTATTTCAGCCCCCCTTTTTGGTATATTATTGCACACTTTATTTACTATATTCAATTCAATGCCATCACTATTATTTCTTTTGAGCATTTGTGGAAGCGCAGGGGTCAATTTATATATATTTCTTTAGTCCTTTTTTTGGCTAGTACATGCACAGAAACTGCCAGTTCCCCAGCAGACTCCATTAGCATATATTTAGGTCGGGTTCACAGTGTATTTATTATTTGCATCACCGCAGGTTACTATATACACTTTTATCATTTGTATAGTGGTATATGCACCACTGTGTATGCTCTAACTTCATTTGCGCCAGTGTATTATTTGTATTTATTATATTTAGATGCATGGTGAGCACCTTGAACCCCCCATGTGTTTCACAGAAGTTTATAATGTTGAGTCGTGAAAATAAGAAAATCACATTTTCCCCACAAAATGTTATTTTGGCCCAAAATTTTGCATTTTCATAAGGGTAATAGTAGAAATTGCACCTTACAATTTGTTGTGCATTTTCTCCAGAGTTTGACGATACCCTATATGTGGGAAATACTACTTTTGAGGCACAGTGTAAAGCTCAAAAGGGAAGAGGCACCATATTGGAGTTCAGATTTTGCTGGAATGGTTTGTGGGTGCCATGTCACATTGGGAGAACACTTGAGGTGCCAGAACAACAGAAATCCCCTATATGTGAACTCATTTTAGAAACTACACTCCCCATTGAATTCATCTAGGCATGCAGTGATCATATTGACCCCACATTTGCCTCACAGAATTTTATATCATTGAGCGGTGAAATAGAATAAATTGCCGTTGTGCTCAAAATATTACATACCACAGCAGAATTTTTGCTTTCTTGGCTTTTTTTCAGAGAATATGAATGATGACACCAAAACTTTTTCTCCAAGCATGGTTAGTGGTTGGGTGAAGCAATTTATTGTCAAACTACTGTGTTTTCTCTTTAAATCATAATGACAATGTGAACTTTTGATCAGGGTCATTTGGGTGTTTTGGGCTGTCATTATGATTGTTGTTGTGCATAAATATGTGATTCTTCAGATTTTTTATTAGTCAATGCCTGATGAAGAGAGCTGAGTAGTCTCGAAGACTTGCAATTTGTTACCATCTATTCAGTTAGCCATTAAAAGGTATCAACCACTGAGGACTCTCAATTCTGAATATTTTTCCATTATGATTTAAAATAAGAGTAAACAGTAGTTTGACAATAAATGGCTTCATCCAACCAGTAACTATGATTGGAGAAAAAGTTTTGGTGTTATCATTCATATTCTCTGAAAAAAGGCCAAGAATGCAAAAATTCTGCCGGGGTATGTAAACTTTTGAGCACAACTGTGCATTTTACCACTAAATTTTGTTTTAGCCCCAAGATTTAATTTTTTAATGGCAATTAGGAATTTTTTTTTTACAAAAAACTGAGGTCCATTTTTTCCTTAGTGCGCCACTACCCAAATATAATCAGAGAAACAAGGGAGAATAAGGAGTAATGAAATAAAAAAGTTTCAATTTTTATTAAAGTAGTTCATAACAATTAGAATATAACATGACACCTTTCAGGAAACAACAAGACTAGTGTTGAGCGATACGATACTGAAATATCGGCTATCGGCCGATATTAGCTCTATCGGCCTTTCGATAATTCGTTTCGATATTTTCGTCTTATCGAATACCTTAATCGGATTTGTCACTGTCACTGTGAGTGTCCGTCGGTCGGGTCTGTCAGGAGTCAGCGGCACTTACCTGGCAGAAGATCTCCGGCGGTCACGTCCTGGACTGCTTGATGGCCGCCATTATCTTCTCCCTGGCGGTCACATGCAGTTTTTCGCGATAACTGCAGTGACTGCAGGGTAATCCCGGCCGTAAACCAGTCAGATGACGTCACCGCCGGGGAAGCAGGTAATCAGCTGTGCTGCGCCGGGATGACAGGTTCTGCCTGTCATTCTGATGTAGCAGAGCTGGATCGTCGTGGGACACTCGTTACTATGGACTGCGTCGGTCAGGTGGTATACTTTTTTTTTTTTTCATTTTTTTACAGGAGATCGATGGCGTCGCAGGATGAGACTGTAATAAAAGTAATGAAAACTGTGTTTTGTTTTTTTTTATTAAATTAAAAAACTTTTTTATGAACATTCACCCGTCCGGGTACATAAACAATTTAACTATTTACATACAGGGACCCTGTCCGGGTTATTTATAATTCTTTGGCAGGGGTGTTCCAGGTACCACCTGGTACTCTTCTGATGCTTGCCAAACATCCGAGACACCAAGGACCACCATGACCTGATGACGTCGTGTGGCCTGTACAGTCAAGTCGTGACCCGCTATCTGGGTCTGTGTGGCCACCTCTTTCATCTCCCTCCGGGTCTGGAACCCTATGTCCCGGACTGAACGAACCCCAGGGGGCCTAACAGGCGCCGGGTACGGGCCAGCTATACTTATCATGTCCATAGCTGGGGCTGCTGAGGAGACCACTGAGGGAGGCTTGGGAGATTTACGGCGTGGGGTGGGCACTTTTGCAGAGGCCTGGATGTGGGAGGCTGAAGGCTCCGAGGGTCTCACAGGTTCCTGACACTCTGGGGAGTAGGGGTCGCACCTGGTAACATTTAGGGCGTACCATCCATTGTAACCCCAGTGTCGGGTGTAAGTCACCAAGTCTCCTGGCAACAGGTCCCTCCCCGGGTGTCCTTCTGGGAGGTGAGCCTCCACGTCCCGCCGGTTCACAAAAACTTCTAAATAAAGTCCAGGCTCCTGGATGAAGCCCCAACCACCTTTCAATTTAAAGCTCCGTACTGCACCCTTACGCCGCGGCTCCCACAGGGTTCCTTTATCCTTTCTCATCCGGTCCTTATCTGCCCGGTCCTTCTCCAGGTTACGTTGCCGAAGCTATTGGGTTTCTCGCTGCTCCCTTTGTCGCTCTGCTTCCCGCTCCCAACGTCTCCACTCTTCCTCCTGACGCCGGTTGAAATTCTCCTCCACCAGCAGCTCCATGTCTCCACCATCAAACTGCAGCTTACAGTGTCCGGTTTGCGGCAGCTCTCCTGGCGCCCCCCAGTCCTGGCGGCGCTCACCTGCGGAGGAAGCAGCCGGCTCTGGAACAGATGACAGTCGGGCTCCGGTACAGGCATTTAGTGCTCTGGTGCCTGCGCGGCCTCCTCCATGAGGACGGGTGTCGCTTCTTCTGTCTCAGCGACGGGGGCAGACAGCGGGATCTGGGGTGCTGCCGGTGCAGAGTTTTTTGAACGAACGGGTGCCTCCACTGCGACAACATCAACCGGATCACATTGCAAGGGCTCCTCTACTAGAACGGGTGCCTCACCTTCCGGTACAGACACTTCAGGTAAGAGGGATTGGCGCTGCTCCAAGTTTAGTTTTAGGGCACGCCAGCTGGATTCCATCCTGGCGACCTCCTCCCGGTGCCGGGCCAGGCCTCTTAGGGTATCCTCCGCTTCTTGCAGCATAGGAGGGTTTCCAGGCCGGGTGCCCAACGTGTGGTTCCGTGGCGATCGGGTCGCTTCCGTGGGGGGAGAGCTCTGACTGCTCCATCCCTTCACACTTCTGCTCGTGTCCATAAGCCATCTCTGCCAAGTCACATGTGTCATTAGCATCTGGAGAGGGCCCCTCTTTTGTAGGGAGGCGGGACCTTCGTGTTAGTTTCCGCTCACTGAGGAGGATGAGGAGGCGGAACTGAAGAGCTGTGGGGCATGATCTTACATTGCAGTACCATTTAGAGCCATCGTTTTCGCGTCACTGAGTGAGTGTACACCCATGAAGAGCACGCCCTTCTTCTTCACCAGTGCCTCGTCGTGACGCAGATATGGCTGAAAAATGGCAAATACATTCTCTGATGATTTTAGCAATTCTCAAGCACAAAACCAGTTCAATTCAGGCACACAGGACTCGCTTATAGCGAGCTACAGAATCCTGTTCGTGACGCCCAAGTTGAGTCGCACAGAGCCAGAGGTTTTGGCGGTACTCGGCACCGAGCCCGTCGACTTCTATGGGGTATGTCAC
>JARQOD010000001.1:197892689-198089854 GCA_033576555.1 Oophaga sylvatica
CCCCCCGGGGGCACCCCTTTTTTTTCCCCTCAGTCCCTTTCTCCTTCTTCTTCGGGCTTTTCTCCTCTTCCCTCGCTGCCTTCCCTCTCATTCCTTTTTTCCCCCCCTCACACTCTGACACATCTATTTTCTTATCTTCCTCTTCTTCTATCTCTTCCTCTCCAACCCCTCAAATCTCTTCTCTCTTCTATCTCCCCTCCATCTTTTCCTCTCTCCCCCTCCATCTTTCTCTCTTTCCCCCTTTCCTCTTCCTCCCTCCCCTCTTTCCTTTCCTCCCTCTCTCCCCCACACCACACCCACCTGCTCATGCTTGTCTTCTCCTTCCTCCTCCTCTCAGGCACACTCCACCTCTTCTTCTCTCTCCCTCCTCTTTTCTTCGCTCCTCCCTCACACCCCCCTTTTCTTTTCCCTCTTTTTTTTATTCGTTATCAACTGGGTCAACGCCCAATCCAAGCAATGTGGTGCCCCTGTATTCAGTGTTCTCAGCACGGGGCCCTGTCTATCCCAAGCACAGTACAAACATTGCCAGTCATTATTTCAGGAGAAGAAAGTGCAAATCCCCCTACACCAAAACGCTACATGTGTCCCCAGACACAACAGTCCACAGCTAGGGCATCACAGGGGGGGGGTGTAGCTACAGAGACAAATGAGGAACCCCCAGTGTCGAGCGGGCTGCCAGCATGGAACCATGACACTGATCCAACCGCAGCCTCAGCAAGGAAGTGGGAAACCCCCCATGAAAGCAAGGGACAACTTTTAAGCCCAAATCTCCCCAAGTGATGCACCAAGAAAACCATGTCACTTCTTCTGATGAAGATGAAGATGCAACGTCACACATGCTCCCCAATACTAGGGATAGTGTTGAGTGATACGATACTGCAAATATCGGGTATCGGCCGATATTAGCTGAAATGGGCTTTCGATTCGGGGTTACCGATATTTTCGTCATATCGGTTTCCCGGAATCGGTTTTGTCACTGTCACTGTGAGTGTCCGTCGGTCGGGTCTGTCAGGAGTCAGCGGCACTTACCTGGCAGAAGATCTCGGCGGTCACGTCCTGGACTGCTTGATGGCCGCCATTATCTTTCTCCCTGGCGGGTCACATGCAGTTTTCGCGATAACTGCAGTGACTGCAGGGTAATCCCGGCCGGTAAACCAGTCCGATGACGTCACCCGCGGGGGGGGCAGGTAATCAGCTGTGCTGCGCCGGGATGAAAAGGCTCTGCCTGTCATTCTGATGTAGCAGAGTGGATCGTCGTGGGACACTCGTTACTATGGAAATGCGTCGGACAGGTGGTATACTGCTGTTTTTTTTTTTCATTTTTTTACAGGAGATCGATGGCGTCGCAGGATGAGACTGTAATAAAAGTATGAAAACTGTGTTGTGTTTTTTATTAAATTAAAAAAAAAATTATGGAACATTTTACCGTCCGGGTACATCAACAATTTAACTATTACATACAGGGACCCTGTCCGGGTTATTTTTAATTCTTTGGCAGGGGTGTTCCGGTTTCCCTGGTACTCTTCTGATGCTTGCCAACATCGAGGGGCACCAAGGACCACCATGACCTGATGACGTCGTGTGGCCTGTACAGTCAAGTCGTGACCCGCTATCTGTGTCTGTGTGGCCACCTCTTTCATCTCCCTCCGGGTCTGGAGCCCTATGTCCCGGACTGAACGAACCCCAGGGGGCCTAACAGGCGCCGGGTACGGGCCAGCTATAGTTATCATGTCCATAGCTGGGGCTGCTGAGGAGACCACTGAGGGAGGCTGGGGAGATTTACGGCGTGGGGTGGGCACTTGTGCAGAGGCCTGGATGTGGGAGGCTGAAGGCTCCGAGGGTCTCACAGGTTCCTGACACTCTGGGGAGTAGGGGTCGCACCTGGTAACATTTAGGGTGTACCATCCATTGTAACCCCAGTGTCGGGTGTAAGTCACCAAGTCTCCTGGCAACAGGTCCCTCCCCGGGTGTCCTTCTGGGAGGTGAGTCTCCACGTCCCGCCGGGTCACAAAGACTTCTAAATAAAGTCCAGGCTCCTGGATGAAGCCCCAACCACCTTTCAATTTAAAGCTCCGTACTGCACCCTTACGCCGCGGCTCCCACAGGGTTCCTTTATCTTTTCTCATCCGGTCCTTATCTGCCCGGTCCTTCTCCAGGTGACGTTGCCGAAGCTTTTGGGATTCTCGCTGCTCCCTTTGTCGCTCTGCTTCCCGCTCCCAACGTCTCCACTCTTCCTCCTGACGCCGGTTGTAATTCTCCTCCACCAGCATCTCCATGTCTCCACCATCAAACTGCAGCTTACAATGTCCGGTTTGCGGCAGCTCTCCTGGCGCCCCCCAGTCCTGGCGGCGCTCACCTGCGGAGGAAGCAGCCGGCTCTGGAACAGATGACAGTCGGGGCTCCAGTACAGACAGGTAGACCTCTGGTGCCTGCGCGGCCTCCTCCATGAGGACGGGTGTCGCTTCTTCTGTCTCAGCGACGGGGGCAGACAGCGGGATCTGGGGTGCTGCCGGTGCAGAGTTTTTTGCAGGAACGGGTGCCTCCACTGCGACAACATCAACCGGATCACATTGCAAGGGCTGGGATGCCCGCACGGACTCCTCTACTAGAACGGGTTCCTCACCTTCCGGTACAGACAGTTCAGGTAAGAGGGATTGGCGCCGCTCCAAGTTTAGTTTTAGGGCACGCCAGCTGGCTTCCATCCTGGCGACCTCCTCCCGGTGTCGGGCCAGGCCTCTTAGGGTATCCTCCGCTTCTTGCAGCGTAGGAGGGTTTCCAGGCCGGGTGCCCAACGGTGGTTCCGTGGCGATCGGGTCGCTTCCGTGGGGGGAGAGCTCTGACTGCTCCATCCCTTCACACTTCTGCTCGTGTCCATTAGCCATCTCTGCCAAGTCACATGTGTCATTAGCATCTGGAGAGGGCCCCTCTTTTGTAGGGAGGCGGGACCTTCGTGTTAGTTTCCGCACACTGAGGAGGATGAGGAGGCGGAACTGAAGAGCTGTGGGGCACGATCTTACATTGCAGTAACATTTAGAGTGTGCGGACATCGTTTTCGCGCCACTGAGTGAGTGTACACCCACGAAGAGCACGCCCTTCTTCTTCACCAGTGCCTCGTCGTGACGCAGATATAGCGGAAAAATGGCAAATACATTCTCTGATGATTTTAGCAATTCTCAAGCACAAAACCAGTTCAATTCAGGCACACAGGACTCGCTTATAGCGAGCTACAGAATCCTGTTCGTGACGCCCAAGTTGAGTTGCACAGAGCCAGAGGTTTTGGGGGTACTCGGCACCGAGCCCGTCGACTTCTATGGGGTATGTAACGGCTTTAACCGGCAATTGAATCAGAGTCTATTTTACTATGTAGAAGTGTATAAACTATAAATATATGTATATATATATATGTCACAATGACATGTATTATTATATATATTATATAAATATAATATATATATATATATATATTATATGTATTCTATGTGTGTATATTTTGTGTTTAGAACAAAAGAAAGTGTTTTTTTAGTTGCGATATTTTGTTCCCATAGACTTACATGGGACTTCCGGTATCGGAATCGGATATCGACGATATTTAGTGATATCGGCGATACCATTCCGATACGATATTTTTAGATATCGAGCAGTATCGCTCAACACTACTAGGGAAGAAAACACACAAGCACCAATAGAGCAGAGACAGGTAGAGGCACCATCCTATGAGCCCTTCATCCCAAGCCAGGTGATCAGTATGCTGCCAGACCCAGGGATACACCCCATGCTATTTTGCCAGAAAATGCAGCAGATCCAGCAAACGTATACAGCAGCCTGGATTGATCTCTGGACCGAAATGGAAATAAAAGCAGGTGATGCATTCTGGTCAATTATGAGAGAACACTTCAAGCTTCCAGCAGAGTTAGATGCGTATGCCTGGTAGACAGGACCAAAGCTAATTGAGCAACTCAGAGAATGGGCCAAAAGCAGACTAGCAGGACAAGCTTTCAGCCTGCATGACATGAGTCAAGACAATGTATAGAAAAACTGGGCACACTCATAAATAGTGTAATAGGTGAAAATTTAATACATGCAGTGGTCACTTAGCTAGGACAAACGTTTCGGTCCGAAGACCTTCATCAGTGTGCTAAAATACAATAATAACAAAGGATATTACATGGCAAATGAACCACATATTGAAAAAGCAAAATAAAGTATATACACTTCAAAATTAGGGCAACAAATCGTATAGGGTTACACAACTATAATGTCCAACCAACATTATGCTCAGTCCAAGGGACTCTAAATCATGAATGGTGAAAACTAGACTTGAAAGGAATGACATACCTAGTGACAGTGCTGTAAATAGACAAACATGACTTGCATATAGAGCTGCGTAACGTCTGTAAAGTGAAGACATAATTTATATACATATATCGCATGTAATGAGTAAATAGAGAGAATAGGACATAGTGGGAACATACCGCAGAGAGTAATTGTGATCCGTATATATCTCCAGTGATCGCTATAAATGAGAGTAATAGGATATGAAATTGTGAGATTCCTATTATTTAGAGTGCTCAAGGGTTAATGGATGACATACCAAACTTGCAATGTCTCCTGGATCTATTGGTGAAGGCTGCTGGCTATGGAAGCTATAGTGCAGATACATGGCAGTCAGCAACATAAGAGAAAAGTGACGGTACTGCTGTGGAGATAATGGCAGCGTGCACTTACCAAACTGTGGTGTACAGGTGACCTGGGACACGGTATCCACCGCTAGTCTCTAGGTGGGGAGAAGTGCAGTGTGCAGCTATTAAATAGGTAGCGTTGTGACTGTCTCGTGGCTGTGCACGGAGAACCGGAAGTCGTCACACCGGAAGTGACGTCGGCATAAGGAAGCATCTCCTAGTGCTGTGTGGAGATTGCATTCCAAGCTCCTGGCGCTTGCGTTTCACGCTTTACTGAGCGCACAGAGATAGTGAGGAGATTGCAGAGATAAAGTTAGATGTGATGGGTGGTAAATAGATCAGTGACATCTACGAAGTTAGTGCAGGATTAGCGATTCTGTGGAGGAAGGAGACAACGGAATCAGTTGAAATAACAATGGTTATACAGATAATATTATTTCCCACTTAAATGCACATATCTTGCTCATACATTATAGGAAAGCATGTAAGTCATAATCTCTATTGAGCCCTTTTGGATGTAAGGTGTTAAGCTCATGAATCCAATAAGCCTCCCTGCGTTTAAGCAGGGATATGCGATCGCCTCCACGGTGAGGCGGGGGAACGTGTTCCAAAACCTGAAAACGCAATTGTGATACATTATGTCCTCTAGCAATAAAGTGAGATGGAATGGGAAGTAGTGTATCCTTACATCGAATGGTGGATTTGTGTTTGGATATTCTATCCTTTATGCATTGAGTGGTCTCTCCAATATAGATAAGACCACATGGACATTTGATCAGGTATACAACAAAATTTGATCTGCACGTAAAGTAGTGTTTAATGTTGTACTGTTTGCCCGTGTGCGGATGATATATAGTATTACCCTTCAAAATATTATTACACTGATTGCATGAAAGGCATGGGAACGTGCCCATTTTAGGGTTCTGTAGGAATCTCTGAGTGGTATTGGGTTTAGTAGACCCAATATCCGCATGGACCAGTGTGTCACGTAAATTACGGGCCCTCCGGAAGCAAGGTAAGAATGGTTGTTGAAAAGCTTCCACGGTAGGGTGGGCAGTTTGGAGGATGTGCCAATGTTTACGTATGGCTGTATGGATTTTATAAGCAGCCGGGTGGAAGTCATGTACAAAAGGAATGCGTCTATTATTGCCCCTATCAGTGTTCCTAGATCTAGGGTTGGGTAATACCGTGTGAGGAGGATAGCCTCTCGCAATAAATTTGGTCTGTAACTCTTGTATTCGTGAGTTACATTGCTCGGTGTCAGATACAATCCGTGTAACGCGCTGGATTTGGGATTGTGGTATTGAGCTCTTCATTCTGAGAGGGTGGAAGCTCTCAAAATGAAGAAGGCTATTCCTGTCCGTAGGTTTCAAATAGAGATCTGT
Source organism: Oophaga sylvatica (assembly GCA_033576555.1). NCBI lineage: Eukaryota > Metazoa > Chordata > Amphibia > Anura > Dendrobatidae > Oophaga > Oophaga sylvatica. Next base: position 197,898,754 of record JARQOD010000001.1, read on the forward strand.
GGATAGATTACCATTATGATCCTTAATTACTAGGGTGTCAAGAAAATTCAGTCTGTGGGTATCCTGGGTCATGGTAAAATCCAGGCCGGGCCAGGAGGTCTTGAGAACATTGAAGAAGGTATGTAATGATGTTTGGTCTCCTTTCCAGATGCAAAAGATGTCATCTATAAATCTCTTCCACACTAGTACGTGTGCTTGGAAGAGATCGTGTGTATAAATTTGGGAGTCCTCAAAGTGGGCCATATATGCATTAGCATAAGGAGGCGCTACGTTTGAACCCATTGCTGTGCCCCTTACCTGTAGATAAAAGTCGTCCTCAAACAAAAAGAAATTTTTGGTCAACACAATAAACAGGAGGTCACAGCAAAGGTCAACTTGGTCAGAATGCATGCCTGACAAAGTGAGCAGACGACGTGTGGAGGTAATCCCTTCAGAGTGTGTAATGGAAGTATATAAGTCTTTCACATCAAAAGAGACTAAGATGGTGTCAGGTGGTATGGGGGTGATGGTCCGAATGGTGGCTAGGAATGAGCCTGTATCCAAAAGAAAGGAAGCAGTATTTTTGATGAGAGGTGTAATGATTTTCTCTAGGTATATGGATATAGGTGACAGAATTGAGTCTGTAGAGGCTACAATGGGTCGCCCAGGGGGGTCATGGAGGTTTTTATGGATCTTGGGCAGTATATAAAAAACTGGAATAATAGGGTGTTTTTTTGTGAGAAATTCACATGTCGTATTGTCCAGAATGCCCATCCTCATGTACCTATCCAGCACTTGACTGATAGTGTCTCGGATATTAGATGTGGGATTCCCCGGGAGTTTTTGGTATGTAGAGGTGTCATATAGTTGACGGTATATCTCCCTAGTGTAGAGGACCTTATCCATAACCACGATCGCCCCACCTTTATCGGCAGGTTTGATGATTAAGTCTTTGTCACTCTGGAGGGACAAAAGTGCTTGCCTATCGAGTGGGGAGAGATTGGAAGGAAAATATATTTTACCTCGATCAGTATCCTGACGTAATTGTTGGAAAGAATTGTTGACAAATTGAATAAAGGTCTCTAATGCATGGGATCCCTGGGGTGGTCTGTAAGAGCTCTTGGTACGTAAATTTAAGCTTTCCGCGGAAAGGCAGTTAGGAGGTAATACACTCGGGGTGGGGATATTGTCCTGATTAGAAAAGTATAACTTTAAACAAGAGATCTATAAAATCTCTGCAAGTCCATGTCCAGGTGAAAAGTATTGTTCCTATAGCTGGGACAAAATGATAGGCCCCTCTGTAGGAGTCTATGTTCAGCTATCCCCAATATTTTAGAAGAAATGTTCACCACGAGTGAGTTAGTACCTGTGAGCGCGTCACCCGACCTGTGTCCATGTTGCGTGGACCTTCGCCTCCCCGCCTGGACCTCTTCTTCTTTGTGAGCGTCTCTGACGGCCTAAAAAACGGTCTTGATATGTTGATCTTTCTGACCTCTCTAGATCTGATCCTGAGGTGGAGGCTTCTGGTGAGGAGCGATAATTTGATCTTGTAGAGAACTGTCTTGATGAGGGTCTGTCCTGCCATTTATAAACTCTGTCTAACTCGTAGTCTTCTTGATCCCGACGGAACTTGTTCCTTTTGCGCTGCTCTATGTCTCGACGGTGTTGGGATATGTTGGCTTCGATCTTAGTTTTCAGTAAATTGAATTCCTCAGTGGAATTGGTTGCACTCAGCTGACTTTCGATATTCTTGATCTTTTCTTCACATAAGGAGAGTTCCTTATGCAAATGCTCTAGTGTTAAGACCATGAGATCGAAGGAACATTTGTTAAGAATAAGTTCGAATTTTGAACAGAATTCAATGGAATCACAAAAGAGTGTAGGGCGGAGAGACACCCGAAGACCCCGTGGTATTCTCTGTGCTTTCAGATACTCCGTTAGGGTTGCCCCATGGAGTTCCAGGCTAGTGAAATGTCTCAGCTCCCGTTCCCAGTCTCGGCCTCTAGTTTCACTGGAGGGATTTTAAGGAAATCACTGGGTACCTTGGATAAAGCTATAATGTTGGAGGTTTGTTCTGAGTTATAGGAGAAGGTTAAAGATGACATGGCCTGAAATGAGCGTGCTTAGCATAAGGGGTATGCTATTAGTAAAGAAAATGCTAGCACAGCTTCCAAAAGAGGTGCCACAGTAGGTTCCCAAACCAAATACCGTGTATAGAAAAACTGGGCACACTCATAAATAGTGTAATAGGTGAAAATTTAATACATGCAGTGGTCACTTAGCTAGGACAAACGTTTCGGTCCGAAGACCTTCATCAGTGTGCTAAAATACAATAATAACAAAGGATATTACATGGCAAATGAACCACATATTGAAAAAGCAAAATAAAGTATATACACTTCAAAATTAGGGCAACAAATCGTATAGGGTTACATAACTATAATGTCCAACCAACATTATGCTCAGTCCAAGGGACTCTAGATCATGAATGGTGAAAACTAGACTTGAAAGGAATGACATACCTAGTGACAGTGCTGTAAATAGACAAACATGACTTGCATATAGAGCTGCGTAACGTCTGTAAAGTGAAGACATAATTTATATACATATATCGCATGTAATGAGTAAATAGAGAGAATAGGACATAGTGGGAACATACCGCAGAGAGTAATTGTGATCCGTATATATCTCCAGTGATCGCTATAAATGAGAGTAATAGGATATGAAATTGTGAGATTCCTATTATTTAGAGTGCTCAAGGGTTAATGGATGACATACCAAACTTGCAATGTCTCCTGGATCTATTGGTGAAGGCTGCTGGCTATGGAAGCTATAGTGCAGATACATGGCAGTCAGCAACATAAGAGAAAAGTGACGGTACTGCTGTGGAGATAATGGCAGCGTGCACTTACCAAACTGTGGTGTACAGGTGACCTGGGACACGGTATCCACCGCTAGTCTCTAGGTGGGGAGAAGTGCAGTGTGCAGCTATTAAATAGGCAGCGTTGTGACTGTCTCGTGGCTGTGCACGGAGAACCGGAAGTCGTCACACCGGAAGTGACGTCGGCATAAGGAAGCATCTCCTAGTGCTGTGTGGAGATTGCATTCCAAGCTCCTGGCGCTTGCGTTTCACGCTTTACTGAGCGCACAGAGATAGTGAGGAGATTGCAGAGATAAAGTTAGATGTGATGGGTGGTAAATAGATCAGTGACATCTACGAAGTTAGTGCAGGATTAGCGATTCTGTGGAGGAAGGAGACAACGGAATCAGTTGAAATAACAATGGTTATACAGATAATATTATTTCCCACTTAAATGCACATATCTTGCTCATACATTATAGGAAAGCATGTAAGTCATAATCTCTATTGAGCCCTTTTGGATGTAAGGAGTTAAGCTCATGAATCCAATAAGCCTCCCTGCGTTTAAGCAGGGATATGCGATCGCCTCCACGGCGAGGCGGGGGAACGTGGAGGCGATCGCATATCTCTGGCCCGGCCTGGATTTTACCATGACCCAGGATACCCACAGACTGAATTTTCTTGACACCCTAGTAATTAAGGATCATAATGGTAATCTATCCACAGATCTCTATTTGAAACCTACGGACAGGAATAGCCTTCTTCATTTTGAGAGCTTCCACCCTCTCAGAATGAAGAGCTCAATACCACAATCCCAAATCCAGCGCGTTACACGGATTGTATCTGACACCGAGCAATGTAACTCACGAATACAAGAGTTACAGACCAAATTTATTGCGAGAGGCTATCCTCCTCACACGGTATTACCCAACCCTAGATCTAGGAACACTGATAGGGGCAATAATAGACGCATTCCTTTTGTACATGACTTCCACCCGGCTGCTTATAAAATCCATACAGCCATACGTAAACATTGGCACATCCTCCAAACTGCCCACCCTACCGTGGAAGCTTTTCAACAACCATTCTTACCTTGCTTCCGGAGGGCCCGTAATTTACGTGACACACTGGTCCATGCGGATATTGGGTCTACTAAACCCAATACCACTCAGAGATTCCTACAGAACCCTAAAATGGGCACGTTCCCATGCCTTTCATGCAATCAGTGTAATAATATTTTGAAGGGTAATACTATATATCATCCGCACACGGGCAAACAGTACAACATTAAACACTACTTTACGTGCAGATCAAATTTGTTGTATACCTGATCAAATGTCCATGTGGTCTTATCTATATTGGAGAGACCACTCAATGCATAAAGGATAGAATATCCAAACACAAATCCACCATTCGATGTAAGGATACACTACTTCCCATTCCATCTCACTTTATTGCTAGAGGACATAATGTATCACAATTGCGTTTTCAGGTTTTGGAACACGTTCCCCCGCCTCACCGTGGAGGCGATCGCATATCCCTGCTTAAACGCAGGGAGGCTTATTGGATTCATGAGCTTAACACCTTACATCCAAAAGGGCTCAATAGAGATTATGACTTACATGCTTTCCTATAATGTATGAGCAAGATATGTGCATTTAAGTGGGAAATAATATTATCTGTATAACCATTGTTATTTCAACTGATTCCGTTGTCTCCTTCCTCCACAGAATCGCTAATCCTGCACTAACTTTGTAGATGTCACTGATCTATTTACCACCCATCACATCTAACTTTATCTCTGCAATCTCCTCACTATCTCTGTGCGCTCAGTAAAGCGTGAAACGCAAGCGCCAGGAGCTTGGAATGCAATCTCCACACAGCACTAGGAGATGCTTCCTTATGCCGACGTCACTTCCGGTGTGACGACTTCCGGTTCTCCGTGCACAGCCACGAGACAGTCACAACGCTGCCTATTTAATAGCTGCACACTGCACTTCTCCCCACCTAGAGACTAGCGGTGGATACCGTGTCCCAGGTCACCTGTACACCACAGTTTGGTAAGTGCACGCTGCCATTATCTCCACAGCAGTACCGTCACTTTTCTCTTATGTTGCTGACTGCCATGTATCTGCACTATAGCTTCCATAGCCAGCAGCCTTCACCAATAGATCCAGGAGACATTGCAAGTTTGGTATGTCATCCATTAACCCTTGAGCACTCTAAATAATAGGAATCTCACAATTTCATATCCTATTACTCTCATTTATAGCGATCACTGGAGATATATACGGATCACAATTACTCTCTGCGGTATGTTCCCACTATGTCCTATTCTCTCTATTTACTCATTACATGCGATATATGTATATAAATTATGTCTTCACTTTACAGACGTTACGCAGCTCTATATGCAAGTCATGTTTGTCTATTTACAGCACTGTCACTAGGTATGTCATTCCTTTCAAGTCTAGTTTTCACCATTCATGATCTAGAGTCCCTTGGACTGAGCATAATGTTGATTAGACATTATAGTTATGTAACCCTATACGATTTGTTGCCCTAATTTTGAAGTGTATATACTTTATTTTGCTTTTTCAATATGTGGTTTATTTGCCATGTAATATCCTTTGTTATTATTGTATTTTAGCACACTGATGAAGGTCTTCGGACCGAAACGTTTGTCCTAGCTAAGTGACCACTGCATGTATTAAATTTTCACCTATTACACTATTTATGAGTGTGCCCAGTTTTTCTATACACGGTATTTGGTTTGGGAACCTACTGTGGCACCTCTTTTGGAAGCTGTGCTAGCATTTTCTTTACTATGAGTCAAGACAAGACCGAATCTGTGGAGAAGTTCCATGGCAGAGTGATGCAAGTGTTTCAAGATTTGGGCTTCACTATTCATGATCAGATACACAGACAGATGTTGGCACAGGCCTTTGTGCATTGACTGAGAGAACCAATCAGAAAGCCACTGATAGTAGCTAGGCCTGAGTACAGGTCAATAGCAATGGACACCCTGCTCACAGTCGCAAAAGTGATAGAATCCCAGCCAGGAGTGCGCAAAACAGCTCCCTGATGGTGGTCTCAGACCCAGATGGCCAACCACCTTTTAAAGACAGAAGAAATGTCAAGTGTTACAACTGTGGCAAGCTTGGCCATTACCAGAACCGCTGCAGAGAACCCCTACGACCCACCACTTCGTCTAGAGAAGCAAGCCAAGGAGAAAACAAAGAGAGCAAAGAAGAACTTCATCCATAGGACAGGGGCAAGCCAGATCCGCAAGACACCACGCTACTAACCTGTAAAACTCCACCAGTGGGACCTATACCTCAAATTGCCCTGAAAGTGGACGGCGTAGTCAGATCTTTTCTTGTGGAACTCTGCAACCTCACCTATCTATCAGAATCTTCTGCTTCCTGCATGGGAATTGATGGTCAAGTCAGATATTTCCAGATTATGAAGCCCCTGAGCGTGGGGACTCAGCCAGAACACTCCATCATGTCCCAGTTTGTTGTGTCAAAAAACCTGCACCCTCAACCTATTGGGAGTGGACCTACTGCAGAAGCTGAAAGCGACCAGAGTGTTCCAGGAAGATGGGACCATGACACTTTCTTCACCCCTGACCCAAGAAGAAACAGGAACAACCACACTGCAGACCTATCACAGGAGGTGCTGGACATAGTACCAGAAAAGCCACTCCATCACCCAGAGTCAAGATGTCTCTGACCAACTGAAGGTCTAAGTGAACTCGCCTAAGAAGACGGCCTGAGAACTTTGACATTGGCCAGGATATTCAACTCAAGAAGGACCCTACTCGCTTCATGGAATGGCAACACCTCATCCAGCTCTAATGCCAGAGGTTCATCTTTTGCAAGCACCAGGAGGTGCCCCCTGCAATCAACCAGTTCACCCAGGCCCTAGACCAGAAAAAGGCCACTCAGCTCTTCAAACTTGTGCACAAATACTGACCTGAGACCGAGCTGGAGAAAAAGAAACTACTGATGGCCCGTGCTGAGAGAAAAGCAGCCGTTTAAGGAGACGTCCCAACAAGAAGACCCCCTGTGACAAGAGCAGGTGCTAACACAGTGACTGTCTTGGTGGAGAACAAGAAAGCCAGCTGGTCGTCATCTCTCATGATGTGGATCCTAGTAGACGGCTTGTTTTCCCGCCAGCTCTGCACCAGCAGATGGGAGTCCCCTGCCGCATACTGAAGGACAAGGCCAAACTGGGCTGCCTCGCCCATCGGAATCAATCCCAGTTTTCCACAGTGAAGAAAAAGACTGCAAACCCCACTGAGTTCAGAATGGTGCAAGGCCTGGAAGCCGCGAAAGAGGCTACGGTATTTGAAACCCCAACAGTGCTGAACCATCACACTCTGCTCTCAAGAGTCCCAGTCACCGCAACGGTATTCACGGTGATCAACCTGGCCAGTACCTTTTTCAGTGTTTCCCCTCCACCTGGAGGCCTGCTTTCACGCACCAGTGCAGTGCATATGGACAGTGTTGTCTCAAGGTGCTCAAAACAAGCCCTTCAAGTTTCACCAACACAATGTCCTCCATCCTCGTCAACTGGATTGCAGAATATGCAAGAGTCACTCTTCTACAACACGTGGATGACTTTCTCTTTTGTGTGGTTGACATCGACACCTGCACAGTCTATTCCTTGTCTCTCCCACTCTACCTGGAAGAACAGCAACGTAAGTAGAGTTGAGCGATACTTTCCGATATCCAAAAGTATCGGAATCGGAATGGTATCGCCGATACCATTAAAATATCGGCGATACCCGATACTGATACCGGAAGTCCCATGTAAGTCTATGGGAACAAAATATCGTAACTAAAAAAAACCCCATTCTTTCCTTGTAAACACTAAATATACACACATAGAATACATATATATATATATATATATATATATATATACATGTCATTGTGACATATATATATATATATATACATATATGTATAGTTTATACACTTCTACATAGTAAAATATCCTCTGATTCAATTGCCGGGTAAAGCCGGTTTCTGTGAAAAGACAGAAGCACCCGACATGAAATGACACTTGGTGTACATAGGGTTAACCATGTCTTTTCATGTCCTTTGCTATCTGATTTGCACAAACAATTAAATCAGTCTATGTGTGCAAAATTTCACACCTGTAGGGGTTAATTAAAGGTGTAAATTCGTTGTAAAAAAACGGACTGTTTGCTACGAATTTACACCTTTCATTAACCCCTACAGGTGTGAAATTTTGCACACATTGACTGATTTAATTGTTTGTGCAAATCAGATAGCAAAGGACATGGCTAACCCTATGTACACCAAGTGTCATTGCATGTCGGGTTCTGCATTTTCACAAAAGCCGGCAATTGAATTAGCGGCTATTATACTATGTAGAAGTGTATGAACTATAAATATATATATATATATATATATATATATGTGTCACAAACTCAATGACATGTATATATATATATGAGGTGTAAAATTGCTGAAAAAAAATGCGTGGGCTCCCGCCCTATTTTCGCAACCAGACAGACAAAGCCAGTGAGTGGGGGCAGATAATAATAGCCCAGAGAGGGACCATTATTTTTGGCCCCCCCCGGCTACTAACATCTGCCCCCAGACACCCCAGAAAGGGCAAATCTCTAATTAGATTTGCCCTTTCTGGCACTTTGCCCGTCTATTCCCATTGCCCTGTAGCAGTGGCGAATGGGTTAATAAGGGGTTAAAATGACCTTGCAATTGAAAGGTCACTTTAAGCCAGGTTAATAATTGAGAGCTGTCAATTAGACAACTATCAATTATTAATCCTATTGTATGAAAGAAAAATCAAACACACACACTTTAATAAAAAAGAAGTTTAATGAAATAATCACACAGTTTTTGACCATATTTTATTTACCTGCTAAAACCATTTCCTGTAATAAAAATAAAATAATAAAGCAAAATTATTCTTACCAATCCGATGCACAGTCAGGTCCCACGGTGTAATCCTTCAGAAAGGGTTAATGTTTAGTGCAGGGACCGCAGCTAATGCTGCAGCCTCACAGTAAACCCCCAAATGAATGAGTTCCTCTCCTGGCTGACAGGAGAGGAAGTGGAAAGCTTAATTGATTGCTTTCCACTTTCACTTCAGGTCAGCCAGGGACACCATCAGTGACGTCAGAGGGAACTGATTAACAAAAATAGGGTTCCTTCGAAAAAAAAATGGCGTGGGGTCCCCCTATTTTTGTTAACCAGCAGATGAAGCAGACTGCTGAGGCCTGGATTTAGGCTGTTAAGGAGCCAAGATCAGGACCTTGCCAGCCTGATAATACCAGGCACAGCAGTCTGCATATCTTGGCTGATTAACAAAAATAGGGATCCCTCGAAAAAAAAATGGCGTGGGTCCCCCCTATTTTTGTTAACCAGCCAGATGAAGCAGACGCTGAGGCCTGGATTTTCAGGCTGTTAAGGAGCCAAGATCCATGGACCTTGCCAGCCTGATAATACCAGGCCACAGCAGTCTGCATATCTTGGCTGATTAACAAAAATAGGGGATCCCCTCGAAAAAAAAATGGCGTGGGGTCCCCCCTATTTTTGTTAACCAGCCAGATGAAGCAGACCGCTGAGGCCTGGATTTTCAGGCTGTTAAGGAGCCAAGATCCATGGACCTTGCCAGCCTGATAATACCAGGCCACAGCAGTCTGCATATCTTGGCTGATTAACAAAAATAGGGGATCCCCTCGAAAAAAAAATGGCGTTGGGTCCCCCCTATTTTTGTTAACCAGCCAGATGAAGCAGACCGCTGAGGCCTGGTTTTTCAGGCTGGTAAGGATCCAATATCCATGGACCTTGCAAGCCTGATAATACCAGGCAACAGCAGTCTGCTTAGCTTGGCTGGTTAACAAAAATAGGGGATCCCCTCGAAATAAAAACGGCGTGGGGATCCCCCCTATTTTTGTTAACCAGCCAAGTAAAATGCAGACTGCTGCGGCCTGGTATTAAAAGACTGTCAAGGCCCATGGATTTTGGCCCTCAACAGCCTGATAATACCAGGCTACAGCAGCCCCACATTTGGCGCATCAAAAGATGTGCCAATTGTGGCACTTTACCCGGCTCTTCCCACTTGCCCTGTAGCGGTGGCAAGCGGGGTAATAAGGGTTTTTGTCACCGTTGATTGCACGGTGACAATAAGCCCGGTTAATAATGGAGAGGTGTCAATAAGACACCGATCCATTATTAATCCCAAAGTTTTTAAATGTTTAAAAAAAAGACACAGCAAGAAAAAAGTATTTTAATGAAATAAAAGAGACAACACAGTTTTCATTTTTTTTATTACTCTCTCATTCCTGCGACGCCATCGATCTCCTGTAAAAAAATAAAAAAAACAAACCAAACAGTATACCACCTGTCCGACGCAGTCCATAGTAACGATTGTCCCACGACGATCCAGCTCTGCTACATCGGAATGACAGGCAGAGCCTGACATCCCGGCGCAGCACAGCTGCTTACCAGCTTCCCCGGCGGTGACGTCATCGGACTGCTTTACGGCCGCGATTACCCAGCAGTCACTGCAGTTATCGCGAGATACTGCATGTGACCGCCGGGGAGAAGAGGATGGCGGCCATTAAGCAGCCCGGGATGTGACCGCCGGAGATCTTCTGCCTGGTAAGTGCCGCTGACTCCTGACAGACCCGACCGACGGACACTGACAGTGACAGTGACATTCCGATTCCGGTATCCGATATGACGAAAATATCGGAACTCGGAATCGGAATTCCGATACAGCCAATATCGGCCGATACCCGATACTTGCGGTATCGGAATGCTCAACCCTAAACGTAAGGTCTGGAAGAACAAAGTCCAGTGATGCCAGAAGCAAGTTACATCCCTGGGACACTGTATTGCCCACCAGACGAAACACATGTCAAAAGACTGGAAGACCACTGTGGAGAAGATGGCTCCCCCAACAACTCCAAGAATGCTGCAGGCCTTCCCTGGTCTAGTGTTGTATTGCAGAACCTGGATCCCTGATGCCTCAGTCCTAATGCAGCCTCTGTACGTTTGCATCAACGCAACCCCGCTCCTTCTATCAGACGCAGCCTTCAACCCATTCAGGAGATTGGAAGAACTCCACAGTCTCAGCGCCAATACCAGGCCTACCTGACTATGAAAAGTCTTTCCGTCTACCTGATAGAAGAAAGAAGGTCATGCTACTGGAGTCCTGGCACGGATTCACGGGGAAAACAGAGACTTTTAGGCTGCCTCTCAGCCCGCTTGGATCCAGTTGCAAGAAGAGCACCCTCCTGCCTGATGGCAGTATCTGCAGCACACACCCTTCTGGACAAGGTTGCTGACATCACTCTTGGACAGCCACTGGAAACTCTCACTCCACATGACATCTTGGCAATTTTCAATCAAGCTCAACCAACAGTAATCTCCCCACCGCCAGGCATCTTTGTGGTGACTCTATTGCCTTTGTCTCATAATGTCACCGTCTCCAGACCTACAGTCCTCAGCCCGGCCACTCTACTCCCACTCCCAAGGGGGGATACTTGGATGGCTCCAGATTTGCAGATGATGAAGAAGTTTCAACACAGGAAGTGCAGTGACCAGCAATCAAGAAATCCTGTGGTCCAGAAGTCTGTCACCTAGCCTGTCAGCCCAGGAAGCAGAACTGATAGTGCTGACGAAGGCCTGCCAGATGGCAGAAGGCAAGACTGCAAACATCTACACGGACTACAGGTACTCGCATGGCATAGCACACGACTTTAGACCCATCTGGGCTACAAGGGACTTCATCACAGCAAACGGGACAACCGTGAAGCATCATGGAGCCTTCAGGGACCTACTGGGTATACTCCAACTTCCAAAATGGTGGCAATTTGAAAAATCAAAGTGCATGGAAAACTGAGAACAGAAGAGACGTGAGGCAAATAACATGGCGGACATGGCAGCCAAAGAAGCAGCCAAAGGAAGACAACATGGAGAAGTGGGAGAGGTCATAGAGCCAGACAGCTACTACATGACGACTGAAGACAAGAAACCTGACAAAGAGACATTTTGGAATCTGCTCAAGAAGTTACAAGACCAAGCTCCAAAAGGAGAAGAAGAGCTGAATGGGAAAAAAGCAACACGTGAAGAAGGAAGGCTATCAATAATAGACTTCAAACTCTGCCTACCACAAAGTATGCACCCTATGGTGGTCCAATGGGTACATGGACCCACATCCACATATCAAAGACACAGATGAATGATCTGATTGGTGCTTACTGGTTCGCTTCAGGGATCTCCACCCTAACAGCCAAATTCACCAACAGCTGTCTGACCTGCGGCAAATGCAAGCCTGGACGTATGGAAGAAAGTCCCCCTCACCTCATCTGGAAAGACCACTCTACCAGCTTCAAAGGATCCAGATAGACCACATCCAGATATCGCCAAGTGAAGGATTCAAATACGCCATTGTGGTCAAAAGAAGTATTTTCAAGATGAACAGAAGCCTTCCAAGTCAGCAAAGACTACTGCATCGAAGCTACTTTCGGAAAATAGTGTGCAGATACGGGGCTCCAGAAATGATAGAAAGTGATTAGGGACCCGCATTCACAGCAAATCTGACACACGAGACCTGATTAGCAGTAGGGTCAGACCTAGGCCTACACACTCCTTACCACCCCCAGAGCAGCAGGAAGGTAGAAAAAACTGAACGAAACACTTAAGAATAGAATGCTGAAAAATTGCCCAAAAGACACGCAAACCATGGCATGACACACTCCTAATTGCACTGTTTAGCGTAAGGCACACTCCCAGAGACCCAGAAAAGCTGTTTCGTGCCTGCATCTTCTGCTAACAGATAAGACATTTTCTTCTTTTAATTTTTTTGGTGCTTGCAGTTTAGTTCATCCACTGTTGTTTGTTCATTTGCCTTTTCCAGTTTTTTTCAGTGGTTGCTGTTTAGTTTTTGTTACACCAGAGAACTAATTTAGGTGGTAGAGGTCGTGTGATCTCAGGTGTTTTTGTAATTAGTAGAGTTGGTACTTTTCAGGGTTTTTTGGGGTTGCAGTAAGTGCCTTTCCTATCCTTTTCTATTTAGGAAGTTTGGGCCCCAACGTTTGCTCATACTATTTTCTGTCTGTGTCTGTATTTCCTCTTGTCTAACCGCCATTACATGTTTGGGGGCTTTCTATGTTCTTTGGGATCTGCTCCGGGGCAGATAGCTTTCCTTTTTCTATCTTTAGGTGTAGTTAGCTTCTCAGGCTGTGACGAGGCGTCTAGGACCAACGTAGGAACGCTCCACGGCTGCCTTTAGTTGTGGTGGTTAGTCAGGGTACTGCAATCCCATAGATTCCAACCTCTCTGGTGTATTGCCTTTTTTTTGCCTGCTCTCCTCAGCTACCAAATCATAACACTTATGTAATTGAATTGGTCAAAAACTAATGTCCATTCTCGAGTTTTTCTCTTCACTGCCAGATTTGATGATCCTGTCCAAGAGCCCCAGATGACACCAACCTCTGTGTAACTAGAGGGAAAGCCAGTTTGGATCCACGTATCGCATTGCAAGGAAGCTCCCGTACCAGGATAGACACCTAAGCCATGAAGGATGTCGTGGATGCTCTGACTGACCAGACAGATGACCTACCTGATGAGTTCAAGGCCAGAGACCAAGTTAAAGCAGGATTTGAGTCACTATTGCCACTAGTAACTATAAACAAAAATGTTGATTGGATAAATTACATCTATTATAACCAGCAGAGATTTGTTAACTTTACCATAGATGCTGTAAAAGGTTTGGCAGCACAGTTAGGCCCCACTTCCATTATTGCATTCCAGAATAGAATGGCTTTGGATATGATTCTAGCTGAGAAAGGAGGTGTTTGCAAAATGATCAAAGACACCTGTTGCACCTACATCCCAGACAACACTGGCCCAAATGGTAAAGTCACAATGGCAATACAGAAACTTACTGAGTTATCAGAGGAACTGAAACAGAACTCAGGTGTCACTGACCCATGGGATCGATACTTTGGGTGGATGAGTGGGTGGCATAAAATGTTTGCACAGGTTGGGACAGCCATTATGGGGGTTCTCATTTTTGAATTAATTACTGGTCGCTGTGTAATTCCTTGTATCCGCAGGAAAATGGAAAAAACTGTTCAAGAGACAACCAATTTGATGCCACTCACCATCTTGGACCTGGCATCAGTCCGGATGGAACTGCCTGGCTTGACCAGATCTCCGAACTACCTCCAGACTGAGAATACACATCCTTGATGAAACATCCTATCAACTATGAGATTATGATTGCAAACACATAAACCCCCGACAGGGACAGTCCTCCTGACCGCCCATTTGCGAAAAGTCTGTATTCGATGGGGGAGGCATGTACTAGGGGTGTCTCAACTCGCCGGCAGCACAAAAGAGTTGCAGCGCTTTGGGCCAGGAGCAGGTTTTTAGGGCAAGTGGTATCTAAGGGGGACTGTCATGGAAATATATATGTATTCCATATATTCAAAGTATATTCACAGTTCACAGTTAGATAGATCTCACTTGCTAAAAACCCTGTGCTCACATATTTCTAGGCCAGCTATAATCAGTCGTTTTAAACAAATCTGGCCTTCATAAGGAACAAGTACATGAAGTACATGGAGTCTTATTAGATATCTGTTGTTTACCTTATAGTCATCCAAGACAACTAGGTCAAAAGAATATAAAACAATAATTCTGCAACTTCAGCTATTTTACCATGATTATCATAATTATCATACTTACACTAGAACAGCCAATAATCTAGCAGCTTTTAATTGTATGTTAATTGACTAACCAGCCCCTTTTTGTAAACGTATAAAACCTTGAATGAATAATAAATGTATGTCTTTGAAGAACTGTTATACTGACACCTCCGTTGTGGACAGTTTTCATTTAGTTCTGAGCGCTCAAAAAGATATTAAATAGAGATTTGGACATGGCAAGCAGCAAACACGGAAGGATAAATTTATCCTAATTAAATTTCCATAACAATACCAGCCGGTACACGGTAGTGTGTGAGGAGCGTACAGCTCTATACGGTGTGTGAAAAAATGAACGCTCGGTAACTGTGCAGAAAAAAAAGAATAAAAGTATTTGAGCTGTGTAAAAAGCAATCTGCACAGCAGTGTACACACAGCAATACAGCTAGCAGGCAGCCTATTAACCAGCTCTGCTTCTGCACAAAAGAAATTCCTCCCCTGTCACTGGCAGGCAGCCTAATAACTAGAGCTGCTGCACACAAGAAAATCCTCCCCTGTCACTGCACACTAACTGTACTGCACAATTGCTATCAGCACAAGTACAGAATAACTTTTTTTTCCTGCCTAACTCTCTCCCTACTGAGAAACAGCGGCAGCAACCTCTCCCTACGCTAAGAAGTAAAATGGCGATCGGCGGTCAGGGCTTTTATAGCCACTGTGACGCCACACAAAGCAAGCCAATCACTGCAATGCCCTTCTCTAAGATGGTGGTGGCCGCTGCCCATGTCATCGCATTGCACACAGTGTGCGTCCTTGCTCATTGGATGAGAAAATGAGCCTGCAAACATTTTGGTAAAATCGACTTTGGCACTCAGGTCGACGACCGCATGGCCGACCTCACGCTATGGACTTTGGAGAAATTCGGCGACTTTTGAATCTGACCGACCTGCTTCGCTCAACTCTACTCGTTACGAGTAGCTCCTAATAATTGGGTATTCGTAACGAGTAGCGAGTCCAATGTAAGTCTATTGGAAATGCGAGTAATGGGCAGATAATGTGTGTGGGTAGAGACTATGGGCATCGTCCGATGGGACTACTTGTCCCATCCGGCTATGCCTGCTACAGTGAAAGCATTAGCGGATGATGGGAAAATAGTAATCCCATCATCCGGCTAATGTGGTGAATGTAAAAAAAAGACATACAGAACATACAACATATAACATACAGTACATACACATAACATACAACACATACCATAGAGTACATACTAACCGCACACACCTAATTCCCCAAAGTCCTTGTCTTCACCGCAGAGCCTGGCACACACACTCAGCCTCACAGACCCCCGCACACATTCTCCGCACACATAGTCATAGCCTATGACTAATAGGCTATGAATATGACGCTGCGCGGCCAGCCAATCACAGTAATGCCACAGCAAAGAAGGTGGTGGCTTTAGTGTGATTGGCTAACACATGAAGGGCGGGAGATCCAAAAATTGAGAGGCGATTAGTGAAATTTACTCGCTAGGATTCGAGTACCGCATTACTCACCGAGTACCGAATCCTAATGAGTATACTCGCTCATCCCTACTGCAGTGTTGAGGCTGAAGACCTGGCAGTGAAGAATTGCATTGTAGAAGATGAACAACCAGCAAAGTTCACTTTATTAGGAAGTGGGTCTCCCATACTGTTTGCCTATGCAGTGAATGCAAAGCCTGCTCCAAATTTGGACAAACCAAAATACCACTTGGAAGAGACGTGGAGGAAGTCTTCCTAAAAATCTGTTTCCATTACAACTGAGTGAGCCTACAATACTTGTAATACCCATACAGTAAGTGTATGGGCTGACAAAACAATTCCCCCTGTGGGGTACACATCAACATACTGTCTCAACATTTTTGTAACGGGCATCATAAACACCCTTCAAAAAATTTACATGGCTGTTGCATCACGGAACATGTTCACCTTTGTGTTCTAGTGGTGGTGTCTTTGGAGACTTGGAGGATAGCCTGTGAAATAGGTCTTCCCAGTTTAAAGGAGCGGGTCTCCTATATTTGAAATGCCCATATATTAAGTGTAAGGGCTGACAAAAATTTTCCCCTGAGGGGGGCACACATCAACCTACTGTGTAAATATTTTTTGTAACGGACATCAAAAAAACCCTTGCAAAACAATATAGTGGCTGTTTCATCACGGAATACGGTCACCCTGGTGATCTAGTGGTGGTGTAGGAAGAGACGTGGAGGATGTCCTACGAAAAAGGTCTTCCCAGTTTAAAGAAGCGAATTTCCTATACTTGGAATGCCCATACGCTAAGTGTATGGTCTGACAAACATTTTCCCCTGGATGTGCACACATCAAGCTACTGTGTAAATATTTTGAATTAAAAGGGCATCAAAAACACCCTTTTACACAATAAGTTGGCTGTTGCATCATTGACCATGGTCACCATGTTGATCTAGTGGTGGTGGATGATGAGGATGAGGAGAAGGAGGAGGATAACACACCAAATAGCCAAAGTCAGGAAGCATATACCCATGAATGTTGTGTTTCGGTAGCCATGGAGTACAGGAACAACAGCAGGGCAGCAGAACACCTGAGATGTTGGTAACTGATGGGATGCAGATTCCTAAAGTAACAACACAACTAGAGGTAGCCGTAGAGCGCTCCCATGCTGATCCTAGACGCCTCGTCACAGCCTGAGAGATAACTACACCTAAAGGCAGAAAGATGAAAGCTATCTGCCCTGGAGCAGATCCCAAAGAAAACAGGAAGCCCCCAAACATATAATGGCGGTTAGACAAGATGAAAACACAAACATAGGCAGAAAATAGATTGAGCAAACGCTGGGGCCACAAGCTGACTAAATAGGATAGGAAAGGAGAGATTACTTTCTGCAACCCAGAAAACCCTACAAAAATCCAACAATTCTGATTACAAAAATACTGAGATCACACGATCTCGCCACCCGCTAAATCAGATCTCAGTGTGAACAAAACCAAGCTGCAGCCGCTGAAAAAACAGGAAAAAGCAAATGAGCAAATAACAGTGGCTGCAGATAAACTGTGAGGAGCTCAGGCCCCAGGAGGGGACCTGGCTGACCTCCACAAAAGTGCAGAAAAAAATGTAAAAAGCAAGCACAAAAAGAAAAGCAAAATATATCTTATCTGAAAGCAGGAGATGCAGGCAAGACTCCAGCAAACTTCCAAAGAACCAGGAACCACAATTGAGACAAGAACAATTGATCACCGGCAACCATCATGGGAGGGAACCTCCCTTATATCAGACCAGTCAGTGAACCCAGATTTCCATTCCTCGCTGAAAGGTTCAGTACTGTCTGTAACCACCAGAGGGAGCCTCTGCTCAGAAACCATCTCTAGCACATTCATAACAGTACCCCCCCTTGAGGAGGGGTCACCGAACCCTCACTTGTGCAACAAGGCCGATCAGGATGAGCTCAGTGATAGGCACGGATCAGTCTCCTAGCATGGATGTCCGAAGCAAACACCCAAGAATTGTCCTCCTGACCATAACCTCTCCACTTAACCAAATACTGGAGTTTCTGTCTAGAAAAACGAGAATCCAATATTTTCTCAACCACATACTCCAGATTGCCCTCAACCAAAACAGGGTCAGGAGGCGCAGCCATAGGAACCACTGGCTCAACAAACCTCTTCAATAAGTACTTGTGGAACACGTTATGGATCTTAAATGTCCCTGGAAGAAGCAAACGGAAGGAAACAGGATTAAGAATCTCCATGATCTTATAAGGTCCAATGAACCTGAGCTTAAACTTTGGAGATGCAACCCTCATAGGGATATTTCTTGAGGACAAACAAACCAAGTCCCCCACTTTAAACCGAGGACCAACAGTCCAATGTCGGTTGGAAACCGTTGGGCCTTCTCCTGAGAAAGAGACAACCTCTCCACTACCTGGTCCCAAATCTGCTGCATTCGCTCCACAACAGAGTCAACACCCGGACAGACAGAAGCCTCCACCTGTCCCGAAGAATATCGAGGGTGAAACCCAAAATTGCAGAAAAATGGAGACATCAAGGTGGCAGAGCTAGCCCAATTATTAAGAGCAAACTCAGCCAAAGGCAAAAAAGAGACCCAGTAATCTTGATCAGCAGACACAAAACATCTCAAATAAGTCTCCAAGGTCTGGTTTGTTCTCTCGGTTTGTCCATTGGTCTGAGGATGAAAAGCAGAGGAGAAAGATAATTGAACACCAAGTTTAGAACAAAATGTCCTCCAAAATCTGGAAACAAACTGGACTCCTCTGTCAGACACAATGTTCTCCGGAATGCCATGTAACCGAACCACGTGCTGAAGGAACAAAGGCACCAATTCGGAGGAGGAAGGTAACCTAGGTAATGGCACAAGATGTATCATCTTGGAAAACCTATCACAGATTACCCAGATAACGGTCATTCTCTGAGAAACAGGGAGGTCGGAAATAAAATCCATAGAGATATGGGTCCATGGCCTCTTGGGCACAGGTAATGGCATTAACAAACCACTAGAGCGAGAGCAAGGCTTGGAGCGAGAGCAAGTCCCACAGGACTGCACAAATTCCCTGACGTCATGAGACAAAGTAGGCCACCAAAAGGACCAACTCACCAAGTCTCTGGTACCAAAAATCCCAGGATGACCAGCCAACGCAGAACAATGAATCTCAGACATCACTCTCTTCTTCCACTGGTCTGGGACAAACAACTTCCCAATAGGGCAATGCTCAGGTTTATCCTCCTGACACCCTTCCAAGGCCAGTCTCAAATTGGGCGAGATGGTGGAAAGAACTACACCCTATTTCAAAATAACAGTAGGATCAGATAACTCAGGAGAGTCCGCAAAGAAACTCCTCGAGAGGGCATCCGCCTTAACATTCTTAGTGCCAGGAAGAAAAGAAGCCACAAAATTAAAACGTGTGAAAAACAAGGCCAACCTGGCCTGTCTAGGATTAAGTCGCTTGGCTGATTCGAGATAAACCAGATTCTTATGGTCCGTGAGGACAACCACCTGATGTTTGGCTCCTTCCAGCCAATGTCTCCACTCTTCAAAGGCCCACTTCATGGCCAATAACTCCCGATTACCCACGTCATAATTACGTTCATTTGGAAAATTTTCGAGAGAAAAAGGCACAAGGGTTACTCTAGAGGTCTCTGGATCTCTTTGGGACAAAACGGCACCTGCCCCAATTTCAGAGGCATCAACCTCCACCTGAACCTGCAGAGAAACATCAGGCTGCCATAGAACAGGAGCAGAAGTGAATCTCTGCTTAAGTTCCTGAAACGCAGAAACTGACTCAGGAGGTCAATTCACCACATCAGAACCCTTTTTGGTCAAATAAGTCAATGGTTTAACAATACCGGAGAAATTACCAATAAATTTACGCTAAAAATTGGCAAAACCCAAAAATCTCTGAAGATCCTTTAATGAAGTAGGTTGGACCCAATCACAGATGGCCTGAACCTTGACTGGGTCCATTTCAATAACAGACGGAGACAAAATGAATCCCAGAAATGAGACCTTCTGTACGCCAAAAAGACACTTTGATCCCTTCACATACAGTGCATTCTCTCTCAAAATTTGGAACACAGTCCGAACATGTTTCACATGAGAGTCCCAGTCATTGGAAAAAATCAAGATATCATCCAAATAAACAACCAGAAATTTATCCACAAAATCCCTGAAAATATCATTCATTAAAGATTGGAAGACGGAAGGAGCATTAGTGAGCCCAAAGGGCATCACTAGGTACTCAAAATGCCCCTCTGGGTATTACACGCCGTATTCCATTCATCCCCGTGCTTAACGCGAATAAGGTTATACGCCCCCCCTGAGGTCAAGCTTGGTAAACCAACTAGCACTTTTCACCCTGGAAAACAGGTCAGAAATCAAGGGTAACTGATATTGATACTTCACAGTGATCTTATTCAAGAGACGATAATCAATACACGGCCTCAATGAACCATCCTTTTTGGCCACAAAGAAAAAACGGCACCCAAGGGTGAAGAGAATGGTCTGATATGACCCTTCTCCAATGACTCCTTGATATAAGATCGCATAGCGTCGTGTTCAGGTACAGACAAGTTAAAAAGGCGACCTTTAGGAAATTTACCACCAGGCACTAATTCAATAGCGCAATCGTAGCTCCTGTGAGGGGGCAAAGATGCAGATTTCCTTTCACTAAATACATCCAAAAAATCAGTCAAAAAGTCAGGAACATCCTGAGCCTGGGGAGAGGCAGAAAAAACAGGGGTGTTGGCATTAACACATTGGCAGCCCCAACTGGTCACAGACACAGATTTCCAATCCAAAACAGGATTATGAGACTGTAACCAAGGGAAACCTAGTACAATAATGTCATGCAGATTGTACAGCACCAGAAATTTGCAACTCTCCTGATGATCTGGTTCAACCCTCATTATCACCTGAGTAGAAAACTGGGGTTTATTCTCCGCCAAAGGGGTAGAATCAATGCCCAGTAGGGGAATAGACTTCCGCAGGGGTATCATGGGAAACCCACAACGTTTGGCAAAGTCAAAATCCATCAGGTTAATAGCTGCTCCTGAATCAACAAAAGCCTGAGCAGAAAATGTGGACAGGGAGCAAATCAGGGTAACAGTCAACAGAAATTTAGTCTGAACACTACCCAAGACAACTGAGCGTGCAAAACGTCTTCTCCGTTTAGGCAAGACTGAAATAGCATGAGAGGCATCACCACAGTAGAAACATAACCCATTGCGCTTTCGAAACTCATGACGCTGTGCCCCAGAAGTCACTCTATCACACTGCATGGGCTAAGAAGCTGGCTCACAAGGCAACACTATTCCACGCATTTCTCTGCGCTCACGCAAACGTCTGTCAATTTGAATAGCCAAAGACATAGAATCATTGAGACCAGAGGGAGCAGGGAATCCCATCATAACATCCTTTACATTCTCTGACAGCCCCTTCCGAAAAAGGGCTGCCAAATCATCATCATTCCATTTGGTCAGGACTGCCCACTTTCGGAATTTCTGGCAGTACAACTGTTAGGGTTTGAGTTCCCGCTGCTGCACAAGGGAGTCTCGAACCCGTCCCGCTGCGGTCTCCCATTCATCTCCGGCAGCAGTGGAGCCTGCTCAGCAGAGACGTCGGTCCAGGCGTCTTGCCCACTCCTCTACTGTGCAGTGACTTGCTGCTGCCTTTCCTGGATCTGCTATTATAGCCAATGCTGGAGCAGCCGTCTTTGAGACAAAGTGAATGAATAAACTTGGCACTCAACTTATGGATGAGAGATTCCAGATTTATTGCAGTCAAAAACAGATAGAGAGACGTTTCGGCCCAACAAGGGCCTTCCTCAATCCGACTGCTTGTGGCGAAGGAATAGTATGAATGAAAGGCAGTTTGCCTTGGTGGAAGAGAGTTCCTCTTATAGTTCTGTAATTTTATATACGCTCCTGGATGGTTAATTATTAGTTAGGACTTAATCACAATTGTGGTCCAGGGCTATGGGCCAGAATGGCTCCCAAATGACATGCTAGTTTGGTGGGCAGGGGCGCGCGTCTCCTCCATCTGATGCGGCATCCACCGCTTGTCAGCGACAAGCGACAAGCGGTGGATGCCGCATCAGATGGAGGAGACGCGCGCCCCTGCCCACCAAACTAGCATGTCATTTGGGAGCCATTCTGGCCCATAGCCCTGGACCACAATTGTGATTAAGTCCTAACTAATAATTAACCATCCAGGAGCGTATATAAAATTACAGAACTATAAGAGGAACTCTCTTCCACCAAGGCAAACTGCCTTTCATTCATACTATTCCTTCGCCACAAGCAGTCGGATTGAGGAAGGCCCTTGTTGGGCCGAAACGTCTCTCTATCTGTTTCTGACTGCAATAAATCTCGAATCTCTCATCCATAAGTTGAGTGCCAAGTTTATTCATTCACTGTTTATTGGTTGGGAAAACCTACTTGTGCACCATCACGGTAGTGCTGCAATATATTTTCACTATATAGTCTTTGAGACAAAGTCCTGCGTTTTCCCATCTGAGCATGCCCAGAGTGAGATCTCTCATTGGAGATCACGGGTCACATGTTCAGGTGCTGCAGCGGCTCCTATTGGTCCGCCAGGAAGGTCATGTAGCTACGTGTGTTTGTAACAGCTTCTCATTGGTCCTTGTTCCTGGAAGGTCCTGTAGCTGTTGCTATAAAAGGGTAGCATGGCTGGGCCGCCATGCGCTAGTATCAACCATTGTATGCTATGCGCCAGTGTGATCATGCGTATGTGTGGTTAGGGACCCGGCTGAAATAAGCCACTAGAATACCGACTTAATCGGTGAGGAGTTTGGTATGGTAGCTGGCCAGGGTCGGTGTCCTAGATGCCCTAGATTACCGGCGTAACCGGTGAGGAGTTTTGATTGCCGTATTCAGGGTCTGGCGTTCAGACGCCATAGATTGCGGGTGACTCCCGCGAGGACATTAGCACATGATCACGCGTTATGTACACTTAGCACTTAACTGTGTACCTGAGAGCCTGACAGGACACAGCACTTTTCCTCAGCGGCCCTGTGACGTAACAGGGTTTGCTTTCGACGCTAGACAGCGCCCTAGCGTTTTACTTTGCGGCTCACTGAAGCTAAGTGAGTTCGCACCTATCGCCATATAGCGCTGTGGCATTTCCGTTAGCGGCTCTGGGTATTAACAGAGTTCGCACTTACTGCCACAACGCGCTACGGCGTTTATTTTAGCGACTCTGCGGGATAACAGAGTTTGCTACTTTCGCCATTTTACTAGCAGCAGGTTCCGCCTGCACGGTGGACCCCGGGCTGCGAACGCACCTCTTTACCTCATATATTTGGTGCGTTCCGCAGACCCTAACATAATATTAGCGCCAGGGTCTGGCTGGTAAAATGGCGGATGACCAGCGTCTACTACGGGACATCCAGCAGCTGGAGAGTAGGTTGGCGGCTCTTGAGTGCACAACCTCAGCTGTGGATGTTACCGCAGTCGCTGTTCAGGCTGCTAGCGTGGCTGCAGCCAGTGTGTCCACTGCCACCTCTGCCCCCACAATATCCCACCTCCCGCTTCCAGACAAGTTTGCTGGTGACAGCAAGCAATGTCGGGGATTCGTGAGTCAGTGCTCTATACAACTCGAGCTTCTGGCTGCACGTTTCCCCACGGATCGGGCACAAGTGGGCTTTATAATTTCGCTTCTGTCAGGAAGAGCGTTGGAGTGGGCCACCCCGCTGTGGGAGCGTGACGACCGTGTGGTGCGGAGTGCTCCTCGTTTTCTGGAGGCTCTAAAAAAGGTCTTTTTAGGACCTCAGGTCACCCACGATTCGGCGCTACAACTGCTGGCATTGGCACAGGGTTCGTCTTTGGTCAGTCTGTTTTCCGTCCAGTTTCGGACTCTGGCCTCAGAGCTAGACTGGTCGGATAAAGTACTCATTCCAGTCTACTGGCGAGGACTGGCTGATCATGTTAAAGATGCTTTGGCTACCAGGGAGATTCCCGCCACACTGGAGAAGCTTATCGCCATATCTACCCGCATCGACCTCTGTTTTCACGAGCGGAGGTTGGAGCGGTCCCAGTGTAGGCAGAGGTTCTGGCTGGCTCCCACCTTCGCCAGACCTCTGGAATCTTCCAGCCAGGCGCCCGACTCCCATGAGGCCATGGAGGTTTCTCGAGCGGGACCTAAGTCCCGGGCCGCTCGAGTACCCGTGGTCTGTAACATCTGCCAGCAGTTAGGACACTATGCCAACAAATGTCCACAGCGGTCGGGAAAAACCGTCGCGTCTAGTGACCTTGGGAGGAGGTTCACTAGACACTGTGGCATTTTCCACCAAGTTGTCCATTAAAGGGACAATTACAGTAGGTCCATCCACGCTCTCCGCTGAGCTCTGTGTGGATTCCGGAGCCGAGGGGAATTTCATGTCCTCTGCATTTGCTCTCCGCCACACTATACCTCTGGTGATGCTCGCTCAACCGGTGACTGTGCGAGTAGTGAATGGATCAACTCTGCCGTCCCAAATCACCCACCAGACGATCCCTCTCACTTTATCTATGTCCCCGTCCCATCAGGAGAGTATTTCTTTTCTTGTCCTGCCCGAGGGAATAGACGAGGTGTTGCTGGGAGTACCTTGGCTCCGTTACCACTCTCCCCATATTGAGTGGTCCTCTGGGAGGATACTGGGTTGGGGTGATTCATGTAGAGGCAGGTGTATCAGGGAGTGCGTTCAGGTCACCACCACAGAGATACCCGTAGATCTTCTCTTCCTCAGTGTTATTGGGCATATGCAGACGTTTTCTCCAAGAAGGCGGCGGAGACTCTTCCACCTCATCGCCCCTACGACTGTCCTATTGATCTCTTGCCTGGAGCAGAACCTCCTCAGGGGAGAGTATACCCCCTCTCGCTCCCTGAGACGGAGGCCATGTCCCAGTACATTCAGGAGAATCTGGCAAGAGGGTTCATTAGGAAGTCGGTGTCACCAGCAGGGGCAGGGTTCTTCTTTGTGCAAAAGAAGAACGGAGAATTACGTCCATGCATTGACTACAGGGGTCTTAACGCCATCACCGTCAAGAATAAGTACCCGTTGCCCCTAATCTCTGAGCTCTTTGATAGGCTCCGAGGAGCAAGAGTATTTACCAAGCTTGATCTACGTGGTGCCTATAACCTAATTCGCATCCGTGAGGGGGACGAGTGGAAGACAGCTTTTAATACCAGGGATGGGCATTACGAATACCTGGTGATGCCCTTCGGGCTCTGTAATGCTCCCGCTGTTTTCCAAGACTTTGTCAATGATATCTTCCGGGATATGCTCTCCACCTCTGTGGTAGTCTATCTGGATGATATTCTCATCTTTTCACCAGATATAGACTCTCACCGGAGGGATGTCAACAAAGTCTTCGACCTCTTACGGGCAAACTCCCTCTATGCCAAGCTGGAGAAATGTGTGTTTGAGCAGGAGTCCTTACCTTTTCTGGCTATATCATCTCTGCCCAGGGTTTGGCTATGGATCCTGCCAAACTACAGGCTGTAATGGACTGGCAAGAACCCCATTCTCTTAAAGCGGTGCAGCGCTTTATGGGGTTCATTAATTATTATCGCCAGTTCATTTCCCATTTCTCGACTTTGGTAGCTCCCTTGGTAGCCCTCACCCAGAAGGGAGCAAATCCCAAGTTGTGGTCTGAGGAGGTCTCCAAGGCGTTCTCTTCCATCAAGTCGCATTTTGCCAGTGCTCCCATATTACATCGCCCTGATGTTGATAAGCCGTTTGTTTTAGAGGTGGACGCCTCTTCTGTTGGTGCTGGAGCAGTCCTATATCAAAAGGATGCTCAAGGTCGGAAGCATCCCTGCTTCTTCTTTTCTAAGACCTTTACACCAGAAGAGAGGAATTATTCCATCGGGGACAGGGAGTTGCTGGCTATGAAATTGGCCTTCTCAGAGTGGAGACATCTTCTGGAGGGAGCTCGTTTTCCCTTCCAAGTCTTCACCGACCACAAGAACTTGGTATATTTGCAAACGGCTCAGCGGCTAAATTCTCGCCAGGCCAGATGGTCCCTATTCTTCTCTCGGTTCCATTTCACCCTCCATTTTCTCTCCGGTGAGAAGAATGTTCGGGCCGACGCTCTCTCTCGCTCCTTAGTGTCATCAGAGGAGGAGGATGAGGAGCCTCGGCTTATTGTCCCTGAAGAAAGCCTGAGAACTGTAGCCCCGGTTTCGCTAGAGTCTGTGCCTCCGGGCAACACTTTTGTGCCCACTAATTTGCGACCGGAGGTACTCTCTTGGGCACACTCGTCCAGGGTGGGTGGACACTTTGGGGCAAAGAGGACAACTGAGCTATTGGCGAGGACATACTGATGGCCACATATGGTCCGTGACGTCAGGGAGTATGTTCAGGCGTGTGTCTCCTGCGCCAGGAACAAGTCCCCTCGACAACGGCCAGCTGGGTTACTTTTTCCTTTGCCGGTGGCAGACAGGCCCTGGGAGATAGTCGGGATGGACTTTGTGGTGGGCTTACCCAAGTCTCGGGGTTGCACTATCATTTGGGTGATCACCGACCACTTCTCCAAAATGGTGCACTTAGTGCCGCTACCACGGTTACCTTCCGCACGGGCCTTGGCAGCATTATTTATTAGACACATCTTCCGTCTACACGGTATGCCAGACAAGATTGTCAGCGATCGAGGTCCCCAATTTGCGTCTCGGTTCTGGAGAGAGTTGTGTCATCTACTCTGCATTGAATTGAACCTCTCCTCTGCATATCATCCCGAGACGAATGGGTTGGTAGAGAGGGCCAACCAGACCTTGGTCACCTACTTATGACATTTTGTCTCTGCCAGGCAGGATGACTGGGCATCTCTGCTTCCGTGGGCAGAGTTTGCGCTAAACAATGCTGTGGCTGACTCCACCGGACAGACCCCATTCCTCTTAAATTACGGCCAGCATCCGCGGGTACCGGTGCCCATGCCCGTTGCTTCCGCTGACTCCAGGGTGGCAGACTGGGCTGTGGAAGCACGGGACATATGGAACCGCACCTAGGATGCCATTCAGGCTTCCAAGGAAAGGATGAGGTCTTCTGCCGATGCTCATCGGCGTCCCGCTCCGACATTTTCTCCTGGGGACCTAGTGTGGCTCTCCGCCCGAAACATCAGGCTACAGGTGGAATCCACTAAATTGGCACCCCGCTATTTGGGTCCCTTCAAGGTTCTCGAGCAGGTGAACCCTGTGGTTTACCGTTTGGCCCTTCCGCCTCGCCTTGGTATCTCCGACACCTTCCATGTATCCCTCCTAAAACCCGTGGTCATCTCCCGGTTGCCTGAGTCATCTGCCGGGATGTCGGGTTCGTCTTCGGACGACTACGAGGTGAATGCCATTTATTTGGTGGATTATGGGCCTGAGGATAGGTCCTGGGAGCCTGCCGAGCATGTTCACGCTCCGCAGCTCATCGCTGTCTTTGAACGCAGCGAGGCCCAGAGAAGGGGGGGCCCTAGGAGGAGGGGTAATGTTAGGGTTTCAGTTCCCGCTGCTGCACAAGGGGAGTCTCGAACCCGTCCCGCTGCGGTCTCCCATTCATCTCCGGACGCAGTGGAGCCTGCTCAGCAGAGACGTCGATCCAGGCGTCTTGCCCACTCCTCTACTGTGCAGGGACTTGCTGCTGCCTTTCCTGGATCTGCTATTATAGCCAGTGCTGGAGCAGCCGTCTTTGAGACAACGTCCTGCGTTTTCCCATCTGAGCATGCCCAGAGTGAGATCTCTCATTGGAGATCAGGGGTCACATGTTCAGGTGCTGCAGCGGCTCCTATTGGTCTGCCAGGAAGGTCATGTAGCTACGTGTGTTTGTAACAGCTTCTCATTGGTCCTTGTTCCTGGAAGGTCCTGTAGCTGTTGCTATAAAAGGGTAGCATGGCTGGGCCGCCATGCGCTAATATCAACCATTGTATGCTATGCGCCACTGTGATCATGCGTATGTGTGGTTAGGGACCCGGCTGAAATAAGCCACTAGAATACCGACTTAATCGGTGAGGAGTTTGGTATGGTAGCTGGCCAGGGTCGGTGTCCTAGATGCCCTAGATTACCGGCGTAACCGGAGAGGAGTTTTGATTGCCGTATTCAGGGTCTGGCGTTCAGACGCCATAGATTGCGGGTGACTCCCGCGAGGACATTAGCACATGATCACGCGTTATGTACGCTTAGCACTTAACTGTGTACCTGAGAGCCTGACAGGACACAGCACTTTTCCTCAGCGGCCCTGTGACGTAATAGGGTTTGCTTTCGACGCTAGACAGCGCCCTAGCGTTTTACTTTGCGGCTCACTGAAGCTAAGTGAGTTCGCACCTATCGCCATATAGCGCTGTGGCATTTCCGTTAGCAGCTCTGGGTATTAACAGAGTTCGCACTTACTGCCACAACGCGCTACGGCGTTTATTTTAGCGACTCTGCGGCATAACAGAGTTCGCTACTTTCGCCATTTTACTAGCAGCAGGTTCTGCCTGCACAGTGGATCCCGGGCTGCGAACGCACCTCTTTACCTCATATATTTGGTGCGTTCCGCAGACCCTAACATAAACTCAGCGTCTTCAAGACCCTGATTTAATGCCAACAAGGTTTTTTCAGCTTGATCAGTGACATTAGGTTCATCGTACAATAACCCCAGAGCCAGAAAAAATGCATCAATATCATTCAAAACAGGATCCACAGGTGTCAGGGAAAAAGCCCAATCCTGAGGATCACCGCACAGGAGAGAGATGACAATTTGAACCTGCTGTGCTGCGTTACCTGAGGACTTAGGCTTTAAGGCAAAAAACAACTTACAGTTATTTTTGAAATTCAGAAATTTAGCCCGATCCCCCAAAAACAAATCTGGCATGGGAATCCTAGGTTCCACAACCGGAAACCTAGCAAGATAGGTAGCAACTCTCCGAACCTCAGTGGCAAGCTGATCCACAAGGCCAGACAACTGTGTAAACTCCATTGAAAGAAAAAAAAATCCTCCTCAGCACCCAGAGAAAAAGAGGGAAAAAATGCAACAGACAGAAAAAAAAAAAATCTCTGACAACTCTGACAACTTTTTTCTTTCCACACTATTTTTCCCTTCTGTGAGTACCATATACTTTTCAGTTATGTCCGGTGATACTGTTGTGTTTCGTTAGCCGAGGAGGACAGGAACAACAGCAGGGCAGCAAAACACCTGAGATGTTGGTAACTGATGGGATGCAGATTCCTAAAGTAACGACACAACTAGAGGTAGCCGTGGAGCGCTCCCACGCTGATCCTAGACGCCTCGTCACAGCCTGAGAGATAACTACACCAAAAGGCAGAAAGATGAAAGCTATCTGCCCCGGAGCAGATCCCCAAAGAAAATAAGAAGCCCCAAACATATAATGGCTGTTAGACAAGATGAAGACACAAACATAGGCAGAAAATAGATTGAGCAAACGCTGGGGCCACAAGCTGACTAAATAGGATAGGAAAGGAGAGATTACTTTCTGCAACCCAGAAAACCCTACAAAAATCCAACAATTCTGATTACAAAAATACTGAGATCACACGATCTCGCCACCCGCTAAATCAGATCTCAGTGTGAACAAAACCAAGCTGCAGCCGCTGAAAAAACAGGAAAAAGCAAATGAGCAAATAACAGTGGCTGCAGATAAACTGTGTTGAGCTCAGGCCCCGGGAGGGAACCTGGCTGACCTCCACAAAAGTGCAGAAAACAATGCAAAAAGCAAGCACAAAAAGAAAAGCAAAATATATCTTATCTGAAAGCAGGAGATGCAGGCAAGACTCCAGCAAACTTCCAAATGAACCAGGAACCACAATTGAGACAAGAACAATTGATCACCGGCAACCATCATGGGTGGGAACCTCCCTTATATCAGACCAGTCAGTGAACCCAGATTGCCATTCCTCGCTGAAAGGTTCAGTACTGTCTGTAACCACCAGAGGGAGCCTCTGCTCAGAAACCATCTCTAGCACATTCATAACACATGAATGGGTGTGAAGAGGTGAAAGGTAATACACCACCCCAAAAAATGCACTGTATTGGAGGTTATGTTTCGCTGTTCTCATTCTGTGGTATACAGAAGTCTGCCACAATCCAGGCCTTGTTCATTTTTATAAGAGTCAGCCTGTCAGCATTTTCAGTTGACAGGTGGATATGCTTATCAGTTATTATTCCATCAGCGGCACTAAAAACCCGCTCTGGCAAAACACTAGCGGCAGAGCAGGCCAGGATCTCCAAGGCATAGAGAGTCAGTTCATGCCACATTTCTATCTTGGATATTTAATAATTAAAAGGCACAGAGGAATCACGGAGGATGTTGGTATGGTCAGAAAGGTACTCCTTCAACATCTTCCCAAACTTTTCAGTACTTGTGACAGTACCCCGCGACTCTGTGCCAGTGCGATGGGAGGGTCTGAGAATTAGTGTCCCAGAACTTTTGTCAGTGTTACCCTGCTTCTGCTGGATGGGACTTGTGTCTCTCGTGCCTCTACTCCTTTGTTGTCCAAGGAACTGTGACCTCTGCTGCCAGTGTTTTCAGATGGGAATTTTTCAGTATTTCCACCCTCTGGTACTGCATCACTTTAATACACCCATCTGACTCTGGAAGAAGAGATTGAAAGTTCTACTTGAAGAGTGGGTCTAGAAGTGAAAATAACCAGTAATGAGAGTCAGCACAAATTTTGATAATACGAAGGTCACGGGTAGTGTTGAGCGATACTGCTCGATATCTAAAAATATCGGATCGGGATGGTATCGCCGATATCACTAAATATCGTCGATATCCGATTCCGATACCGGAAGTCCCATGTAAGTCTATGGGAACAAAATATCGCAACTAAAAAAAACACTTTCTTTCGTTGTAAACACAAAATATACACACATAGAATACATATATATATATATATATTATTAATATATATATATATACATGTCATTGTGACATATATATATATACATATATTTATAGTTTATACACTTCTACATAGTAAAATAGACTCTGATTCAATTGCCGGGTAAAGCCGTGACATACCCCATAGAAGTCGACGGGCTCGGTGCCGAGTACCCCCAAAACCTCTGGCTCTGTGCGACTCAACTTGGGAGTCACGAACAGGATTCTGTAGCTCGCTATAAGCGAGTCCTGTGTGCCTGAATTGAACTGGTTTTGTGCTTGAGAATTGCTAAAATCATCAGAGAATGTATTTGCCATTTTTCCGCCATATCTGCGTCACGACGAGGCACTGGTGAAGAAGAAGGGCATGCTCTTCGTGGGTGTACACTCACTCAGTGGCGCGAAAACGATGGCCGACCACTCTAAATGTTACTGCAATGTAAGATCGTGCCCCACAGCTCTTGAGTTCCGCCTCCTCATCCACCTCAGTGTGCGGAAACTAACACGAAGGTCCCGCCTCACTACAAAAGAGGGGCCCTCTCCAGATGCTAATGACACATGTGACTTGGCAGAGATGGCTAATGGACACGAGCAGAAGTGTGAAGGGATGGAGCAGTCAGAGCTCTCCCCCCACGGAAGCGACCCGATCGCCACGGAACCACCGTTGGGCACCCAGCCTGGAAACCCTCCTACGCTGCAAGAAGCGGAGGATACCCTGAGAGACCTGGCCCGGCACCGGGAGGAGGTCGCCAGGATGGAAGCCAGCTGGCGTGCCCTAAAACTAAACTTGGAGCGGCGCCAATCCCTCTTACCTGAAGTGTCTGTACCGGAAGGTGAGGCAACCGTTCTAGTAGAGGAGTCCGTGCGGGCATCCCAGCCCTTGCAATGTGATCCGGTTGACGTTGTCGCAGTGGAGGCACCCGTTCCTGCAAAAAACGCTGCACCGGCAGCACCCCAGATCCCGCTGTCTGCCCCCGTCGTTGAGACAGAAGAAGCGACACCCGTCCTCATGGAGGAGGCCGCGCAGGCACCAGAAGTCTACTTGTCTGTACCGGAGCCCCGACTGTCATCTGTTCCAGAGCCGGCTGCTTCCTCCGCAGGTGAGCGCCGCCAGGACTGTCGGGCGCCAGGAGAGCTGCCGCAAACCGGACATCGTAAGCTGCAGTTTGATGGTGGAGACATGGAGATGCTGGTGGAGGAGAATTACAACCGGCGTCAGGAGGAAGAGTGTAGACGTCGGGAGAGAGAAGCCGAGCGACAAAGGGAGCAGCGCGAATCCCAGAAGCTTCGCCAACGTCACATCGAGAAGGACGGGGCAGATAAGGACCGGATGAGAAAAGATAAAAGTACGGTGAGGGAGCTGCGGCGTAAGGGTGCAGTACGGAGCTTTAAATTGAAAGCTGGTTGGGGCTTCATCCAGGAGCCTGGACTTTATTTAGAAGTGTTTGTGACCCGGCGGGACGTGGAGACTCACCTCCCAGAAGGACACCCGGGGAGGGACCTGT
Organism: Oophaga sylvatica; assembly: GCA_033576555.1. Lineage (NCBI taxonomy): Eukaryota > Metazoa > Chordata > Amphibia > Anura > Dendrobatidae > Oophaga > Oophaga sylvatica. The sequence goes on from JARQOD010000001.1 coordinate 197,931,204, forward strand.
TGCCAGGAGACTTGGTAACTTACACCCGACACTGGGGTTACAATGGATGGTATGCCCTAAATGTCACCAGGTGCGACCCCTGGTCCCCAGATGTCAGGAACCTGTGAGACCCTCGGAGCCTTCAGCCTCCCACATCCAGGCCTCTGCACAAGTGCCCACCCCACGCCGTAAATCTCCCCAGCCTCCCTCAGTGGTCTCCTCAGCAGCCCCAGCTATGGACATGATAATGATAGCTGGCCCGTACCCGGCGCCTGTTAGGCCCCCTGGGGTTCGTTCAGTCCGGGACATAGGGCTCCAGACCCGGAGGGAGATGAAATAGGTGGCCACACAGACACAGATAGCGGGTCACGACTTGACTGTACAGACCACACGACGTCATCAGGTCCTGGTGGTCCTTGGTGTCTCGGATGTTTGGCAAGCATCAGAAGAGTACCAGGTGGTACCTGGAACACCCCTGCCAAAGAATTATAAATAACCCGGACAGGGTCCCTGTATGTAAATAGTTAAATTGTTGATGTACCCGGACAGGTGAATGTTCATAAAAAAGTTTTTTAATTTATAAAAAAAACAACACAGTTTTCATTACTTTTATTACAGTCTCATCCTGCGACGCCATCGATCTCCTGTAAAAAAATGAAAAAAAAAAACAGCAGTATACCACCTGTCCGACGCAGTCCATAGTAACGAGTGTCCCAAGACGATCCAGCTCTGCTACATCAGAATGACATCAGAGGCAGGCAGGCAGGCAGGCAGAGCCTGTCATCCCGGCGCAGCACAGCTGATTACCTGCTTCCCCGGCGGTGACGTCATCGGACTGGTTTACGGCCGGGATTACCCTGCAGTCACTGCAGTTATCGCGAAAAACTGCATGTGACCGCCAGGGAGAAGATAATGGCGGCCATCAAGAGTCCAGGACGTGACCGCCGGAGATCTTCTGCCAGGTAAGTGCCGCTGACTCCTGACAGACCCGACTGACGGACACTCACAGTGACAGTGACAAATCGACGAAAATATCGGTACTCGGAATCGAAAGCCCGATACAGCTAATATCGGCCGATACCCGATATTTGCAGTATCGTATCGCTCAACACTAGTCACGGGAAAGGCAGCGCAACAAAGTCTGCCATGCGTGCCAGACTGCTAACTGGCAAGACTTCCGTGTCCTCACCAACAGGAGGACTGACCATGCTATCTTCCCCATCCCATCCTCCTCCCTGTCCTCAGGCCATTCACGCTGAACAGACGGTATGACAGTTGTGCTTGTAGTATCGCCTATAATGCATGAAAGTAGCTCCTGTTCTTTCTCCTCTTCCTCTTTGTCAACTAATCCACTTTGGGACGATATGAGGCTGGCTGTGTGTAATCACCTTGTATGATTCCTTGCTCCATCTCATCGTGCTCCGCCTGCAATGTATCCTCTTTCATTGTGAGCAGAGAGCTTTTCAGAATACAGAGAAGCGGGATGGTGATGCTACTTATGGCATCATCGCCGCTCACCATCTTGGTGGACTCCTCAAAATTTTGTAGGATGGTACATATGTCTGACATCAATGTCCACCCCTGAGGTCTTATGTCTTGAGTCTGAACTGAATACTGATGGCATTGTTGATGCTGGTACTCAACAACTGTCCTCTTCTGCTCACAAATCAATTCCAGCATATGCAGAGTAGAGTTCCAACGCGTGGGGACATCACACACCAGTCGGTGAGCTGGAAGCTGCTGACGCATGGCAAGGGCGGCTGAAGCTGTCGCTCACTTTCTAAAATGGGCACACAGGCGTCGTACTTTCACAAGCAGATCTAGAAGCTCCGGGTAGGTTTTGAGAAACCACTGAACCACGAGGTTAAGCACATGGGCCATGCATGGTACATGTGTGAGCTCGCCTCGCCTCAGAGCTGCCACCAGGTTCCGGCCATTGTCACACACGACCATGCCTGATTGTAGGTTCAGCGGTGTCAGCCACGTATCTGCCTGCTCTTTCAGAGCTGTTCACAGCTCTTCAGCATTGTGCGCTTTGTCACCTAAACATATTAGCTTCAGCACAACCTGTTGCCGCTTTTCCTGAGGCACTGCTGCAATGCTTCCAGCTTGTGACTGATGTGGTCATTTCTGATATACAGGCTGAAGAGGAGGAGGAGGATGATGTGCAGGAGCTATAGACTGTGTGGTGCAACCCTGATTCACCTAAGGCCCGCAATCCTCGGCGTTGGTAGGACGTGTTCCATTCCAATGTCAGACTGGGTCACGGCTTCCACTATGTTAACCCAGTGTGCCATCAGCGAGATGTATCGTCCCTGCCAAGAAGCACTTGTCCACATGTCCATGGTTAAGTGTACTTTCCCAGTTACTGCATTGTTGTGAGCACGGGTAATGTTGTAGGACACATGCTTGAGTAATGCTGGGACGGCACTCCGGGAGAAATAGTGTCAGTGGGGACAGAGTACCTTGGGACAGCCGCCTTCATAAAGTTCTGGAAAACTTCGGTCTCCATGAGCCTAGAAGGCAACATTTCGAGTGCAAGCAGACAAGAAGTGTGTGAATTTAATAATAGTACTGTGGCCTGTGGTGCGGTGGCTGGGTATTTCCGCTTGCATTCCAGTGACTGGTGTATGTACAACTGAAGGCAGCACTGGGACAAGGATGTGAACATGCTTGATGATGGTGGTAGTTGAGTGTGTTCAATAACAGGTGCAGGTCAGGAGGCATCTTCACAGGGTCCAAGGACAGGAGATTGGCTTCCACGCACAACAGCAGAAGAAGCAGTGGTGTAACCTGCATACACCACAGCAAATAAAGGGGAATGTAGCCCTGAAATGCCACAATTTTTAGCACACATATAGATCAGGAGTCTGACGGAGATAGCATACTGTCCAATAAGTGGCCTAGATTTATTTATTTTTTTCACCAAAATAGTCTAAAGAAATAGGGTAAGACACAGCAAAAAATGGGAATGTAGCTCTGAAATGCCACAATTTTTAGCACACTCATAGATCAGCCGTCTGACGAAGAGAGCCCACTTTCAAATATCTATCCTGTATTTTATTTTTTTTTGGCCAGCAAAATTGTGTCAATAAGTAGTCTATGACACAACAAAAAAAGGCCTGAAATGGCAAAACTTTGAGTGCAATGAAATGCTATCCGTGTGGCGGACAAAACCCAGTGTAAAATATCTGCCCTTTAGCTCAATATTTTTTGGACAGCTAAATGTTTTTTGGCCATTAAAATGGTGTTAAAAAATTGTATAAGAAACTCCAAAAAAATTCTACAGTACCACAAAAAATTGCAGATTTTTATGCGCACTCAGATGTCAGCTGTATTTTCACGCTGTACTATGAAAAGGATCTGGCTGTATTCTACAGTGTCAACACAAGCATTTAGAGAAAATATATGGTCAATATATGTAATAGGCAGCAGCAGCAGACAGTAAGGGTATGCGCACACGTTGAAGATTTGCCTGCAGAATTTTCTGCACAGAATCTGCGCCTCTTGCTAGAAAACGCAGATGCAGATTTGATGCGGATTTTCATGTGTTTTTTTCATGCGGATTTGTATGTGTTTTTGTCAGCTAAATAAAGATATGATATTTTTTAAAAAAAGTTTGTGATGTAATTTCTGGTCCAACCTCCTCTTTTACATTTGTCCAACCCATACTCTATTACACACAGATAGACATATAGAAAGACTGATAGATGATAATAGATAGATAAATAGATAGATAGATGGATATGGGATAGATATGGGATAGATAGATAGATAGATAGATAGATAGATAGATAGATAGATAATGATAGATAGATAGATGATAGATAGATAGATAGATAGATATAGATAGAAAACATCTGCGTTAGGCCGGGGTCACACTTGCGAGAAACTCTCAAGAGTCTCGCACCTCAATACCCGGCACTGCCACCGGCACTCGGACCAGAGTGTTCAGTTGTATAGAAATACATGCAGCCGCACACTTCGGTCCCGAGTGCCAGTGGCACTGTGAGTATTGAGGAGTGAGACTCGTGTGAGTTTCTCGTAAAGTGTGACCCCTTAAACACAATATCTGTTTAGTTTAAAAAAAAATGGAAAAAATATTGCTTAGGCTCCCGTGCAATTTTCAAGTCCAGAGAGGAAAAGCCAGTAACTGGGGGCTGATGTTTATAGCTTGGAAAGGGGATAATACCGATGGCCCTTTCCCAGGCTATGAATATCAGCCTGCAACTGTCTGCATAACCTTTACTGGCTATTAAAATAGGGGGCCCCCCAAAAAAAAATGACATGGGGTCCTCCTATAATTAATAGCCAGAAAGGCTATGCATACAGCAGCGGGCTGATATTCATAGCCTAGGATGGATCCATGGATATTGGCCCCACCCTGGCTTCAAACACCAGCCCACAGCCACCACAGAAATGGCTCATCTGTAAGATGCACCAATTCCGGCACTTAGCCCCTCTCTTCCCACTGCCGTGTAGCGGTGACATATCGGGTAATAAGGGGTTAATGTCACCTTTATATTGTATTATACAGCAAATTTTTTTTCCATAGGTTAAGATTGTTTTGGTACACACTTGCGTGATTTATTGTGGATCCGCAACGAAAAATCCGCTGCGGATCCGCAATAAATCAGCAACGTGTACACGCAGCCTAATAGAATAGACCCTCTTGATGTATGCAATTAAGTATGCCACACAGAATACCTGACTACTACTGTGATCTATATACCCACATACAGTGCGTGCATGCCTTTCACTGATATGCATATATGCACATACACTCCCTGCCTACCTAGCACTGCAATCTATATACCCCGTAATTAGTCTTTAGAAGGACTGTTGATTAAGCTGGATTTGTGTCTTCTTTGTTGGTATACCAACACTACCTTCTAAACTCCCAAATCTGACCCTATCTCGGCAGCAGCTCTCCCTAAACTAGCTAATTCCGGAGCAGACTGAGACGAGCACGGCGGTGCCAGGTCTCTTATACACCTGATGACGCTGTGCGGCCAGCCAATCACTGTAATACCACAACAAAGATGGCTGCTGCAATACACTGCATGGCACACAATCCCTGCATGTTGATTGGCACTCTAAATAGCACCAAAAATGCAAGGTGTGCACCAGATATTCCGCCGAGCAAACACGGAAATGCTCGGTGCTCGCCGAGTACTGTGAGTACAGCGATGCTTGGTCAAGTAATGAGTATTACCGAACACATTCGCTCATGACTAGTGTTATGTTATTTATTGTGATAGATCAGGTAGGGAAGATATGCGAGATGGAGGAAAGATAATTAGTTCAGATTTGTCCACATTGAGCTTGAAGAAGTGAGAGGAGAAGAAGGAGGATATGTCTGATAGACACTGTGTGATTCTGGACATCAGAGAGGTGACATTGGGGCCAGAGAGGTAGATCTGAGTGTCATCAGTATATAGATGTACTGGAAACCGTAGGACTTTATGAGTTGTCCCAGGCCAAGGACATAGATGGAGAAGAGTAGGGTTCCTAGGACAGAGCCTTGAAGAACACCAACAGAGAGAGGGCGAGATGAGGAGTTTGTGTGGAAGTAAGAAACACTAAATTTGAGGTTGGTAAGGTATGAGGAGATTCAGGATAGGATAGGGCAAGGTCTTTGACATCAAAGGAAGAGAGGATCTGTAGTAGGAGGCTGTGGTAAACTGTCGAAAGCAGAGGACATGAGTAGAAGGAGTAGTATAGAGAATTGTCTGTTAGCTTTGTATATAAGTCCTTGGTAATTTTGGTCAAGGCAGTTTCAGTGGAATGGTGGGGATGGAAGCCAGAATGCAGGTTTTCAAAGAGTGAGTTAGATGCAAAGTAAGAGGAAAGTTAAGCGTGGAGTTTCGAAGCAAGGAGTTTGGAAGCAAATTAGAGCAACGATATGGGGCGATAGCTGGACATAGCGATTTGGTCAAGGGATGGCTTTTTGAGAACAGGTGTGATTGTGGCATGTTTGAAAGCAGAAGAGAAGGTACCAGAAGTTAGTGATAGGTTGAAGAGATGAGTTAGGAATGGGATAAGTGTGGTGGTGAGATTGGGGAGGAGGTGGTATAGGATGAACAAGTGCACTAGTGATGAGGTGTTATTTGGAGAGGAGATGAGTAAGCTTTCCGTCAGTGATGATGGAGAGGGAGGTTATGGGGTAAGGGCATTGGTCTGGTATACAAAGAGGTTGCAGTGGTCGAGCAATAAAGACTTGCCTTGTCTATCTATGAAGTGCATGGCAAAGTCCTCGGCAGAGATTCGGGAAGTCGGAGGGAGCAGTGGTGGCGGGCAGAGGATGGAGTAAAAAGTGTTGAATAACTGTTTGGGGTTGTAGGATAAGGAAGACACAAGAGATATAAAGTAGGCCTGTTTAGCAGAGGTGAGGGCTGATTTGAATGTGAGTGTTGCTTTTTTGAATGCGATGAAGTCATCTAGTGAATGCGTTTTCTTCCAATGCCGCTCTGCAATTCTGAATTCTTGTTGAAGCTTTTTAGTGAGGTTATTGTGCCAGGGTTGTCTATTACTTTGTCGCACTCTGCTATACATGAGAGGGGAAACAGAGTCAATAGCCGATGCAAGAGTAGCATTGTAGATACTAGTGGAAGTGTCTGTGTTGTGGAGTGAGGATATTGATGCCAGGGGTAGAATTGAGTCGGAGAGTGTGTGAGTGTCTAGATGTGCAAGATTTCTGTGGGGGTGAGCTAGGTTTTGGACATGGGTGACAGGTGAGGAGCACAGTGATTAGAACGTGACTAGATGGTGGTCAGACAGGAGAGGAGAGGTTGTAAAGTTAGAAAGGGAGCAGAGATAGGTGAAGACCAGTTTTAATGTATGTCAATCTGTATGGGTGGCTGAGGAGGACCACGGAGTAAGTCCAAAAGATGAGGTGATCGGAGTTTGGAGGCGGCTGACTCGCAGGTGTCAATGGGGATATTGAAGTCACCCATGATGATGGTAGGAATGTCAGCAGAGAGAAATTGAAGAAGCCAGCTGGAGAACTGGTCAATAAAGGCAGTGGCCCTGCCTGAAGGTTGGTATACGATAGCCATTTGGAGGTTGGACGGAGAGTAGATGCAGACAGAGTGGACTTCAAAAGAAGGGAGGATGAGGGAAAGAAAAGGTGGGATTGGGTTCAAGGTGCAGTTGGTAGAAAGGAGAAGACCCTCTCCTATATCATGTCTGTTGTCAGTGTGAGGAGTGTGGGTGAAGTGGAGGCTGCCGTAACATAGTGCAGCAGGGGGACGCTGTGTCGTAGGGTGTCAGCCATGTTTTGGTGAGGCCCAGGAAGGAATAATTGCGAGAGGTAAACAGTTCCTGAATCACATGAAGTTTATTGCAGATGGAGAGGGCATTCCAGAGTTATCCAGAGAGAGGGAGCAGGGTGGTATGCATCAAGGGCACATATTTTACTTATGAAAAATTTCAGTAGTTCATATTGAGTTAGGAGCGATAGAAGGGGGAATTAATGTTAAGTATAGGCTGTGGGGGTCCAGGATTGGGAGCTATATCACCAGCAGTGAGGAGAAGCAGAGAGATAGAGAACAGATGGGAGAGGGAGAGTGGCTTGCTTGTTTTATGTTTTAGTAGGAGAGATCTGAGGTTAAGGAGCAGGTCAGCAGAGGAGGTCATGTGGGTAGATAATAGGGAAGGAGAAATGATTATTAGGTTAGAGGGTGCAGTGGTTTGTGGATAGCGATGGAGAGTGAGGATTAGTGGAGCAAAAACTGTAAGGGCATATGTAAGCATGATAAGAATAAGTGTGGGGAAAAAGAAAAAAACTAATACTTTAATAAAATTGGTTACTCGTACCTTCTGATTACTTCTTGTCCGTTTCTGGCATATTTCTGCTGCACACTTAAAGAGCCACATTTATGGAGCCAGACCTCAAAATAAACAATATGCAATCAATGCATGTTGAATCCTTGTCTGAACATTTAATCCCTTCACAACTGATGATGTATAGGTATGTCATCGGTCATGACCCTGCCTTTGATATGGGCTCCAGCGCTACTCTGGCATCTTTTCCTGAACATGACAGCTGATCTGATCAGCTGTCATGTGCATATAACAGCTGCGAGTGGACCCGCAATACACCTGCGGCTGTCAACAAGATAAATGCTGTTATTTAATACGTGCTGGCTGGAAGAAAGTCACAATACCCGTCCATCACTGGCCCTGTCACATGATCACAGGGCACCAATGGGTTGTCATGATTATAGTTGAGAGAATTTGTTTGGGTCCCTGCTAGTGTTGAGCGATACTTTCCGATATCATGAAATATCGGATCGTATTGGATCGGACCGATACCCAAAAAGTATTGGGTATCGCCGATTCCGATACCAGAAACCAATGCAAGTCAATGGGACAGAAATATCGGAATTAAAATAAACCCTTTCTTTCCTTGTAAACACTAGATATACACAAATAGAATACATATATATATATATATATATATATATATTATATACATGTCATTGTGACATATATATATATATATATATATATATATATATATATACATATATTTATAGTTCATACACTTCTACATAGTAAAATAGCCCCTGATTCAATTGCCGGCTTTTGTGAAATTACAGAACCACCCGACATGAAATGACACATGGTTTTCATACAGTTAACCATGTCATTTCATGTAGTTTGATATATGGTTTTCACTAACAATTACATGAGTGTATGTGTGCAAAATTTCACACATGTAGGGGTTAATTAAAGGTGTAAATTCGTTGAAAATAAATGCGTGGGCTCCCGTGCTATTTTCTAAACTAGACAGACAAAGCCAGCGAGTGGGGGCAGATAATAATAGCCGAGGGAGGGTGCATTTATTTTGTGCCCCCCCTGGCTACTAACATCTGCCCCCAGCCACCCCAGAAAAGGCAAATCTATAATTAGATGTGCCCTTTCTGGCACTTTGCCAGTCTATTCCCATTGCCCTGTAGCGGTGGCGAATGGGTTAATAATGGGTTAAAGACACCTTGCTATTGAAAGGTGACTTTAAGCCTGGTTAATAGTGTTGAGCGATACGATACTGCAAATATCGGGTATCAGCCGATATTGGCTGTATCGGAATTCCGATCCCGAGTTCCGATATTTTCGTCATATCGGATACCGGAATCGGAATTGTCACTGTCACTGTCAGTGTCCGTCGGTCGGGTCTGTCAGGAGTCAGCGGCACTTACCCGGCAGAAGATCTCCGGCGGTCACATCCCGGGCTGCTTAATGGCCGCCATCCTCTTCTCCCCGGCGGTCACATGCAGTATCTCGCGATAACTGCAGTGACTGCTGGGTAATCGCGGCCGTAAAGCAGTCCGATGACGTCACCGCCGGGGAAGCTGGTGAGCAGCTGTGCTGCGCCGGGATGACAGGCTCTGCCTGTCATTCCGATGTAGCAGAGCTGGATCGTCGTGGGACAATCGTTACTATGGACTGCGTCGGACAGGTGGTATACTGTTGGTTTTTTTTTTTATTTTTTTACAGGAGATCGATGGCGTCGCAGGAATGAGAGAGTAATAAAAAAAATGAAAACTGTGTTGTCTCTTTTATTTCATTAAAATACTTTTTTCTTGCTGTGTCTTTTTTTTAAACATTTAATAACTTTGGGATTAATAATGGATCGGTGTCTTATTGACACCTCTCCATTATTAACCGGGCTTATTGTCACCGTGCAATCAACGGTGACAATAACCCCTTATTACCCCGCTTGCCACCGCTACAGGGCAAGTGGGAAGAGCCGGGTAAAGTGCCACAATTGGCACATCTTTTGATGCGCCAAATGTGGGGCTGCTGTAGCCTGGTATTATCAGGCTGTTGAGGGCCAAAATCCATGGGCCTTGACAGTCTTTTAATACCAGGCCGCAGCAGTCTGCATTTTACTTGGCTGGTTAACAAAAATAGGGGGGATCCGCACGCAGTTTTATTTTCGAGGGGATTCCCTATTTTTGTTAACCAGCCAAGCTAAGCAGACTGCTGTGGCCTGGTATTATCAGGCTTGCAAGGTCCATGGATATTGGATCCTTACCAGCCTGAAAAACCAGGCCTCAGCGGTCTGCTTCATCTGGCTGGTTAACAAAAATAGGGGGGACCCCACGCCATTTTTTTTTCGAAGGGAACCCCTATTTTTGTTAATCAGTTCCTTCTGACGTCACTGATGGTGTCCCTGGCTGACCTGAAGTGAAAGTGGAAAGCAATCAATTAAGCTTTCCACTTCCTCTCCTGTCAGCCAGGAGAGGAACTCATTCATTTGGGGGTTTACTGTGAGGCTGCAGCATTAGCTGGGTCCCTGCAGTAAACATTAACCCTTTCTGAAGGATTACACCGTGGGACCTGACTGTGCATCGGATTGGTAAGAATAATTTTGCTTTATTATTTTATTTTTATTACAGGAAATGGTTTTAGCAGGTAAATAAAATATGGTCAAAAACTGTGTGATTATTTCATTAAACTTCTTTTTTATTAAAGTGTGTGTGTTTGATTTTTCTTTCATACAATAGGATTAATAATTGATAGTTGTCTAATTGACAGCTCTCAATTATTAACCTGGCTTAAAGTGACCTTTCAATTGCAAGGTCATTTTAACCCCTTATTAACCCATTCGCCACCGCTACAGGGCAATGGGAATAGACGGGCAAAGTGCCAGAAAGGGCAAATCTAATTAGAGATTTGCCCTTTCTGGGGTGTCTGGGGGCAGATGTTAGTAGCCAGGGGGGGCCAAAAATAATGGTCCCTCTCTGGGCTATTATTATCTGCCCCCACTCACTGGCTTTGTCTGTCTGGTTGCGAAAATAGGGCGGGAGCCCACGCATTTTTTTTCAGCAATATTACACCTCATATATATATATACATGTCATTGAGTTTGTGACACATATATATATATATATATATATATATATATATATATATATATTTATAGTTCATACACTTCTACATAGTATAATAGCCGCTAATTCAATTGCCGGCTTTTGTGAAAATGCAGAACCCGACATGAAATGACATTTGGTGTACATGGGGTTAACCATGTCCTTTGCTATCTGATTTGCACAAACAATTAAATCAGTCTATGTGTGCAAAATTTCACACCTGTAGGGGTTAATTAAAGGTGTAAATTCGTAGCAAAAAAATCCGGTTTTTTTACAACGAATTTACACCTTTAATTAACCCCTACAGGTGTGAAATTTTGCAAACATAGACTGATTTAATTGTTTGTGCAAATCAGATAGCAAACGACATGAAAAGACATGGTTAACCCTATGTACACCAAGTGTCATTTCATGTCGGGTGCTTCTGTCTTTTCACTGAAGCCGGCTTTACCCGGCAATTGAATCAGAGGATATTTTACTATGTAGAAGTGTATAAACTATACATATATGTATATATATATGTCACAATGACTTGTATATATATATATATATATGTATTCTATGTGTGTATATTTAGTGTTTACAAGGAAAGAATGGGGTTTTTTTAGTTCCGATATTTTGTTCCCATAGACTTACATGGGACTTCCGGTATCGGTATCGGGTATCGCCGATATTTTAATGGTATCGGCGATACCATTCCGATACTTAGGGATATCGGAAAGTATCACTCAACACTACTGGTTAATAATTGAGAGTTGTCAATTTGACAACTCTCAATTATTAATCCTATTGAAGGAAATAAAAAAACACACACACATGAAGAGTTAATAATTTTAATGAAATAAACACACATTTTTTTGACCATCGTTTATTTAACTGGCAATCCTTGCGAAGCCCTTGGTCTCCTGTAATAAAGAAAAAATAATAAAACAACATTATTCTTACCTATCTGCCGCTTTATCAGGTCCCACGCTGTAATCCTTCACAAAGGGTTAACTGCCTTAAAGCCAAGCAGTGCAGATAATGCTGCCTGCTCAGCTGTAAGCTCCCAAATGAATGAGTTCCTCTCCCGGCGACAGGAGAGGAACTGATTACTGTGGTAAGCTTAATTTATTGCTTCCCACTTTCACTTCAGGTCAGCCGGGATTCTCTCTGACATCACTGATGCTGTGCGGTATCCCCAGCTGACCTGAAGTGAAAGTGGGAAACAATCAATTAAGCTTTCCACACTAATCATTTCCTCTCCTGTCAGCTGGGAGAGGAACTCATTCATTCGGGGGCTTACTGCGAGGCTGGCAGCATTAGCTGAGGTCCACGCAGTAAATATTAACCCTTTCAGAAGGATTACATCGGGGACTTGACTGAACACCGGATAGGTAAGAATAATGTTGCTTTATTATTTTGTTTTTATTACAGGTGAACAACGGCTTCGAATGGATTTACCTGGAAAATAAAATATGGTCAAAAACTGTTTCATTATTTCATTAAAATGATTTTTAATTAAAGTGTGTGTGTTTTATTTTTATTTCATACAATAGGATTAATAATTGATAGTTGTCTAATTGACAGCTCTCAATTAATAACCTGGCTTAAAGTCACCTTCCAATAGCAAGGTGGCTTTAACCCATTATTAACCCATTCTCCACCGCTACAGGGCAATGGGAATAGACGGGCTAAGTGCCAGAAAGGGCGAATCTAATTATAGATTTGCCTTTTCTGGTGTGTCTGGGGGCTGATGTTAGTACCCAGGGTGGCCCAAAAATAATGGTCCCTCTTTGGGCTATTATTATCTGCCCCCACTCGCTAGCTTTGTCTGTCTGGTTGAGAAAATAGTGCTGGAGCCCACGCATTTTTTTCAACAAATTTACACCTTTAATTAACCCCTACATGTCTGAAATTTTACACACATACACTCATGTAATTGTTAGTGAAAACCATATATCAAACTACATGAAATTACATGGTTAACTGTATGTAAACCATTTGTCTTTTCATGTCCTGTCTGTAATTTCAGAAAAGCCGGCAATTGAATTAGAGGATATTATACTATGTAGAAGTGTATGAACTATAAATATATATATATATATATATATATATATATATATTGTATGTGTGTCACAATGACATGTATATAAAAAAAATATATATATATATATATATATATGAGGTGTAACTTTGTTGAAAAAAAATGTGTGGGCTCCCGCACTATTTTCTGAGCCAGACAGACAAATCCAGCGAGTGGGGGCAGATAATAATAGCCTAGGGAGGGTGCATTTATTTAGTGCCCCCCCTGGCTACTAACATCTGCCCCCAGCCACCCCAGAAAAGGCAAATCTATAATTAGATTCGCCCTTTCTGGCACTTAGCCCGTCTATTCCCATTGCCCTGTAGCGGTGGCGAATGGGTTTAAATGGGTTAAAGCCACCTTGCTATTGAAAGGTGACTTTAAGCCAGGTTAATAATTGAGAGCTGTCAATTAGACAACTATCAATTATTAATCCTATTGTATGAAATAAAAATAAAACACACACACTTTAATTAAAAATCATTTTAATGAAATAATGAAATAGTTTTTGACCATATTTTATTTTCCAGGTAAATCCATTCGAAGCCCTTGTTCACCTGTAATAAAAATAAAATAATAAAGCAACATTATTCTTACCTATCCGGTGTTCAGTCAGGTCCCTCGATGTAATCCTTCTGAAAGGGTTAACGTTTACTGCGTGGACCGCAGCTAATGCTGCCAGCCTCTCAGTAAACCCCCGAATGAATGAGCTCCTCTCCCAGCTGACAGGAGAGGAAGTGAATAGCTGGGAAGCGTAATTGATTGCTTCCCAGGCTAATCAGTTCAGGTCAGCCGCGGACACCGCACAGCATCAGTGACGTCAGAGGGAATCCCGGCTGACCTGAACTGAACTGATTAACATAAATAGTGGATCCACTTGAAAAAAAAAATGGCATTGGGTCCCCCTATTTTTGTTAACCAGTCAGATGAAGCAGACTACTGAGTCCTGGTATTTAAGGCTGTTAAGGATCCAAGATCCATGAACCTTGCAAGCCTGATAATACCAGGCCACAGCAGTCTGCTTATCTTGGTTGGTTAACAAAAATAGGGGATCCCCTCGAAAAAAAAATGGCATGGGGGTCCCCCTATTTTTGTTAACCAGCCAGATGATGCAGACTACTGAGGCCTGGTATTTCAGGCTGGTAAGGATCCAATATCCATGAACCTTGCAAGCCTGATAATACCAGGCCACAGCAGTCTGCTTATCTTGGTTGGTTAACAAAAATAGGGGATCCCCTCGAAAAAAAATAACATGGGGTCCCCTATTTTTGTTAACCAGCCAAGTAAAAAGCAGACTGCTGCGGCCTGGTATTAAAAGACTGTCAAGGCCCATGAATTTTGGCCCTCAGCAGCCTAAAAATACCAGGCTGCAGCAGCCCCACAATTGGCGCATCCAAAGATGCGCCTATTGTGGCACTTTACCCGGCTCTTCCCACTTGCCCTGTAGCGGTGGCAAGTGGGGTAATAAGGGGTTAATGTCACCTTTGATTGAACGGTGACAATAAGGCCGGTAAATAATGGAGAGGCGTCAATAATGACACCGATCCATTATTAATCATAAAGTTTGTAAATGTTTAAAAAAATACACAGCCAGAATAAAGTCTTTTAATGAAATAAGACACAACACAGTTTTAATTTTTTTTAATGCTCGCTCATCCTGCGACGCCATCGATCTCCTGTAAAAAAACAAAAATAACAAACCAACACAAATACTCCCTGTCCGACGTAGTCCAAGATAACGAGTGTCCCACGACGAGTCCAGCTCTGCTACATTTGGATGCCAGGCTCAGCCAGACATCCAGACACAGCAGAGCTGCTTACCTGAGGAGATTCCCTGGCGGTGACGTCATCTGGACTTCTCACAGCCAGCTTTCGCGAGAGTACAGCTGGCCAAGATTACCCAGTACCCGGCAGTCACGTGCAGTTATCGCGAGAAGCAGTGACTCTTTCGGGAAGTTCCTGTGTCACGTACTTCCTTATGTGACTCAGGAACTCCCATATACTTTACTGCCAATGTCCGATTCAGGTATCCGATATGCAAAAAGTATCGGATCTCAGAATCGGAATTCCGATACAGCGAATATCAGCCGATACCCGATGTTTGCAGTATCGGAATGCTCAACACTAGTCCCTGCTTATTCGGCAAGCTGTAGCGCTTACCGAAAAAGCTACAGAGAGAACAGTCATGACACATGCATGGAGAGCCTGTGTGTTGAATAAGAGTAATTTCACCCATTGAATAAGAGTTTTGCTTGTCCATGTGTGAATGGCAGCCTTATAAGTAGAAATGAGCGGACATCGTAGGCTCCCTCCTTATTAGCCAAGCTATAGAGCTTAAAAAAGAAGCTGCATTGGGAACCCGGATAACTGGAGCGCTCACAATAATCAGCTATTCTGTGCTGCAGTTGCATGTGTCGCGGCTGCGTGACAGTCACAACAAACAGGCTCTTCATGCATGTGTTGTGACTGTCACACAGCTGCGACACATGTAGCTGCAACGCCAAACAGCTGATTATCGGGAGCTCTCCAGGTATTCAAGTTGCAGATGGAGCTTCTTCGGTAAGCGCTATAGTTTGCCGAATAAGGAGGGAGCCGACAATGTTCGCTCATCTCTACTTATAAGACAGATTGACCACTGGGAAAGCAGCATTCCTATGATCACTCAATCCTGATTAATCAGCCAGTGTAAATATAACATCAGACAACATACAGTAACTTCTCTTTTCAAATAATCTTTGGAGACTACAAAGCTAGATTTTAAGCAAGAAAATTCATTGTGTTTTATGCTTAACTAGGACTTTAAGAAACCAAAAACTAAACATAAACCTACAGAAATGTTCTCCTCATTGTAAGAGTTATCATGTGGTGATAATTAATAGCTGTATCTTTCTAACAGTACAAAATACCCACTGAAGGTTTCCAGGTGCATTATAGAAAAAGCACATACAGTATGCTAAGAAATCAGCTTTAAAATAGCCTTTAATAGCTCAGTGCATTGTATTTTATTCTGACTGGTATCCTAATAGTTCAGCAACATGCAATATTATGGGGGTTGCCTGCAAATAACAGTGAATTTCGTACTCTCAAGCGAATCGTGATCAGGAGGCTGTGGCTACTGTCAATCTCATTGCTTCCTTTTCCACCTTGAAACAAAATCAGGAGAAAAAAGAAACAGGGAGTAGCAAAGATCTATTTAAAAATTACAAATTACTTTTATTATTTTAATTGCTGAGTAAATCTTTGCTACTTACCTTATGAATATCATGGTCTGCAACCTTTAAAACTACAGTCCATTCCTGCTTTGTCGGCTGTTCCAGTTGTTTTCCTTTTTTTACCTTCAAACAAAGTGTCATCAGGGGCAGCACTGCTGTAATTTATCATAGCTTTTTTCACCAGCATCCCCTGATGATGTCCTGTTTAAATAGCAGTGATAAAAAAGTGATGGCAGTTTCCGTCACGCTGCAACACTTCTGTTCCCGCCACCCTACATCTTCGGTCCCTGCTGCTTTTGTCCCCTGCTTTGTTCAGCAAAAACACAACATGAAAATAGCCTCACCAAATCTTTTCAAATGACCAGTGCACTAGCAGGATGCAGCAGGCTCCCATAGATAAAGGCTGGAGCGGCACAGGTACCCTCCACTGATGAGAACAGCCACCCTATAGCAAAAATAGTGATGATGAAGCCTATTTATAACGCCTATAATGGAAGGCGGGCTGTTCAGCACTATATATGCATAACAGAAAACCAAGACATCAAAAAAGAGCCTAGCTGCATCCTGCAAAAAATGATAAAAAGTGCAAAAAATTATGCATTTGCTAAATGCATCAAATGAGGTATTGGTTACTATTTTGGCCAAAGTATTTTGGGTTGCAAGCTTTTCTGCTTTGGCCAAAAAAGTAACCAATACCTCATTTGATGCATTTATCATATGCATCATTTTTTGCACATTTTATCATTTTTTGCAGGATGCAGCTAGGCTCGTTTTTGATGGCTTGGTCTTCTTTTTATCCTTTTCTGTGAGCTTTGAATTGATGTTTAGTTAGAAACTCGCAATATAGTGGGGACCCTTGACGTTTTGTTGTGAGCTTATCAGCTTTGACCAAAATAGTAACCAATACCTCATTTGATGCATTTAGCATATGCATCATTTTTTGCACTTTTTATCATTTTTTGCAGGATGCAGCTAGGCTCTTTTCTGATGGCTTGGTTTTTTGTGTTATGCATATATAGTGCTGAACAGCCCGCCTTCCATTATAAGCGTTATAAATAGGCTGCTTTACAGACACTGTGCATTGCACTTTCCTGTGTGACTTATGTCCTAAGCAAGCCTTATTTTTGTGCTTTTTTCCACTAGGCAGCTAACACCTTCATCATCGCTATTTTTGTGAAAGGGTGGCTGTTCTCATCAGTGGAGGGCACCTGTGCTGCTCCAGCCTTTAGCTAAGGGAGCCTGCTGCATCCTGCTAGCGTACTAGTCATTTGACAAAATTTGGTGAGGCTATTTTTCATGTTGTGTTTTTGCTAAAAAAAAAAATTCAGGATTTTTAAGTCCTTTTTATCCTTTTCTGTGAGCTTTCCCCTGCTTTGTTCACTCAAATGAGATGACATCAATGGACAGTGATAGAAGCTGGATAAGTGACAGAAGTGCCGTCCTTCAACTCTGACACTGCTTTGAAATGAATTGTTATCAAGTGGCGGTGCTTCTGTCACACACCCTACTTCTAACAACAACCTGTGATGACTTCTTCGATCAGTGAACAAGCTAATAGAAACAAAAGGAGTGAAGCAGCGGGGATTGAATATACATAGCAGCGGGAAAGAAGAAGTATGGCAATGAGATAGATGCTGTTGTCAATCTCCATCACCGCTGCTGCACAAGATGTCATCAGTGGACAGTGATGAGAGAAGCTGTGGTTCTGCAGTTCCACCCCTGATTTCATTTCACTGTGGAAAAGGAAACAGTGGGAGAGAGAGAAGCTCCAGCCCCCTGATTCTACATTGTGCCACAAAGCGCACCAATCATTAATAACATTGAGAGCAATTATCAGATCTCTAATCAGATGTCTTACACATGCTAAATATGTCCCAATTAAATGTTTTGATGCATTTATGGCTTCATCAGGAGAATGGAGCATTAATGTGACTGGCTTGCAGTGATCATGTGTTGAATATGCAAACATAAGTGCTGCAGCCAATCACTGGCCTCGGTGGTGATGCCTGCATGAGACCATTATTATCAGTGATTTTCTTTAGTGGACATATAAACATTGTCATCCAGTCATCACTGAAAAATAAGGCACCAAGACTGATGGGAATTATAGGAATGGCAGCATTGAAAACACATGAAATTTAGTAGTTAAACAATGATTTCTCTTTTGATCACTTTTTTCCTTTTTTATCAGCTTATTTTTTTATTCCTGTAAAAACCACATAAAAGTCTTTTCTATGTTATTAGTTTATTTTTTTTGCAACAGAATGGTTTTCCGACATTAGCTGGTCACAGTTTAAACTGATTCCAATAATCCAGATGTTATTTTAAAACATTAATGAATACAGAAGCAAAAAAACTAACCTTTTCATATTACAGATACTAGAAGCTATCATATCTCTGCAGCACAAGATGTTTTGAACTTTTTTTGTTATTAAGGTTAAAGTATCGTTTTCTCTGTAAATAACTGGAATTTCTTCAAAGACCTAAATCTCTGGCACAGTGTAGGTTATGCAACCCAACATCATGTCTCACGGACAAAGGCCATACAAACAGATGTTACTCGTGAAGAAAGCAGAGACCTGAATAGCGGAATTGTTCTGTCTGAACTCAGCTTAAACTGACATTTGAAGGTTAGCTAAGTAACTGCCATGACCAGGAAAACCATTCTATTCTTTCGAAACAGCTAAATCCAGCTGAAACATTAATCTTTGCTTTTACCCTTGAGACATTTTAGATTTAATAGCTATTTGCTCAGCAGTTTTAGAGTGAGGAGAACATTATGTATGTACAGATGCTGGAAGCACATTCAATTCTGAATAACATTTTATTATGCCGGGCATTTTATTCTCTCTTTTAGAGAGTATGCAACCGTAAAAGCATTTTCGAAAACTTAATGATCTCTCTATATGTTCTGTTATCACATTAATAGTTCTCAGTGCCACAAAACTCATGGTCAGTCAGTGAAGTGTTTGTACCTTATTTAAAAAAAAGCTATCAATGGATTCTGAGAGCAATTTGCCACTTGTAACTTTCAGTTTGTTATAAAATGTGGGATGGAATTTATTTTTTTATTTGTGTAGTTTTTACTTAGGGATTGGGTTTGGGTTAATAGAAAGGCACAGGAGCAGATCTATAGTTATTTTTTTTCTGCTTTGTGCTCCAGGATGTCCAAGGACCCATGTATATAATTTAAACATTTCTTGCTGCAGCCAATTTCCATTATTTAATTTTCATTTTTCCTCCCCTTCTTCATAGGAGCATACCTTTTTTAATTTTCCTTCCAACTAACCACGTGAGAGAAAGGGAAGAGAAAACTTCTCTTATTTGCGAGAACAGGTTCTTAACTAATCCTATTCATATGAAATATCTTCATACAACGTACGCATGTGTTAAATATGTATATACCTATTATTTGATGTATTTTCATGACATTGTAAGTTAATGTATTTAAAGGACTAATTTCCCTCTGGTCAAAATGGGGTTAATTGGGAGGAAGTACTTTCTAATTAATTACATGTGTTGGTGCGATAGATATAAGGAACTGTTCACTCTATGTGTGTATGCCTTTGAGGAAGGACTGATTTTACTGGGTCCGAAACGCGTCAGGCCTATGGGGGGTCCCCATGATGTTGTTTTTTATTGCTGAAGATGCTTAAATAAAGAAATATTTTTTACTGAAAAAGTATTCATGTGCCGGAAGTCTTCTATTTCTACTTTTCAATTTAAACATGTTAGGACCTGATTTAGTCAGGACAAGTTGTAATTTTGAATCATTTTATCAATGATTCACTGGAAAGCAGGAGGAAAAGTCCAAGTGCAATGAAATTGCAAAGAAACTTCAATTCCACAATTGCTATTTCATTTTTTTTTTTACTATGTTCACTATACATCAAAACTGACTGTGCAATAACATTACAGGTCAGTAAAATTACGATGATAGCAAATGTATAGTTCTTTTCTTATTAGAATGGTGCAAAAAAATTCTGAAATTAGCAAAAATGAAATTTTGCTTGTGTCGCCATTCTACAGGACCCATAACGTTTTCAAATTTTATGATTTGGGGCTCTGTGAGGACTTATTTCTGTGCCTTGGGTTCATGTTGTTACTGGTACAATTTTGAGGTAGATATGATGTTTTGAATAACTCTTATAGCATTTTATTGCAATGTTGTAGCGTCCCAAAAACGTTGGCATTTTAATTTTTATCTCATTATGCAGTTTACCCATCGGATTAATCTCATTTATATTTTGATAGATCATTTTTTTCACTTTTTTGCTGTATTTAATAGTTACCTTCGATCATCTGATCATTTGTACTACATATACATAGCTGTGCATGAGCACTGCTGTGTATAGCTAAAATCACTCTCCTATGAAAGCCAGCTAAACACTTGCTTTCACAGGAGAATCCTCATAAGCACAAAGGTCTTCAGCAGATACCTGGCTGTCGTGGCAACCTGCTGGTGCCCTGCAATCATGTCACCAGCACGCCGATAGGTGCGTGGAATGATGTTCCCACAGCGGTGCATGTTAAATGTAACTTTAAGATATTGACAGCGGCATTTAACAGGTCAACAGTTCCGCTCCACCCGCGTTTGTTAGAAACAGATGATAACTAAATATTTCAGCCATCATCAGCAGGGAAAGATGTAGGCTCTGCATGCGAGCCTGTATTAACATTAGGGACATAACATATGACATATAAACAGTCCTGTTCATCGTTATTGGCACACCTTCATATTTTTCATAGACTGTACCATATCTTCGTCAATAAGTGGAAATGTCCCAAAGTTATATCCTCAGGATTTTTTAGTCAGTGGTGCATAGTAATACAGCAATAAAACATTGTTTTTCAACTTACATGTTTCAATTTCAAAGAAGAAACAGAATAAACAGCATGTGCAGCAATAAAGACACCTCCAGTTAATACTTGGATGCACACCTTTAGACATTTCTTGTAGCCATCTATAAGTTTCTTGCACTCCTCAGCTGGTATATTCCCCGACTATTCTCTTTCAGTTTGTTCAAGCTCTTGAATGTTTGCAGGGTTCTTTTTCCCAACGGAAGATTTCAGCTCAACCAAAAGATTTTCAATGGGATTGTGGTCAGGACTCATTGCTGGTCACTTTAAGGCTATGTGCACACGTTGCGGAATTGCCATGGAAATTTCCGCGGCAATTCCGCACCTCCCTGCCGTGGGAAATCCGCATATTATAGGTATGCGTATTCCCTCTAAACACTAGCGTTTTGCAAGCGTAATTAGCTTGCAGAATGCTAGCGTTTTACAAGCGATCTGACAGGTTGGTGACACCAGTCAAACAAGTGTTTGACTCGTGTGACCAACTTTTTACTATTGTTGCCGCCTATGTCGCATCAATAGTAAAAAGATCTAATGTAAAAATAATAAAAAAAATAATAAATAATGATATTCTCACCTTCCGGCGGCCCCTGCAGCTTTCCCGCCTCTCAGCGACGCTCCCGGCAAGTTCCGTTCCCAGGAGTCCTTTGCGACAATCATCCGATGATGTAGCATCACGCGAGACCGCTACGTCATCTGGGTGATCTCGCAAAGGACTCCTGGGAACGCGATTGGCGGGAGCGTCGCTGAGAGGCGGGAAAGCTGCATGGGACGCCGGAAGGTGAGAATATCATTATTTTTTATTTTAACTATTGTTTTTACATGGATATGGTACCCAGGGCTTGGAGGAGAGTCTCTTGTCCTCCAGACCCTGGGTACCATCCGCACATGAACCGCTTACTTTCCTCATGGTGGGCACAGCCACATGCGGAAAGTAATTGGTTCAATGCATTCCTATGGCGGCGGAATCGCCGCGGTTCCGCAAAAAAGAATGAGCATGCTGCGGATTCTCCCGCGATGCGATTCCGCTGCGGAAAAACCCGCAGCATGTGCACAGCATTGCAGAATCTCATAGGCCTTAATGAGTTGTATTGTGTAAGCGGTTTTGCCGCGGTTTCGCAAAACCACTAAGAATCCGCAACGTGTGCACATAGCCTAAAGCAGTCCATTTTTTCTTTTTCAACCATTTTCAACCATTTTTGTGTACTTTTGGATGTGTTCTTTGGGTCATTGTCTTGCTGGAGGACCCATGATCTTCGAATTCAAACCAAGTTTTCTTACACTAGTTACGACATTTTGCTCTAAAATCTCTTAATTATTCTCTGATTTCATGATTCCTGTGATATGATAAAGTCCTCCAGTACCCCACGCAGCAAAGCAACCCCACAGCATTATGGATCCTTTACCATGCTTAACTGTTGGCAGGGTGTTATTTTCCTTATGTGCTCCATTGAGTCGTCTGTAAATATACTGTTGCTTTGCATTGCCAAAAAGCTCTATTTTTGTATCATCTGTCCACAGAACATTTTCCCAGAAGGATTGTGGTTTGGCAAGGTATTTTTTAGTAAATATCAGTTGTTCCTTTTTATATCTTTTCTTAAGCAATAGTTTCTTCCTTTGCCTTTGCCAAAAACCTCTGTTTGGTTTATTGTGTGGTGTTTTGTACTTGTTGAAACCATGACCACAGACTGTTCTTGGTTGGCCTTCAGGTCTTTGGCTGTTTGATGTGGTGTTTCTTCCACCATTCGCACCAACTTTCGAAGACATTTCTTGTAAATTTTACTCTTTCTCCCATGTCCAGGGAGCTTCTTAATGGTTCCATGCTTGGCAAACTTCTTAATAATATTGTGCACTGTTGAAACTAGAATACCATTTGAAAGTTTTGTATTTGCTTTTAATGGGAGTTCTGATGTCCTCAGACAGCTCTTTTGTCTTTACCATTTTAACAAAGGAACAGGGCCTACCATGTGACTTTTTAAAACACTGAAGTCATCATTCATTGGTTAGTTCATTTCACATGGGCACCTACAATTAATCACTGGTGATTCTCATTTGTGCTTTACTATAGGGAAGTCAAAATGCGTTTCCATATTAACATAATGTAAAGGGTGCCAATACCAGTGTCACAGCAAGCTTTAAGTTTTTCTATTTTCCCTCCCATTGTTTTTTGTTTAAAATTATTGTTTATCATTTGCTCTTTTGTATTTAATGCGAGTGCTCTATACAAAAAAACTGTTTCACTTGATTCATTTTTTTCAGGATTTATTCCATATTTTGTGCTTAAACTTCATAGGTGCCAATAATGATGAGCAAGACTACAAATGTAAGTAATATATCGTGAAGCGATTAAAGGTAATATGTCAGAAACTTTAACCCCTCCATATAATTTATGTTACTGTGTAGCCCTCCGTGGCACTAAAATGCTAGTCCACTTCCTCTCTGCAAACAATTTGCAT
The DNA here is from genome assembly GCA_033576555.1 of Oophaga sylvatica. NCBI lineage: Eukaryota > Metazoa > Chordata > Amphibia > Anura > Dendrobatidae > Oophaga > Oophaga sylvatica. The sequence goes on from JARQOD010000001.1 coordinate 197,954,653, forward strand.
ATTTTCCAGAGGAGCATTGCGGCTTTTAGTCTCCTCATTTTGGCATACTTAACATGTCACTCTCGGCAAGGAGGAATGTTACCCCTTGAATACAGATCAGACGCCTCTCGCTCAGTCAAACCAGATCTCACACTTTGCACAGATGAGGGACAGTACCCCAAAGCACAGTGCCTGCACACAGGGCTGGCTCCAGGTTTTTGTGGGCCCCGGGTGAAAGAGTCTCAGTGGGCCCCTTTAACACATACCACAATTCATGATGCTCTGATACGACACAGAAATATAGGTATAGTACAATGACAAATACTTCACTTCTTACATTACATGAGTGATATCCATTGTAAATTCTACAATAGCTCAAAAACCGGACACTATATTCCTCTATACAGTATTATGGCCACCACATAGTGCGCCATACAGAATAATGAGCCCCATATATTGCTCTATACAGAATAATGAGCCCCATATATTGCTCCATACAGAATGGGCTCCATAAAATGTTCCATACAGAATAGGCCCCATATGTGCTCCATATGATGCTCCATATATAAAGGGCCCTATATGATGCCCCATAAATAATGAACCCCATATGATGCTCTAGTATATGATGGGCCTTATATATGATGCTCCAGTGTATAATGGGCCCCGTATATGATGCTCCAGTGTATGATGGGCCCCATATATAATTCTCCAGTGTATAATTCTCCCCATATATTGCTCCAACCATTAAAAAAAATGAAATACCTCTCCTCGCTGGGCACTGCTCTATTCTGGACTCCTCAGCGTCGCCATCTTCCAACTCTCTGCACTGTGACTGTTCAGGCAGAGGGCGCACAGACGTGACATCATCGTGCTCTCTGACCTGAATGTCACTGTCAGGAAACGCGGAAAATGTTACAGCGGTGGAGCAAGAGAGGTAAGTATTGCAAGTGCTGGGGCCCTGAGCAAGCGGGGGGGGCACACTCGTGGGCGCCGGGAACTGGCACAGGGCCCCTCATAGTATGCCGTTGTCTCTGATGGCGAGTGGGCCCCCACCTGCTCAGGGCCCCGGAACTTGCCCGGGTGCGCCAGATGCTGACGCCGGCCCTGCCTGCACATTAGGATTCTGGGTTTGGCTTTTATCCTAAGTCATGTGACAAGACTCGTTAAAGGGTTGACATTGACTTTTAGGATTTCTACTTCCTATAGGTGGTACTCTAGTTCCAGTCCTCTTCTTCTCTGAAGAAACAATTTACATATTTCCTAGAGAAGCACTGTGGCTTTAAGACTCCTTATATCGTCATGTTTAACATGTCACTCTCCACCAGGAGAAACGTTACCCCTTGGATACTTGTCAGACGCCTCTCGCACAGCCAAACCAGATCTCACACTTTGCATTGACAAGGGGTAGTACCTAGTGTTGAGCGATACTGCTCGATATCTAAAAATATCGGATCGGAATGGTATCGCCGATATCACTAAATATCGGCGATATCCGATTCCGATACCGGAAGTCCCATGTAAGTCTATGGGAACAAAATATCGCAACTAAAAAAAACACTTTCTTTCCTTGTAAACACAAAATATACACACTTAGAATACATATATATATATACATGTCATTGTGACATGTATATATATATACATATATTTATAGTTTATTCACTTCTACATAGTAAAATAGCCTCTGATTCAATTGCCGGGTAAAGCCGGCATTTGTGAAAAGACAGAAGCACCCAAGGGTCCAGTTGCCACAGAGATGTTGCATCGCACCAGCGGTGTGACAACTTACTCTCAGGTAAGGAGGAAACACCCAATTGACTCCAACCACTGCATTCAACAGTACACTATGCCAGCTGAGTGTAGGCGGACCCAATGGGATGGTCTAGCTCAGGCTGGTTAGAACAGGGTGTAGCTAGTTGGATGGGAGGGGTTGAGGCAGCCTTATGCTGCATGTCTTTGTAGTAAGAATTGTTTCCTTTCCTGCTTTCTTACTACGTCGCATACTCTACTCTGCTACATCACTCTGCACCATTGCTCTATCTCACATCTATCTGCCCTGGAAGGATACCGTCTTACCTGTACAAGACTTATCATCTAACTGCACTACACCATCCCTGCCAGAGGACCTGCACAGCAGCGCTGGTCACCCTGACCAGGTACTACAGGTGGCGTCACACAAACTACACAAACATTCTATCATCCCCTGGAAATATCCCACATTCCAGTGAGCGACCAGGGCACGGACATAGCTGTGCTACCCGTCACATCCCCCATAGAAGTCGATGGGCTTGGTGCCGAGTACCCCCAAAACCTGTGGCTCTGTGCGACTCAACTTTGGCGTCACGAACAGGATTCAGAAGCTCGCTATAAGCGAGTCCTGTGTGCCTTAATTGAACTGTTTCTTTGCTTGAGAATTGCAAAAATCATCATAGACTGTATTTGCCATTTTTCCGTCATATCTGCGCCATGAGGCACAGGTGAAGAATAAGGGCGTGCTCTCGTGGGCGTACACTCACTCCGTGGCGAGAAAACGATGTCCGCACACTCTAAATGTTACTGCAATGTAAGATCGTGCCCCACAGCTCTGGAGTTCCGCCTCCTCATCCTCCTCAGTGGGCGGAAACGAACGCGAAGGTCCCGCCTCCCTACAAAAGATGGCGCCTCTCCTGATGCTAATGACACATGTGACTTGGCAGAGATGGCGAATGGACGTGAGCAGAAGTGGGAAGGGATGGAGGAGTTAGAGCTCTCCCCCCACGGTAGCGACCCGATCGCCACGGAGCCATCGTTTGGCACCCGGCCTGGAAACACTCCTACGCTGGAAGAAGCGGAGGATACCCTGAGAGACCTGGCCCGGCACCGGGAGGAGGTCGCCAGGATGGAAGCGAGCTGGCGGGCCCTAAAACTACAATTGGAGCGGCCAATCCCTCTTACCCCCTGAAGTGTCTGTACCGGAAGGTGAGGCACCCGTTCCAGTAGAGGAGGCCGTGCGGGCATCCCAGCCCTTGCAATCTGAACCGGTTGCCAGTATCTCAGTGGAGGCACCCGTTCCAGTACAGAAGGCCGTGCGGGCATCCCAGCCCTTGCAATCTGAACCGGTTGCCAGTATCACATTGGAGGCACCCGTTCCTGCAGAAAACGCCGCACCAGCACCCCAGATCCCGCTGTCTGCCCCCGTCGCTGAGGCAGAAGAAGCGACACCCGTCCTCATGGAGGAGGCCGCGCAGGCACCAGAACTCTACCTGCCTGTATCGGAGCCCCGACCGTCATCTGTTCCAGAGCCGGCTGCTTCCGCCACAGGTGAGCGCCGCCAGGACTGGCGGGCGCCAGGAGAGCTGCCGCAAACCGTACATCGTAAGCTGGCGTTTGATGGTGGAGACATGGAGATGCTGGTGGAGGAGAATTACAACCGGCGTCAGGAGGAAGAGTGGAGACGTCGGGAGCGGGAAGCAGAGCGACAAAGGGAGCAGCGAGAATCCCAAAAGCTTCGACAACGTCACCTGGAGAAGGACCTGGCAGAGAAGGCACGTATGAGAAAGGATAAAAGTACGGTGAGGGAGCCGCGGCGTAAGGGTGCAGTACGGAACTTTAAGTTAAAAGGTGGTTGGGGCTTCATCCAGGAGCCTGGACTTTATTTAGAAGTTTTTGTAACCCGGCGGGACGTGGAGGCTCACCTCCCAGAAGAACACCCGGGGAGGGACCTGTTGCCAGGAGACTTGGTGACTTACACCCGACACTGGGGTTACAATGGATGGTACGCCCTAAATGTTACCAGGTGCGACCCCTACTCCCCAAAGTGTCAGGAAACTGACAGACCCTACGAGCCTTCAGCCTCCCCCAACCAGGCCTCTGCACAAGTGCCCACCCCACGCCGTAAATCTCCCCAGCCTCCCTCAGTGGTCTCCTCAGCAGCCCCAGCTATGGACATGATAATGATAGCTGGCCCGTACCCGGCGCCTGTTAGGCCCCCTGGGGTTCGTTCAGTCCGGGACATAGGGGTCCAGACCCGGAGGGAGATGAAAGAGGTGGCCACACAGACCCAGATAGCTGGTCACGACAACACTGTACAGGCCACACGACGTCATCAGGTCTGGGTGGACCCTCCTGTCACGGATGTTTGGCAAGCTCCAGAACAGTACCAGGTGGTACCTGTAAGAGGCCAGCCAAAGAAGTCTAAATAACCCGGACAGGGTCTCTGTATGTAAATAGTTAAATTATTGATGTACCCGGACGGGTGAATGTTCATAAAAAGAAGTTTATTGTTGCCTTAATATACCCAGGTTGGGTAATGGTTTGATGTACCCGGACGGGTGAATGTTCAGAAGAACAAGTTTATTGTTGCCTTAATATACCCAGGTTGGGTAATGGTGTTTCACTGTAATGAAAATGTTGAACTTTGAAGCCATGAACTGTACTGGCTCACAAACTTTTCTGTAAATAGTTGGCACTTCGGTGCTCCATCTTGGTTTTACAAAAAACTTTACTGTGCACTATTTTCAACTACCTCAGAAACTAAAAACCCGTTTGGTGTGGCCGAAAGTGAGGTCTGCTCAAGGAAAGTCTTACAGCCCACCCAAGACCACAGTTGGAGGTTTGGAGCGGGTCCTCCACAAGCACAAGTAAATGACACTGTGAAGTTACCCCGGTGGGGGTAGTCCTAAGAAGTCTCCACGAACTTCGGCACTAATGCTATTTGCACTTTTGTTGAATATGTATTTATTAACACACATGTATAACACATATCAAGGGTATGAACAGTAACAAAACATGTCACATAATTATAAGCCATTTGCACTTTTGTAATGTTATTAAAATTTTTATTATGCAACGTTTAACTTGAAGTGTTTCCTGCTTTCTTACTACGTCGCATAGTCCACTCTGCTACATCACTTTGCACCATTGCTCTATCTCACATCTATCTGCCCTGGAAGGATAGCGTGTTACCTGTAGAAGACTTTTCACCTACCTGCAGTACACCATCCCTTCCAGAGGACCTGCACAGCAGCGCTGGACACCCTGACCAGGTACTACAGGTGGCGTCACGACAAACTAAACGAACATTCTATCATCCCCTGGAAATATCCCACATTCCAGTGATCGCCCAGGTCACGGACTGAGCTGTGCTACTCGTGACATCCCCCATAGAAGTCGACGTGATCGGTGCCGAGTACCCCCAAAACACCTGTCTCTGTGCGACTCAACTTCCCTCACTGTGTTGGCACTTTACATTTACAATGCCTCTGGGTTTTTTTTTTGGGGGGGTGGGGAACATTCAGACTTTTGCTATGGGGCCCCATGATTTATATGTACGCCCCTGCTGCTGAGACATGGTATTTAGGCTGTTAAGGAGCCAACATACATGGACCTTGCCAGCAGCGTCGGACTGGAGTACCTTGGGCCCACCAGAGAAAATATATTCTTGCGGCCCAACATCATACTTCCCAACCTTTGAATAAGGGAAAGAGGGACAAAGGCTGTGGCACGCTGTGCATGCTGCAGAAAATTTTAGGCCATGCCACGTTGCACCACAGACTGTCCAGGAGTTGGTGGATGCTTTAGTCCAGGTGTGGGAGGAGATCCCTCACGAGACCATCCGTCGCGCTCATCAGGAGCATGGCCAGAAGTTGTAGGGAGGTCATACAGCATACCTCCCAAATTTGGAAGACAGGAAAGAGGATTAAAGGCTGCGGCGCGTGTTGCGCGCCGCTGAAAATTTTAGGCCACGCCCCGACAACACCCATTTTACAGCTAATCACACCCATATCCTCGCCCCAAGCATAACCATTTAGCACTGCTGATCACACTGACTGGTAATGAGGGCACAGTGGCTGGTACTGAGGAAAAGAAAGAAAGAGCAGCGAGAGAGAAAGAACAAACAGAGAAAGAAAGAGAGGAAAGAAAGAAAAGAGAGAAAGTAAGAACAGAGAGAAAAAAGAACAGAGAGCGAGAAGGAAAGAACAGAGAGCGAGAAAGAAAGACTAGAGAGAGAGCCATAGGCGTAGCTAGGGTTTTGGTTTAGTGGGGGCAAAACTTCTGAGTGGGCCCATCATCAGAGAACCTCAGCAAATGACCGCGCTGTTGGCCAAAATAATCTATATATAAAAAGACCAATATTGATATTACCGCCATATGGTCTGTGTTAAATAATACCAGTCCTACAGAACATATAATAGATTACAGCACAGGTACAGATAATGACTTACCGCTAGTGTTGAGCGATATTGCTCGATATCTAAAAATATTGTATCGAAATTGTATCGCCGATAGCACTAAATATCGTCGATATCCGATTCCGATTGCGGAAGTCCAATGTAAGTCTATGGGAACAAAATATCGAAATAAAAAAAAACCTTTATTTCCTTGTAAACACTAAATATACACACATAGAATACATATATATATACATGTCATTGTGACATATATATATACATATATGTATAGTTTATACACTTCTACATAGTAAAATATCCTCTGATTCAATTGCCGGGTAAAGCCGGCTTCTGTGAAAAGACAGAAGCACCCGACCTGAAATGACACTTGGTGTACATAGGGTTAACCATGTCTTTTCATGTCGTTTGCAATCTGATTTGCACAAACAATTACATCAGTCTATGTGTGCAAAATTTCACACCTGTAGGGGTTAATTAAAGGTGTAAATTTGTTGTAAAAAAAACGGACTTTTTTGCTACGAATTTACACCTTTAATTAACCCCTACAGGTGTGAAATTTTGCACACTTACACTCATGTAATTGTTTGTGCAAATCAGATATCAAAGTACATGAAAAGACATGGTTAACTCTATGTAAACCAAGTGTCATTTCATGTCGGGTTCTGCATTTTCACAAAAGCCGGCAATTGAATTAGCGGCTATTATACTATGTAGAAGTGTATGAACTATAAATATAAATATATATATATATGTGTCACAAATTTAATGACATGTATATATATATATATATGAGGTGTAAAATTGCTGAAAAAAAAGGCGTGGGCTCCCGCCCTATTTTCGCAACCAGACAGACAATGCCAGTGAGTGGGGGCAGATAATAATAGCCTAGAGAGGGACCATTATTTTTGGCCCCCCCGGCTACTAACATCTGCCCCCAGACACCCCAGAAAGGGCAAATCTCTAATTAGATTTGCCCTTTCTGGCACTTTGCCCGTCTATTCCCATTGCCCTGTAGCGGTGGCGAATGGGTTAATAAGGGGTTAAAATGACCTTGCAATTGAAAGGTCACTTTAAGCCAGGTTAATAATTGAGAGCTGTCAATTAGACAACTATCAATTATTAATCCTATTGTATGAAAGAAAAATCAAACACACACACTTTAATAAAAAAGAAGTTTAATGAAATAATCACACAGTTTTTGACCATATTTTATTTTCCTGCTAAAACCATTTCCTGTAATAAAAATAAAATAATAAAGCAAAATTATTCTTACCAATCCGATGTACAGTCAGGTCCCACTGTGTAAATCCTTCAGAAAGGGTTAATGTTTACTGCAGGGACCACAGCTAATGCTGCAGCCTCACAGTAAACCCCCAAATGAATGAGTTCCTCTCCTGGCTGACAGGAGAGGAAGTGGAAAGCTTAATTGATTGCTTTCCACTTTCACTTCAGGTCAGCCAGGGACACAATCAGTGATGTCAGAGGGAACTGGTTAACAAAAATAGGGGATCCCTCGAAAAAAATTGGCGTGGGGTCCCCCCTATTTTTGTTAACCAGCCAGATGAAGCAGACCGCTGAGGCCTGGATTTTCAGGCTGTTAAGGAGCCAAGATCCATGGACCTTGCCAGCCTGATAATACCTGGCCACAGCAGTCTGCATATCTTGGCTGATTAACAAAAATAGGGGATCCCCTCGAAAAAAATTGGCGTGGGGTCCCCCCTATTTTTGTTAACCAGCCAGATGAAGCAGACTGCTGAGGCCTGGTTTTTCAGGCTGGTAAGGATCCAATATCCATGGACCTTGCAAGCCTGATAATACCAGGCCACAGCAGTCTGCTTAGCTTGGCTGGTTAACAAAAATAGGGGATCCCCTCGAAAAAAAAACGGTGTAGGGGTCCCCCTATTTTTGTTAACCAGCCAAGTAAAATGTAGACTGCTGCGGCCTGGTATTAAAAGACTGTCAAGGCCCATGGATTTTGGCCCTCAACAGCCTGATAATACCAGGCTACAGCAGCCCCACATTTGGCGCATCAAAAGATGTGCCAATTGTGGCACTTTACCCGGCTCTTCCCACTTGCCCTGTAGCGGTGGCAAGCGGGGGTAATAAGGGGTTAATGTCACCGTTGATTGCACGGTGACAATAAGCCCGGTTAATAATGGAGAGGCGTCAATAAGACACCGATCCATTATTAATCCCAAAGTTTTTAAATGTATAAAAAAAAAGACACAGCAAGAAAAAAGTATTTTAATGAAATAAAAGAGACAACACAGTTTTCATTTCTTTTATTATACTCTCATTCCTGCGACGCCATCGATCTCCTGTAAAAAAAGAAAAAAAACAAACCAACAGTATACCACCTGTCCGACGCAGTCCATAGTAACGACAGTCCCACGACGATCCAGCTCTGCTACATCGCAATGACAGGCAGAGCCTGTCATCTCGGCGCAGCACAGCTGATTACCTGCTTCCCCGGCGGTGACGTCATCGGACTGACTGCTTTACGGCCGGGATTACCCAGCAGTCACTGCAGTTATCGCGAGAAACTGCATGTGACCGCCGGGGAAAGATGATGGCGGCCATCAAGCAGTCCAGCCCGTTACCGCCGGAGATCTTCTGCCAGGTAAGTGCCGCTGACTCCTGACAGACCCGACCGACGGACACTGACAGTGACAGTGACAAATCCGATTTCGTATCCGATAAGACAAAAATATCGGAACTAAGTATCGAAAGTCCAATAGAGCTAATATCGGCCGATACCCGATACTTGCGGTATCGTATCGCTCAACACTAGTAGTACCTCGAAACAGTGTCTGCAAATTGAGATTCTGGGTTTGGCATTTTCCTTAGTCATGTGACAAGGCTCGTTAGAGGGTGATCATTGACTTTTAGGATTGCTACTTCCTATAGGTGGCACTAAAGTTCTAGTCCTTTTCCTCTCTGAAGAGAAAATGCTCATATTTCCCAGAGGAGCATTGTGGCTTTAAGTCTCCTCATCAAGGCATGCTTAACATGTTACTCTCCGTAAGGAGAAACATTACACCTTGGGATGTGTAGCCATTCAAAAGCTAAGCGTTTCAATCCATTCATGATAAACGAAAAAAAAAATTGGTTTGGTACCGTGTTAGCCAGTAGAAAAAAACATATAGAGTGCTTTCAGTGGGAGAAGCAAAATAGGAATCTTGTGGGTATGATACCTTTTAATGGCTAACAAAATGTAGTTTAAGATATTACAGGGCAAGCTTTCGAGACTGCTTACGTCTCTTCATCAGGCTGGTGTAACAAAATATTTGAAGAAACACAATTATATACAGTGAAAAACACAGGGATGGTGTGATGCATGGACATTTAAATAAGCAAACACTGAAATAAACAAACACTGAGCTAAAGGGTATGCCACACTGAACAATATCGCTAACGGGATCGCTAAAAAACGTCACTATTTAGCGATCCCGTTAGCGATATTGTTCAGTGCGGCAGCTGCCAGCGACGAGCTTCCTGCTGTGATCTCGCTCGTCGCTGGAATCGCTCCGGACCCTATTTTCTCGTCGGCGCTCCCGCTGGGTAAGTATATATCGCTAGTGTGGCACCTTTTCTTAGCGATTTTAGCGGTACTTTTGTACCGCTAAAGTCGTTAAGAAGATCGCTAACGGCGATAGCGTCGTTAACTATATCGCTAAATGTGGCCGCACTTAGCGATATAGAAACAATCCCGCTAGCGATCGCATTAGTATGCGTCGTTATTGTGATCGCTAGCGGGATTGTTTAGTGTGGCAGTACCTTTAAAGAGAGAATCCTTAATTAGGTAAGATTAGATAAGTGGTGTGAAAGTTTTATGGACCCCATATGCATGTGAGATCAAAGGACTGGTGGTGTCTCCATTGTTTTTGGAGGAAGTTGCTCAGATTTGGTAATGGGCCATGAATCCTCCTGACAGATTGAGTCCTGTGTGAACAGAATCAAAGATGTTAATGAATTTGTATTCCCAAACCCTGCGATGTTTTTGCGATTGGAAATTGCCTTTCAAAATTACAATTTTTATATTGTCTATGTTGTGTCCTGGACCACAGAAATGTTCAGCCACAGGTAGATGTTTTTTTTTTGTCTGAATCCATTCATGAACATGAATGCATTCATGATCACAAAGTGCTACGTGTTTTGAAGTTGTCCTTGGAGGTGCATTGGGGCATGATGATGTACTTCTAGCTTCTCAACCTTGCATTGTATTTCTTACCTAGCAGAACACCACCCTGGCTGATTGACTAATTGCTTGCCTTGGTACATAACCACTGATCTGTCAATCAGAGAAAGAAGGTTGGAAAAATAATGTGAGGCTGAGAAGCTAGAAGTGCATTGTCATGGCTCAAAGGCTTCCATATATAATCTAGCAAAGAAGATGCACTTTCAAAAACATATTGTTGCTGTAAATAAGAGTTGAAAATCAGTATTGGAGATAATTGTAAGCAGATATGGGGGGAATACAATAACAATGTGTGCACCTAATATAAATATATAGTTTATTTATGAAACACAAATTAACACCCATGGTTGAAAGCAATTAATGCCTGTGTTAATATACTGCAGCACATTTCTGAATATCAATAATATATAGATAGATAAATCCCTGATATTCATGGGAATAATGACCAATAATCGTATCTGATCAAGGACACAAGCATCTGAAGTGACAATAAATACATTCATAACAAATATACATGAATCCAATGACATCATTATATCCATATGTGAAAAATTAATTAATTAATTAATAAAGTGCAAATTCATGTAGGTGGATATAAAATGCTAAGCCAGGATAATACCCAAGTGTCAATCACATAAAATAATTATATAATAGTATGGAATATACTGAACACAAAATATGAGATCCAGGTAGCTCGAGAAATCTCAGAATAAGATGAAATGGTTGAGTTGCTAGCCCCTATCTGCTTTCAGAGATAACTTCAGTATGTGATTTCTTGCATAACTAATCTTTTAGAGGACTACACAATCATATGGATTTGGGGAGTAAAAGTTTTTGTCAAGTTCCCTTTAAGTCGATTTAGATTATAGCTTTTATAAAATAGCAGGAAATCTGATTGCACTGTATTTTATATAAGATGTTTTAGCTCCGTAGCCTTTATGTTACATTGACAGGTGCCAATTTTCTATTTTACACATGGGAAGAGATCTTGTTCCTTCCAACTTTCGCAAGTTAAGGATTCCATTATCTCTTCTTTTTATTCTTCAAGGTATGCCACTTCCCACTTTTGAAGATCACATGCATGTCCGACAAAAGACCATACTACAAAATAATTAAAGATATAGGAAATTCTTATTATGTTTTTTTACTCTATCGTGACCATTCTATTAACCACCTGTAAGCACTTTTAAAACTCGAAAGAATATCCTATAGTTTACATAGTAATACTTTAAGAAGTATGCATTTTAAAATACAGATTCCAATTTAAAAAACCTTTGATGGTAGGCTTTTGTTCACACTATCATTTGGGGCTCTATTCAATAAATGTCGATGCACACTGTTCTATTCTAGCTGTCTGTTATTACTATAGAAACATTGAGACAACTCTGATGGACCACATTAATAGTCAATGGGTCCATTATTGGCTATTTTGATAGAAGTTGAAATTCCGAGGTGTACAAAGTTTTAAGAGATATATATATATATATATATATATATATATATATATATATATATATATATAACACTTCTTTCTCACCCCCACTGGGGGTGGTCTTTGTTGTCCTTTTTCATTCTCGGGTTCTCTACCAGAGGTCTGGGAGTTTCAGGGTTCTGCACAGGATCTTAGCTGTTCCCAGCAATGCGCTTTTCTGGACAGAGAGCTCAGATGTTGCTCCTGGGATCTGTTGTAGCCAATCTTCCAACTTAGGGGTCACTGCTCCAAGTGCTCCTATCACCACTGGAATCACTGTTGCCTTCACCTTCCACATCTTCTCCAGTTCTGCTTTGAGGCCCTGGTATTTCTCCAGCTTCTCATACTCCTTCTTTCTGATGTTGCTGTCACTTGGCACTGCCACATCTATTATCATTGCTGTCTTCTGATCCTTGTCTACTATAACAATGTCTGGTTGGATAACCAACACCTGCTTATCCGTCTGGATCTTGAAGTCCCACAGGATTTTAGCCCTTTCATTCTCCACCACTTTTTCTGAGGTCTCCCACCTCTACTTAGGAGGACTTAGCCCATTTGCTGTGCAGATGTTCCTGTATACAATTCCCACTACTTGGTTGTGGCGTTCAGTATACGCTGTTCCTGCTTTCATTTTGCATCCTGCCACTATGTGTTGGACCTTTTCTGTGGTTTCTTTGCATAGTCTGCACCTTGGGTCTTGTCTTATGCTCTTATATTCCTGCTTCTGTGGATCTGGTACTTAGTACTTGCTCTTGTGCCGCTATGATTAGTGCCTCGGTGCTGTCTCAGAGTCCAGCTTTCTCCAGCCATTGCTAAGATTTCACCATGTCAGCCACCTGCATTATCTGTCGATGGTACGTCCCATGCAGAGGCTTGCCTTGCCATGGCGCTTCATGTTCCTGTTCTTCCTTCCAAATCTGTTGTTGCTGCCTTAGGCTTTCTCTCAGTATCTCATCTTTTGGCACCATTCTTCTGATGTATTCCTGGAAATTCCTTGTTTCATCCGTGATGGTGGCTTGGATGCTTATCAAGCCTCGACCACCCTCCTTTCTGTTGGTATACAATCTTTGGGTGCTAGACTTAGGGTGGAGACCTCCATGCATTGTGAGGAGCTTTTGTGTCTTCACTTCTGCAGCTTCCATCTCTTCTTTTGGCAAGCTCACTATGCCAGCAGAGTATCTGATAACTGGCAGGGCATATGTGTTATGTTTTGGTAGCTGAGGAGAGCAGGCAAAAACGGCAGTACACCAGAGAGGTTGGAATCTACTGGATTGCAGTACCCTGACTAACCACCACAACTAAAGGCAGCCGTGGAGCGTTCCTACGATGGTCCTAGACGCCTCGTCACAGCCTGAGAGGTTAACTACACCTAAAGATAGAAAGAGGAAAGCTATCTGCCCCGGAGCAGATCCCCAAAGAACATAGGAAGCCCCCAAACATGTAGTGGCGGTTAGTAGTGTTGAGCAATACTGCTCGATATCTAAAAATATCAGATCGGAATGGTATCGCCGATATCACTAAAATATCGGCGATACCCGATACCGATACCGGAAGTCCAATGTAAGTCTATGGGAACCAAATATCGACATTAAAAAAAAACCATTCTTGCCTTGTTGGTTAATTGTACATGAAGGAAAACAACAAAGAGTAATGTAGAATGTATTGGGGGAGGTTGAGGAGACAATAAAGGCATACATGTTTAACCCAATGCATTGGAATAGCATTAATATATATTTTTTTGGAAATACGTTTGGATTGACGAACAAATTGACAATGTTGTTAACCTTTTTTCTATTTTGGCAAATATGTATGTTTCACAACTTCCATGCTCTTCACCTTTTTAACTTTTGCCAGTGCCACACTTTCTCCTTCATAATCTTCAGAAGCATCATCTTTCTCATCAAATTATTCTTCATCTTCACCTTCTTAATCTTCTTCTTAAACTTCTTGCTATTCATGTTTTTGTTTACATTACTCATATTGCTATTATTAAACTAATAATCTTCTTCATATTCAAATTCTTCATCTTCTTCCTCTTCATCTTCTTCATCATATTCTTATTTGTGACAGAGATTCCTGTACTTGTAATCTGTAAAAGTATGAATTTTTCATTCTTCCGTTCTTGCTGTCACAAAAGATTTAAATTACAACAGTATTTGTCCGTGTTCAGTTTAGCCTGCAGCAGCAGGCATTTTCCAGGGGCACCACGAGGAGGAAAGGACTCACCCCCATACACTGCTTAGTCTTCTTCTGCTTAGAATTTAGAGCATATATTTTGCTCTTCATTTTGGTCTTATACTTCATGTTCTTCTGCTTTTTGATCTTCTGCTTATTGTTCTTCTGTCTGTTGTTCTGTATCTTGTAGTTTGTCTTAACCTTCTTTGTCCTGTTGGTGATCTTCTTCAGGGTATCTTTTATTTTTTCTTTGTGATGGTGTTCAGGCTGGTTGGCTTCATGCTCGTCGTCCTTGTTGTCGTCATCTTCTTCTGGGTGGTCTTTAAGGTCGTCTAATTTCCGAGAACCAGCTGACGTTACTGGAACCCGGACGGGTATCAGATGGAACAAGAGACAATGGAAGTAACGAGGACCAGCTGACTGTGCTGGAACCCGGAGGGGCAGCAGAAGGAAAAGAGGCAATGTCACAACCGAGTACCAGCTGACGTTACTGTGACACGGTTACTAAGCAGGAGGTACCTGTGCTCCAAAGCACTACCAAGGACCAGCAGACGTTGCTGGAACTCGTATACGGAGATGGAGGCACCTAGGCCAAAGGCACTGGGGGAACCAGTTGACGGTACTGGACCCCGGACGGGTAGCAGAACGCACCCATGAAAATGTAAGTTGACAGGACGCAAGCCATCCGCAGTTACCGAATCACACAGTCCTACAGTGGGTGCTTGTCCTATTGTCACAATGGAAACAGCCTTTATTTACATATCCCACAGCACACATAGGAATCACCTAAACTGCAGGCACCATAGAGTCGGCTAACCCGAACGCAACACGACAGCACAACTTATTGGAGGATAATTGACGTTCACACTGCCAGGAAACAGCTGTCGTGCTGTAACCAGGCTGGCCAGGAGTCAGTACCCCTGCCAATTACTTACGAGCAACAAATGGCGGTGTTGTAGCCCAGGGAGTAGAGTTCAGGTGGTAGAAAGATGAACATAACAGGAGACATGGAAAACGTTGCCAAACAGTTATTTAATCTGAAAACGGACAGGCAAATTCAGGTGATATCCATGCCTTGTTCATTTTCAGAAAAGTAAGCCGGTCTACATTCTCTGAGGATAGTCGCATTCGACGGTCTGTTAGTACACCACCTGCAGCACTAAAGACGCGCTCAGATAATACACTGGCAGCAGGGCAAGCCAGCACCTCCAATGCATACTGGCTTAGCTCTGGCCATGTATCCAACTTAGAGACCCAAAATTTGAAAGGGGAAGAGGCATCTGGGAGTACACTTAGAGGGAAAGACAAGTAGTCTGTCACCATCTTACGGAAACGTTGCTTCCTTGTGACTGGAGCCGTCTCGGATGGTGTAGACCTTGCTGGCGCTGTCACAAAACTTCGCCACATTTGTAACATACAGCTCTTGCCCTGTGCAGAGACGCTGCTTGAGCTCCCTCTTGTTGTAGAGGTGTCTACACTGCCTCGACGCACAGAGCTGCTATGTAAAGCAGTAGCAGCAGCATCTCTCTCGGCTGGAATGTACAACAGTATGGATTGCACCAGTGTGTCTTGGTACTCCCGCATTTTACGGTCCCGGTTCCCCGGTGTGATAAGGGTTTGTAAGTTGTCCTGGTAGCGAGGGTCTAGGAGGGTGTACACCCAATAATCTGACGTGGGTGAGAATGTGGGCGATGCGGCGGTCGTTTCTCAGGCACTGAAGCATGAAATCAACCTTGTGCTGCAGACTCCCAACTGGCCAACAAAAGCTGTCCTGTGGAAGAGGCGTCATCTCTGCCTCCTTTGCATCACCCCACCCTCGCTCTACATACTGACTAGAGCGTTGTGTACCTCCCTCTGTAGGGATTTCTTCCTCCTCCATTGACTCCTCCTCATCCTCCTCACAAAGTGAGCCCTGCCCAGCCCTTTGTCAGGAACCACGTTGCGCTGACTGTCCTGAAGGTAATTGAATTTGTGACTCTCATCCTCCACCTCTTCCAAAACCTCTTCCTTTAGTGCTTTCAGTGATTTCTGAAGCAGGCAGATAAGGGGGACAGTCATGCTGACTAGTGCATCATCTGCACTCGCCATCCGCGTTGAGACATCAAACGCACGCAAAACGTCGCAGATGTCCTTCATAGAGGCCCACTCAGTAGTGGTGAAGTGTGGACGGCACAAAGAGCGACTTGATTGCGCCTGATGCAGCTGATACTCCATTACTGCTGTCTGCTGCTCACACAACCGCTCCAACATATGTAACGTGGAATTCCACCTGGTGGGTACGTCACATATGATGCGAAGTTCAGGAAGGCGAAATCGGCGTTGCAGTGCAGCAATGCGCGATCTGGCTATGCTGGAACGTCTCAAGTGAGCGAACTCTAGGCGGACCTTCTGCAGCAGTCCAGCAAGATCCGGATAGTCCCTCAAAAAACTCTGCACGACCAAGTTGAGCACATGTGCCAGACATGGTATGTGAGTAAGGTTGCCAAGGCCCAGAGCTGCCACCAGATTTCGGCCATTGTCACACACTACCAAGCCTGGCTGGAGATTCGCAGGCAAAAACCACACGTCGCTCTCCTGCTTGATGGCATTCCAGACCTCCTGCGCTGTGTGGCTTAGATTCCCCATTGAAATCATTTTCAGGACGGCCTGTTGACGTTTGGCCACGGCTGTGCTCATATCGGTCGCAACAGGTAAGCGTTCACGGGTCCATGTGGAGGTATACCGTGACGGCTTGTGCAGCGATGATTCTGAGGAACTGGAGTAGGAGGAGGAATCAATGTGTACAGACTGGATTCCTGCAATCCTTGGAGTTGGCAGAACACGTACAGCGCCACTGGCAAGATCTGTACCCGGCTCCACAACATTGACCCAATGGGCAGTGAGGGAAAGGTATCGTCCCTGGCCATGGGTACTGGTCCACGCATCGGTGGTCAGGTGGACCCTGCTACTGACGGCGTTTAATAGCGCATGTTTAATGTTTCCCTCGACATGTTTTTGCAGAGCAGGGACGGCTTGCCTGCTGAAATAAAATCGGCTTGGCACATTATATTGTGGGACTGCCAATGCCATTAAGTTCCTGAAACTGTCAGTCTCCACCAGCCTGAATGAAAGCATTTCAAGGGACAGGAGTTTTGCAATGCCAGAATTCAGAGCCTGTGCTCGTGGATGGTTTGCCGAGTATGGCCGTCTTTTATCCCATGCCTGTGGTACCGATGGCTGTTTTGTGGCCTGGGAGTGTGACGATGACTGTGAACTTGCTGCTGTGGGTGGAATAACAGTTTGTCTATGGACAACAGTGACCGAGGTTCTTCCATGGAGATCCTGTGAGGAAGCCGAACCAGGTGTGTGTGAGCTGGAGGTAGAGGCTCCAACACGACCTGAAGATGTAGGTGTGCTGTAGGTTGGCCTACATCTCCAGTGTGTCTTTGTAACTCAGCTACGTGCTTTGTCCGTACATGTTTCCACATATTTGTGGTATTCAGGTTACTGATATTTTTACCTCTTTTAACTTTTTGCTTACACAGCTTGCATTTAACATAGCAAATATCATCTACAAGTCTGTCAAAAAAGGACCACGCAGTGCAAGTTATGGGAGCGCCAATTTTGACATTTTTAAGAGAACTGCTCCCAACAGGTGCCAAACTGGAGGCTACAGGCAAGCGAGTCTGCAGCCTACCTCTCCCTCCTCTTTGTACCGATGGGCCAATCTCTTCCTCAGAGCTGCTCCCACCACCTTCCTGTTGCTCACGCCATGTTGGGTCTCGGACTTCATCATCTCCACTACCCTCTTCCAACACCTGCTGCTGTTGGATGGTCTGGGCAGCACCATGCTCCACAAAACCTGGCACCTGAGTCTCATCATCATCATGAGATGCGTTCTGCGGTGTGCTGTCCATCGGCACTGGCTCACCCGCCTCTTCAGATTGAGAGAGACACAGCTGTTGCGCATCACTGCATACTCCCTCTTCTTCAAATTGCAGAATGCTGCTTGTCTGTGCCCGTGTTTGCGAGCCAACAGATTCTGAGAACAGAAGCAGAGACTCAGCTGGCTCCTGTACAGAACTCTCTGACTGCCTGGGCAATTTGACAGGCGGTGAACAGACAGATGGTTGCTCAACAGTGTTGTGTTCCTGAGAGGAGGTGGAAGGAATTGAAGTCGATGCATTGGCTGGCATCCAACCAACAACGGCTTCAATTTGTTCTTCCCGCAGCAGGGGGGCACGCCGAGCTCCTACCAAAGTGCGCATAAAGGAACGCTCATGGGTAAAACTGGTGGATGCTGTGTCACTGAGGGCGGCAGCAGCCACAGAATCCCCACGTCCTCTCCCTGCTGAAACTCCACGGCCACGACCACGTGCCTTACTCACTGACTTCTTCATCTTGGTAGATTGATAAAGAAAGTCAGAAAAGTTATAAGGCCTAAGTGTGGTTATTTCGCAGAGACTGAAGTGAACACTGAAACACAACTGTTCACAATCTGTGAAAGGCTACTCCTTTGTCTACTTCTATAGTGTTTGCAACCAATGTATTGGATACGGATGGAAGCGCGTCACACTAATAGATTATATTTATTTTAAATGGAATGGAGCAGAACCAATTGGAGAGAAATGAAAAGGATGAAGCACTGAGACACGCTCAGCAGAGTACAAGCAGCAGTGCTTGAACAAGTAACTGGAGCGTGATGTGCACTCAAAAAATAAAAAACACAGACTGAAGTGAACACTGAAACAAAACTGTTCACAATCTGTGAAAGGCTACTCCTTTGTCTACTTCTATAGTGTTTGTAACCAATGTATTGGATACGGATGGAAGCGCGTCACACTAAAATTTAAATTGCATGGAGCAGCAAGAATTACACTGAAGAAAAAAAAAAGAGTCTGTGAGTGACACGTGCAGATGCCTACAGACAGCGTTGCATGCAGAGCAAACTGCAGCGTCACCTGCACTCACACACACCTTGCAGAGCTGTTAAAACAACACTGCAGGCAAAAGGAAGCTTTACACAGCGGTTGGTGCTAGCCTGCCTAAAGCACAGTACACTAAATCGCAATCTCTAACTGTCCCTCAGAGTCAGCACAGCAGCGTTCTGTCCCTTACTGAATTCACAGCACAGTGACGCTAAAATGGCGGCGGCGCCTTTTATAGTGCATTCTGACATCATTTCAGCATCCAATCACAGCCATGCCATTAGTTAACATGACCGCAGCAGTACAGGATGTGCCCACACTTCTTAGGATTCCTCATTGGCTGACTAAAATCACATTGCCTCTCAAAGAATTATGGGAACTTCCGATTCCGGTATACGATATATGGAAAATATCGGAACTAAGTATCGAAAGGCCGATACAGCTAATATCGGCCGATACCCGATACTTGCGGTATCGTATCGCTCAACACTAGCGGTTAGACAAGAGGAAATACAGACACAGACAGAAAATAGTATGAGCAAACTTTGGGGCCCAATCTGCCTCGACAGAAAAAGGATAGGAAGGATACTTACTGCAATCCAAAAAAAACCCTAAAAAAAACCAACGCTACTAATTGCAAAAACACCTGAGATCACACGACCTCTACCACCTAAATTAGTTCTCTGGTGTAACAAAACTAAGCCGCAGCCACTGAAAAAACTGGAAAAGGCAAATGAACAAATAACAGTGGCTCCAGAGGAACTGAGAGGAGCCCAAGCCCCCCGGGGAGGGGACCTGGCTAACTTCACAGAAATGCAGAGAAATATGCAAATGGTAAGCACAAAAACAAAAAAACAGAAAATATCTTATCTGAGAGCAGGAGAAGAGGCAAGACTAATTAAGCTTCCAAGTGAACCAGGAAACAAGTTGAGACAAGAACAATTGATCACCGGCAACCATGATGGGAGGGAACCTCCCTTATATAAGACCAGTCTGTGATTCCTGATTGCCAATCCTCATTGAATGGTTCAGTACTGTTTGTAACCACCAGAGGGAGATTCTGCTCAGAATTCATTTCTAAAACATTCACAACAGTACCCCCCTTTAGGAGGGGTCACCGAACCCTCATTTGTGCCACCAGGTCGGTCAGGATGAGTTCTGTGATACGCACGGATCAGTCTCCTAGCATGGATGTCCGAAGCAAACACCAAGAATTGTCCTCCTGACCATAACCTCTCCACTTAACCAAATACTGGAGTTTCCGTCTAGAAAAATGAGAATCCAATATTTTCTCAACCACATACTCCAGATTGCCCTCAACCAAAACAGGGTCAGGAGGCGCAGCCATAGGAATCACTGGCTCGACAAACCTCTTCAATAAGGACTTGTGGAACATGTTATGGATCTCAAATGTCCCTGGAAGAAGTAAACGAAAGGAAACCGGATTAACAATCTCCATGATATTATAAGGTCCAATGAACCTAGGCTTAAACTTAGGAGATGCAACTCTCATAGGGATATTTATTGAGGACAACCAGACCAAGTCCCCCACTTTAAACCGAGGACCATCAGTCCTATGCCGGTTGGCAAACCGCTGGGCCTTTCCTGAGAGAGGGACAACCTCTCCACTACCTGGTCCCAAATCTGCTGCATACGCTCCACAACAGAGTCAACACCCAGACAGACAGAAGCCTCCGTCTGTCCCGAAGAAAATCGAGGGTGAAACCCAAAATTGCAGAAAAATGGAGACATCAAAGTGGCTATTATTAAGAGCAAACTCAGCCAAAGGCAAAAAAGAGACCCAGTCATCTTGATCAGCAGACACAAAGCATCTCAGATAAGTCTCCAATGTCTGGTTTGTTCTCTTAGTTTGTCCATTGGTCTGAGGATGAAAAGCAGAGGAGAAAGACAATTGAACACCAAGTTTAGAACAAAAAGTCCTCCAAAATCTGGAAACAAACTGGACTCCTCTGTCAGCAACAATGTTCTCAGGAATGCCATGTAACCGAACCACGGGCTGAAGGAACAAAGGCACCAATTCGGAGGAGGAAGGAAACTTAGGTAATGGCACAAGATGTATCATCTTGGAAAACCTATCACAAATCACCCAGATAACGGTCATTCTCTGAGAAACAAGGAGGTCGGAAATAAAATCCATAGAGATATGGGTCCATGGTCTCTTGGGCACAGGCAATGGCATCAACAATCCACTAGAGCGAGAGCAAGGCTTGGAGCGAGAGCAAGTCCCACAGGATTGCACAAACTCCCTGACGTCACGAGACAAAGTAGGCTACGAAAAGGACCGACTCACCAAGTCTCTGGTACCAAAAATTCCGGGATGACCGGCCAACGCGGAACAATGAATCTCAGACATCACACTCTTCTTCCACTGGTCTGGGACAAACAATTTCCCAATAGGGCAGCGCTCGGGTTTATCCTCCTGACACCCCTACAGAGCCAGTCTCAAATTGAGCGAGATGGCGGAAAGAACTACACCCTCTTTCAAAATAACAGCAGGATCAGATAACTCAGGAGAGTCCGCAAGGAAACTTCTCGAGAGGGCATCCGCCTTAACATTCTTAGTGCCAGGAAGAAAGGAAACCACAAAATTAAAACGTGTGAAAAACAAGGCCCACCTGGCCTGTCTAGGATTAAGTCGCTTGGCTGATTCCCGATAAACCAGATTCTTATGATCCATGAGGACCACCACCTGATGTTTGGCTCCCTCCATCCAATGTCTCCACTCTTCAAAAGCCCACTTCATGGCCAATAACTCCTGATTACCCACGTCATAATTACGTTCAGTTGGAGAAAATTTTCGAGAGAAAAAAGCACAAGGGTTACTTTTAGAGGTCTCAGGATCTCTTTGGGACAAAACGGCACCTGCCCCAATTTCAGAGGCATCAACCTCCACCTGAAATGGCAGAGAAACAACAGGCTGCCGTAGAACAGGAGCAGAAGTGAATCTCTGCTTAAGTTCCTGAAACGCAGAGACTGCCTCAGGAGGCCAATTCACCACATCAGAACCCTTTTTGGTCAAATCAGTCAATGGTTTAACAATAACAGAGAAATTACCAATAAATTTACGATAAAAATTGGCAAAACCCAAGAATCTCTGAAGAGCCTTTAATGAAGTAGGTTGGACACAATCACAGATGGCCTGAACCTTGACCGGGTCCACTTCAATAACAGATGGAGACAAAATCAATCCCAGAAATGAGATCCTCTGTACACCAAAAAGACACTTTGATCCCTTCACATACAGAGCATTCTCTCTCAAAATCTGGAACACAGTCCGAATATGTTTCACATGAGAGTCCCAGTCATTGGAAAAAATCAAGATATCATCCAAATAAACAATCAGAAATTTATACACAAAATCCCTGAAAATGTCATTCATGAAGGACTGGAAGATGTAAGGAGCATTAGTGAGCCCAAAGGGCATCACTAGGTACTCAAAATGCCCCTCTGGGGTATTAAACGCTGTCTTCCATTCATCCCTGTGCTTAATACGAATAAGGTTATACGCCCCCCTGAGGTCAAGCTTGGTAAACCAAGTAGCACTTTTCACCCTGGAAAACAGGTCAGAAATCAAGGGTAACGGATATTGATATTTCACAGTGATATTGTTCAAGAGACGATAATCAATACACGGCCTTAATGAACCATCCTTTTTGGCCACAAAGAAAAAACCGGCACCCAAGGGTAAAGAGGATGGTCTGATATGACCCTTCTCCAATGACTCTTTAATATAAGACCGCATAGCGTCATGTTCAGGTACAGACAAGTTAAAAAGGGGACCTTTAGGGAATTTACTACCAGGCACTAATTCAATAGCGCAGTCATAGCTCCTATGGGGGGCAAGGATGCAGATTTACTTTCGCTAAACACATCAGAAAAATCAGTCAAAAAGTCAGGAACATCCTGAGCCTGGGGAGAGGCAGAAAAAACAGGAGTGTTGACATTAACACATTGGCAGCCCCAACTGGTTACAGACACAGATTTCCAATCCAAAACAGGATTATCAGACTGTAACCAAGGGAAACCCAGTACAATAATGTCATGCAGATTATACAGCACCAAAAATTTGCAACTCTCCTGATGATCAGGTTCAACTCTCATTATCACCTGAGTAGAGAACTGGAGTTTATTCTCAGCCAAAGGGGTAGAATCAATCCCCAGTAGGGGAATAGACTTCCGTAGGGGTATCAAGGGAAAACCACAACGTTTAGCAAAATCAAAATCCATCGGGTTAATAGCTGCTCTCGAATCAACAAAAGCCTGAGCAGAAAATGTGGACAGGGAGCAAATCAGGGTAACAGTCAACAGAAATTTAGTCTGAACACTACCCAAGACAACTGAGCGTGCAAAACGTCTTCCCCGCTTAGGGCAGACTGAAATAGCATGAGAGGCATCACCACAGTAAAAACATAACCCATTGCGTTTTCGAAACTCATGACGCTGAGCCACAGAAGCCACTCTATCACACTGCATGGGTTCAGAAGCTGGTTCACAAGGCAACACTATTCCACGCATACTTGTACGCTCACGTAAACGTCTGTCAATTTGAATCGCTAATGACATAGAATCATTGAGACCAGAGGGAGCAGGGAAACCCACCATAACATATTTTTCATTCTCTGACAGACCCTTCGAAAAAGGGCTGCCAAATAGTGTTGAGCGATATGATAATGCAAATATCGGCTATCGGCCGATATTAGCTCTATCGGCCTTTCGATAATTCGTTTCGATATTTTCGTCTTATCGAATACCGGAATCGGATTTGTCACTGTCACTGTGAGTGTCCGTCGGTCGGGTCTGTCAGGAGTCAGCGGCACTTACCTGGCAGAAGATCTCCGGCGGTCACGTCCTGGACTGCTTGATGGCCGCCATTATCTTCTCCCTGGCGGTCACATGCAGTTTTTCGCGATAACTGCAGTGACTGCAGGGTAATCCCGGCCGTAAACCAGTCCGATGACGTCACCGCCGGGGAAGCAGGTAATCAGCTGTGCTGCGCCGGGATGACAGGCTCTGCTTGTCATTCTGATGTAGCAGAGCTGGATCGTCGTGGGACACTCGTTACTATGGACTGCGTCGGTCAGGTGGTATACTTTTTTTTTTTTTTCATTTTTTTACAGGAGATCGATGGCGTCGCAGGATGAGACTGTAATAAAAGTAATGAAAACGTGTTTTTTTTTTTTTTTTATTAAATTAAAAAACTTTTTTATGAACATTCACCCGTCCGGGTACATAAACAATTTAACTATTTACATACAGGGACCCTGTCCGGGTTATTTATAATTCTTTGGCAGGGGTGTTCCAGGTACCACCTGGTACTCTTCTGATGCTTGCCAAACATCCGAGACACCAAGGACCACCAGGACCTGATGACGTCGTGTGGTCTGTACAGTCAAGTCGTGACCCGCTATCTGGGTCTGTGTGGCCACCTCTTTCATCTCCCTCCGGGTCTGGAACCCTATGTCCCGGACTGAACGAACCCAGGGGGCCTAACAGGCGCCGGTATGGGCCAGCTATACTTATCATGTCCATAGCTGGGGCTGCTGAGGAGACCACTGAGGGAGGCTGGGGAGATTTACGGCGTGGGGTGGGCACTTTTGCAGAGGCCTGGATGTGGGAGGCTGAAGGCTCTGAGGGTCTCACAGGTTCCTGACACTCTGGGGACAGGGGTCCCACCTGGTAACATTTAGGGCGTACCATCCATTGTAACCCCAGTGTCGGGTGTAAGTCACCAAGTCTCCTGGCAAGAGTCCCTCCCGGGTGTCCTTCTGGGAGGTGAGCCTCCACGTCCCGCCGGTTCACAAAAACTTCTAAATAAAGTCCAGGCTCCTGGATGAAGCCCCAACCACCTTTCAATTTAAAGCTCCGTACTGCACCCTTACGCCGCGGCTCACACAGGGTTCCTTTATCCTTTCTCATCCGGTCCTTATCTGCCCGGTCCTTCTCCAGCTGACGTTGGCGAAGTTTTTGGGATTCTCGCTGCTCCCTTTGTCGCTCTGCTTCCCGCTCCCAACGTCTCCACTCTTCCTCCTGACGCCGGTTGTAATTCTCCTCCACCAGCTGTTCCATGTCTCCACCATCAAACTGCAGCTTACAGTGTCCGGTTTGCGGCAGCTCTCCTGGCGCCCCCCAGTCCTGGCGGCGCTCACCTGCGGAGGAAGCAGCCGGCTCTGGAACAGATGACAGTCGGGGCTCCGGTACAGACAGGTAGACCTCTGGTGCCTGCGCGGCCTCCTCCATGAGGACGGGTGTCGCTTCTTCTGTTTCAGCGACGGGGGCAGACAGCGGGATCTGGGGTGCTGCCGGTGCAGCGTTTTTTGCACGAACGGGTGCCTCCACTGCGACAACGTCAACCGGATCACATTGCAAGGACTCCTCTACTAGAACGGGTGCCTCACCTTCCGGTACAGACACTTCAGGTAAGAGGGATTGGCGCCGCTCCAAGTTTAGTTTTAGGGCACGCCAGCTGGCTTCCATCCTGGCGACCTCCTCCCGGTGCCGGGCCAGGCCTCTTAGGGTATCCTCCGCTTCTTGCAGCGTAGGAGGGTTTCCAGGCCGGGTGCCCAACGGTGGTTCCGTGGCGATCGGGTCGCTTCCGTGGGGGAGAGCTCTGACTGCTCCATCCCTTCACACTTCTGCTCGTGTCCATTAGCCATCTCTGCCAAGTCACATGTGTCATTAGCATCTGGAGAGGGCCCCTCTTTTGTAGGGAGGCGGGACCTTCGTGTTAGTTTCCGCACACTGAGGAGGATGAGGAGGCGGAACTGAAGAGCTGTGGGGCACGATCTTACATTGCAGTACCATTTAGAGCCATCGTTTTAGCGTCAATGAGTGAGTGTACACCCATGAAGAGCACGCCCTTCTTCTTCACCAGTGCCTCGTCGTGACGCAGATATGGCTGAAAAATGGCAAATACATTCTCTGATGATTTTAGCAATTCTCAAGCACAAAACCAGTTCAATTCAGGCACACAGGACTCGCTTATAGCGAGCTACAGAATCCTGTTCGTGACGCGCAAGTTGAGTCGCACAGAGCCAGAGGTTTTGGGGGTACTCGGCACCGAGCCGTCGACTTCTATGGGGTATGTCACGGCTTTACCCGGCAATTGAATCAGAGTCTATTTTACTATGTAGAAGTGTATAAACAATAAATATATGTATATATATATGTCACAATGACATGTATATATATATATATGTATTCTATGTGTGTATATTTTGTGTTTACAACGAAAGAAAGGGTTTTTTTTGTTGCAATATTTTGTTCCCATAGACTTACATTGGACTTCCGCAATCGGAATCGGATATCGACGATATTTAGTGCTATCGGCGATACAATTTCGATACGATATTTTTAGATATCGAGCAATATCGCTCAACACTACTGCCAAAGCATCGTCATTCCATTTGGTCAGGACTGCCCACTTTCGGAATTTCTGACAGTACAACTCAGCGTCCTCAAGCCCCTGATTTAATGCCAACAAGGTTTTTTCAGCTTGATCAGTGACATTAGGTTCATCGTACAATAACCCCAGAGCCAGAAAAAATGCATCAACATTACTCAAAACAGGGTCCCCAGGTGTTAGGGAAAAAGCCTAATCCTGAGGATCGCCGCGCAGGAGAGAGATGACAATTTGAACCTGCTGTGCTGCTTTCCCTGAGGACTTAGGTTTTAAGGCAAAATACAATTTACAGTTATTTTTGATATTCAGAAATTTAGCTCGATACCCCAAAAACAAATCTGGCATGGGGATCCTGGGTTCCACAACTGGCAACCTAGCAAGATAGGTAGCAATACTGAGAACCTCAGTGGCAAGCTGATCCACACGGGCAGACAACTGTGCAAACTCCATTGAGAGAGAAAAAAAATATCCTCCTCAGCACCCAGAGAAAAAAGAGGAAAAAAATGCAACAAACAGAAAAAAAAAAAATCTCTGAGCAACTCTGACAACCTTTTTTCTTTCCACACTATTTTGCCCTTCTGTGAGTACCATATAATTTTCAGTTTGGCCGGTGATACTGTTATGTTTTCGTAGCTGAGGAGAGCAGGCAAAAACGGCAGTACACCAGAGAGGTTGGAATCTACTGGTTGCAGTACCCTGACTAACCACCAAAACTAAAGGCAGCCGTGGAGCGTTCCTACGATGGTCCTAGACGCCTCGTCACAGCCTGAGAGGTTAACTACACCTAAAGATAGAAATAGGAAAGCTATCTGCCCGGAGCAGATCCCCAAAGAACATAGGAAGCCCCAAACATGTAATGGCGGTTAGACAAGAGGAAATACAGACACAGACAGAAAATAGTATGAGCAAACTTTGGGGCCCAATCTGCCTAGACAGAAAAAGGATAGGAAGGATACTTACTTCAATCCAAAAAAAACCTAAAAAAACCAACGCTACTAATTGCAAAAACACCTGAGATCACACGACCTCTACCACCTAAATTAGTTCTCTGGTGTAACAAAACTAAGCCGCAGCCACTGAAAAAACTGGAAAAGGCAAATGAACAAATAACAGTGACTCCAGAGGAACTGAGAGGAGCCCAAGCCCCCCGGGGAGGGGGACCTGGCTAACTTCACAGAAATGAAGAGAAATATGCAAATGGTAAGCACAAAAACAAAAAAAAAGAAAATATCTTATCTGAGAGCAGGAGAAGAGGCAAGACTCAGCAAGCTTCCAAGTGAACCAGGAAACAACGTTGAGACAAGAACAATTGATCACTGGCAACCATGATGGGAGGGAACCTCCCTTATATAAGACCAGTCTATGATTCCTGATTGCCAATCCTCATTGAATGGTTCAGTACTGTTTGTAACCACCAGAGGGAGATTCTGCTCAGAATTCATTTCTAAAACATTCACAACACATATGTATGAATCTTATTCTTCCCATTGAGCTGGCTCTTTAGGACCTGTCTTACCTTTGATGGTATTTGGATGTTGCTGCTTTCCTTGCCTCCTCATCATGGTTACCGTATCCCTGTGGGATGCCGAGGTACTTGTAGCATGTCTGTACATCTGCTACGTGCCCTGCTGGTAATTCCACTCCATCCGTCTTGACTACTTTGCCTCTCTTTATTACCAACCGGCTGCACTTCTCCAGTCCGAAGGACATCCCGATGTCTTCACTGTAGATCCTTGTCAGGTGGATCACTGAATACATATATATATACAGTATTCCTAGATAATAAGCTGAACTTGTCTTGGAATAAGTTACAGGAACTAGAGATCATTGTCCGCTGGGCCATAATGTGGTTAAGGGCCATTTCTGCATTGGGATCAGAAATCCAGAGTTTTATTCAAATACATGTAGAAGGGAAAGCCACCAAGCTTTATGAAAAGTCTTTCACAACCTTGGGTATGTGTACACATTAAGTATTTGCTGCAGGGTTTTTTGCATTTTCTCTGATCAGTTTGTCACAAAAACAGAAGGATTTCCTAGTACCAGCAAAGTTCATGAGATTCCTGAAGTCTCTTGTACACATTGCTTAGTTTTTCCTTTCAGAGTTGAAGGAAAAAGACTATTTCGATTCACCAATGTAAAACATCTGCTTCTTAACATGGCTGACATACACAGAATGAGGAAGAAGGGAGGAGTTACTGACATCAGAGCTTGGGATGCAGACAGGGAGAAAGGGAGGAAAAACTTCTAATAGGCAAACCTCATTTCATAGCAATGCAACAGCAACAATACAACACTGTTTGATTTCCAAGTCATGAGACATGACATCAACTTTACTAATGAATGGGAAAAAAGACTATGAAAAATGCTGCAAAAATGCATGTATATTATGCCGCATTTTTCCTGCCAACACTTCAGTATTTGTAGCAGAAATGTGTTAAGCAAATACTTAGAGTTTGGACATACTCTTGCTCTTCAAAAGAGAGCTATACAAACATGTGTGACTTCCTAGGCACTTCCATTGGTTCAGTAGAATCATTGAGCAGCTATTAAAGGAAAAATGTCTTGTAAAAAAACATGAATAACCTGCAGATTTTGGCTAATTCTGTAGGTTAATAGCATTTTTACACTGTGTGAATATTGTACTGAGAGTCCCACTGCTGGAAGGAAATAACGTTATTCTTCGCAGCAAGCTTGGTCTTTCAGTCATAGGGGTTGGCCGACACAGCTTCAGTCATTCCTCTCTGCATAAAGAGCAGTGGCTATAACCATACCCCCAGCATTGAATGACAGCCATCCCTTATGATGAAAAGGCTGTTTGTCAGCACAGAGACATAGATACAGCTACTAGAGTTAAGCGAAACAGGTTGTTCATTTACAGAAATCACCGATTTTCGCCAAAGTCGGGTTTCATGAAACGAAACCCGACCGTGGAGTGAGTTCGGTCACGTGTTCGGTGACCATTTTGCTGGAGTCTGTTTTCCCCTACACTTTAAAAGCATTTTCTCAGCCAATGAGCAAGGACACAGGCTGTGGGCAGCGGGATGACATAGCCAGCGGCCAGCACCATCTTAGAGAAGGGCATTGCAGAGATTGGCTGGCTTTCAGTGGCGTCACAGTGCATATAAAATCACTCAGCGCAAACCGCCATTTTACATCTGCCGAACTCAGTGTAGGGGAAGGTTGCTGGCGGTGCACCTGAGCAGGGAGAGCGTTAGGCAGGGCCTGAAAAAAAAAATTACTTTCTGCTGATAGCGATTAGCTGCACAGTGACTGTGCAGTGATGGGGAGGATTTTGCTGAGTGCAGCAACGCATGTTCTTAGGCTGCCTGCCTGCCAGTGACGCTGTAGAAATTGCTTGTGTGGAGCATCAGATCTGATTAGTAGGCTGCCTGCCTGTGATAAGGGGGCAATTAATTTGGTGGAGTAGCAGAGCTGCCTGCCAGTGATAGTGTACAAATTGCTTGTGTGGAGCATCAGATTTGATTAGTAGGCTGCCTGCCTGTGATAAGGGGGCAATTAATTTGGTGGAGTAGCAGAACTGCCTTCCAGTGACAGTGTACAAATTGCTTGTGTGGAGCATCAGATCTGATTAGTAGGCTGCCTGCCTGTGATAAGGGGGCAATTAATTTGGTGGAGTAGCATAGCTGCCTGCCAGTGACAGTGTACAAATTGCTTGTGTGGAGCATCACATCTGATTAGTAGATTGCCTGACTGTGATGAGGGGGCAATTAATTTGGTGGAGTAGCAGACCAGCCTGCCAGTGATAGTGTACAAATTGCTTGTGTGGAGCATCAGATCTGATTAGTACGCTGCCTGCCTGTGATAAGGGGGCAATTGCTTTGGTGGAGTAGCAGAGCTGCCTGCCAGTGACAGTGTACAAATGCTTGTGTGGAGCTCACAATGATTAGTAGCTGCTGACTGTGATAAGGGGCAATTAATTTGCAGGTAGCAGAGCTCCCTGCCAGTGACAGTGTACAAATGCTTGTGTGAGCATCACATCTGATTAGTAGCTGCCTGACTGTGGTAAGGGGGCAATTAATTTGTTGGAGCAGCAAAGGTGCCTGCCAGTGACAGTGTACAATTTGCTTGTGTGGATCAGCAGAGCTGATTACAAGCCTGCCTGCCAGTTCTAAGGGGGAAATTTCAGTTAGTTACCGAGTGTTCTGTTTTCCCCACACTGTATAGAGCTGTATGCTCCTCACAGTACCGTGTACCGGCTGGTATCAGGGACAAATACAGGCTGACTATCTGTGTGTGACTCCGGAAATATATACGGAGATTTACAATTCCCCCAACACTGTATACAGCTGTACGCTTCTGATACTGTACACTTTTTTGGTTTTTAATATCTAGTGTAATCCATACTGAGCCTGTGAGAGTCTGTGTTTGTTACTCTGCAAATATATACGGAGATTACAATTTTTCACCTTCACCGTATACAGCTGTACGCTTCTGATACTGTACCATAGATCTGCTGTTATTTTGGGTACATTTACACAAACATGAGGAACTATGGTGGAAGAGGTCGCGGATGTGGTCATGGGGGGGCCATCTGCTACTGATAGTGGTGGTGGTGGTGGTGCATCTGCTGGTAGTGCCAAAATCACAATAGCACCTAAGGCAGGAGGTGTTGAGCCTTCCTCATCGTCTGGCTCCAGAAGGCCTGGAAGGCTCCCTTTTAGTGTTGAGCATTCCGATACCGCAAGTATCGGGTATCGGCCGATATTCGCGTTATCGGAATTCCGATACTTAATTCCGATACTTTTTCAATATCGTATACCGGAATCGGAAGTTCCCATAATTCTTTGAGAGGCAATGTGATTTTAGTCAGCCAATGATGAATCTTATGAAGTGTGGGCACATCCTGTAATGCTGCGGTCATCTTAACTAATGGCATGGCTGTGATTGGCTGCTGAAATGATGTCAGAATGCACTATAAAAGGCGCCGCCGCCATTTTAGCGTCACTGTGCTGTGAACTCAGTTAGGGACAGAACGCTACTCTGCTGACTCTGAGGGACAGTTAGATATTGCGATTTTGTGTACTACTGTGCTTGAGGCAGGCTAGTTTACCAACAGGTCCTGCCCACATCCTTCTTCCTAGCGAGGATTCAACATCATCAGCCGGCGTTCCTGATCTGGCCACGGAGGCCAGAGATCACCGGCTTTCATCAACGGATGTAAGTTTCGTCTGCGGGCCATAGGAGGCTGAAGTCGGACTTTCTACTGCAAGTGACCCATCGGGGTTGTCAGCAGGCCAGAGGAGGCTGAAATTAGACTTTCTATTGCAAGTGACCCATCTGGGTTGTCAGGTAAAACCTGTGCAAACAGGACTATTTTCTCCACAGTGCACCACTAATACTCATTCATCTGAGCTGTCACCGGCCGGGACAGTGTCAATTTCTTCTGACCTTTCTGCATAAAAGGTTTTTTAGGATTTCTGCAGCGTTTTTCTGCTCCATCGTTAAAAGAGGACCTCTTTTACTTTTTCAGGGTTTGTCCATATTAATACCCATATGAATAAATACCTTATGCGTATTATGACTATTTAGTCCTTTGGTTTGGGGTTTACTACATAATAGACTACAGGCTTTTCTCATCACCTTTTTCTCACGGGTCTTAGTGCAATATTTATTTATTACTGTATTATTACATCTGCATCTCAAACTGTTCTACAGAGTGCGTCTGAATTTATGTATTGTTTTCCATTTGACACATGCATATTCCTATTTTTCTACAGATCCTTTTGTGTCTTGTAGTTTTTATGTGCGCAAACTATTTTTATTTTCAATTATAGAGGGCCATGTTATTGACTTTGCATTGACCTGTAAAAGATTTATGTTGTGCCACTGGCTATATGTATTCTAAAGGTGTACCCAGTCTCAACAGATCATTAGTCTGATTGTTCTTTGATTCTCCTAAATGTGAATTTGTCTGATTTGGTGTCAAACTTGACTTTGTCCCTATTTTTGTTTTGCCATGTGACCCAATGATTATACAAATCTATATAGGGTTTGGCATCATCAAAAGTAACAGAATATTAGCATGCATGCATATTTAGGATATAAAAGAGAAGTATCTTGTTGTGCCAGAGTGTTCCTAACTCCTGAATGGATATAAAACAATATGGTCTACGGATCAGGTAAAATCGAGGGTCCGCATGTCTATATTTTATACAATTTGAGTGGGCAAGGGTGGGATTTAGAGATTAGCCCATTCATGAAAGTTTTGGGAGCTGAGAACCTTCAGGAGTTGTTAACCATGCTTTGAGGTCGATTGAATGCCATGTCACTCAGGCAGCCAATCACTGCTGTCAAGCGCAATGGAAAGCAACACACGGTTGGTCCTGTGGCCAGCAGCACAGGAGGGGTAAGGGTAAAACATGAATATATTAGATTATGTTTTACTATTTGGAGCAAGTTTGAAGTTTTCTTTAAGGATTGGAAAACCACCTTCAGTTAGGAATCGGATCAATCAAACAGGGCACAATATGGAATAATGTGCGTTGTTATACACAGTAACTTACAAACGTGGTTCTCTCTGGCATCTATGTACATGGGCAAGTATTACTCTAATTTGGGTCTAATGTGTAGTTTATTGGGTGCAATATAGGCTCATTGTAGGACTGCAAAAACACAATTTGGTTCTTTGCAGGTAGAATATGGTACTTTATGCAAAGTATATGGCTGTGTGCAGGCACAGAATCGCACTGTCCTATGAAAACAAACTATGGGACTATTGTGGCATGGTATGGCGGTCTCTGGCCACTGTTTAGCATAATATAGTACTATATGGACATTGGACAACAACAACTTTTTAATGTGCTGGTATTGTTGTGGTTACAATTAAAGAAATATTCTCAATTTGTCTCTGGAGCAGGTCAGAGCTATGTTGCTCTTTACTTCTTTGTTTCTGATAGGATAGGCTGAGTTATAGTATTAGTAGAACTATAAAGTTCTGCTGTAACACATTCAGCTATTAGTGATTTCTTTTATAATGTACACTGCTATCACTGTATTTACGGTACATATAGAGATAATGGCACTTGAACAAGCACATAGCTCAGGATAGTCAGAGCTGTGATTAGGAGAACTGCTCTTGGAGAAGCTAGTGCTATAGATTGGTGATTTTGCAAGTAGAGATGGGCGAACCCGAACAGTAAAGTTCGGCATCCAGACCGAACACCTATGACCTAAGACCCGACATGAAATGACACTTGGTGTACATAGGGTTAACCATGTCTTTTCATGTCCTTTGCTATCTAATTTGCACAAACAATTAAATCAGACTATGTGTGCAAAATTTCACACCTGTAGGGGTTAATTAAAGGTGTAAATTCGTAGCAAAAAAGTCCGTTTTTTTTACAACGAATTAATTTAAACCCCTACAGGTGTGAATTTTTGCACACATAGACTGATTTAATTGTTTGTGCAAATCAGATAGCAAACGACATGAAAAGACATGGTTAACCCTATGTACACCAAGTGTCATTTCATGTCGGGTGCTTCTGTCTTTTCACTGAAGCCGGCTTTACCGGGCAATTGAATCAGAGGATATTTTACTATGTAGAAGTGTATAAACTATACATATATGTATATATATATGTCACAATGACATGTATATATATA
Organism: Oophaga sylvatica; assembly: GCA_033576555.1. Taxonomy (NCBI): domain Eukaryota; kingdom Metazoa; phylum Chordata; class Amphibia; order Anura; family Dendrobatidae; genus Oophaga; species Oophaga sylvatica. The sequence continues at coordinate 197,988,599 of JARQOD010000001.1, forward strand.
TATATATGTATTCTATGTGTGTATATTTAGTGTTTACAAGGAAAGAATGGGGTTTTTTTAGTTGCGATATTTTGTTCCCATAGACTTACATGGGACTTCCGGTATCGGTATCGGGTATCGCCGATATTTTAGTGATATCGGCGATACCATTCCGATTCCGATACTTTAGGATATCGGAAAGTATCGCTCAACTCTACTCCCTTTTCTTGGAGTAGGTAAACCACTTTTAAAGCGGAAGCATCAGGAACAGGTTTTGTCTTACTTTGCCGAAACAGCCTCCAGCTCTATCTCCTCCACTTCTGAAGTTTCAAAAGCTCCAAGCACTAAGTCTTCAGTGCAGGCTTCTGGTCAGGAACAACCCCTTTCCTTGTGTCTTTCACCCCCACGAAAAGTGAAGGATATGGCAGCCCACACTTCAGACTACTCCATGGAGCTCTTTTCACATACCATGCCTGGGTTATCAAGTCAAATCCTGAATTCCCCAGTCCAAGATTAATCTGACATGGAGTGCACTGATGCACCGCCACTGCTCTCTAATTTTGCTGGTACATTCATCCAGAGCACTGCATTGCCCTCACAGTCTACTAAGCCAGAATCTGACCCTGATGAAACTCAGGTGCCCCTTAACGCATACGATACCACCTTACATGATGACACAGAGGAAGGTGCAGATGAAATTGAAGAGGAAGTGATGGATGACCAAGTTGTTGACCCGGATTGGCATCCATTGTGGGAAGTGTGCCACTGGCAATAGCTCAGAAGAGGAGCAGGCATCGACATCGCAGCTGCGGTTATCTGGCAGGCCCATAGCAGTCCAAAAACGTGTTAAAAAAAGAAAAAGAGTTGCAGGACAGCTTGGCCAGACGGTCAAATTAGCACAGTGTGCAAGACCTGAAAATTTATCTCATAGTAGGAAGAGTGCAGTGTGGCACTTTTTTGACCAAAATCCTATTGATGAGCAAAGGTTATCTGTAAGAAGTGCGGAAGGACCTTTAGCCGAGGGAAAAATCTCCGAAAATTGAATACCAGTTGCATGCTTAGAAATTTAAACACCATGCACTTGCAAGCATGGACGGACTAAAAAACCTCACTTGGTTTGAACGCCTACATTGCCAAACTGATCTCATTAGAGATGATGCCCTTACGTTTGGTTGAAAGTGCAGCGTTCCGAGAGCTCATGGCCTACGCTGTCCCACACTATGACCTACCCAGTCGGCACTCCTTTTCTTTAGCCCACGGTATAGGCAACAGTTGGCAGTAGGCGTTCGACCCTCCTCTTCTTCCTCCTCCTCCAGAAGCAAAAGCTCGTCGACAGAGCGCAGATACACGAGCACTCCAGTCGCAGCTGCCAGTGTTGCACACGAGGGGTTCCATTATCGATCAGCTAGTGGCAAGCGTCTGCAGGCTGTTTTTAAGATAATGCTTTTGGGCGACAACAGATACACCGCGGAGGTACTGGCCGACTACTTGCAGTGAGAAACTGAGTCATGGCTGGCAGTCTACACCTTGAACCTGGTAGTGCAGTGCTTCATAAATAATTATCCGGAGTTACCAGCCCTGCTCCATAAGGTGCGAAGACTGTGCTCGCACATCCGTCGCTTTCCCCTAGTCTCCAGTCGTATGCAGAGTCTTCAGCGATCACTCCACCTCCCCAAGCACCGCCTAATCATAGACATTGCAACAAGGTGGAACGCAACCATGCACATGGTTGAGAGTCTGTGCGATCAGAGGCAGGCTGTAATGCATTTGTGGGAGGATCCACGGGAAGGCAGTTTGAGGACGGACATGGAGTTGTCGGATGTGCAGTGGTCAAAGTTGAAAGACCTCTGTAAAATCCTTCAGTGTTTTGAGGAATGCACACGGCTGGTATACGCAGATGACGCCATCATAAGCATGAGCATCCCACTTATGCGTCTGCTCATGCAAACTTTGCCGTACATTAAGGATCAGGTGTCTGCAGCGGAGGAGGAGGAGGAAGCAAGCATTTATGACAGTCAGGTATTGTCTGCTCAGAGAACTGTCCTGGACGAGGTGGATGAATAAGAGGAAGAGGAGGAGGATGAGAATGAGGGGGATGATTATTTTGGGGAAGATGATGCTTCTCAGGTGTCAAGAGAAAATGTTGGCTTGCCAAGGTTAGGTACAGAGTTTGTGCGTGAATGGAGGGATGTGGATTTGACAGAAAGTGCTCCTTCACCCACCACTGGCAGTGCATCATTGACACCTGGAACATTGGCCCACATGTGTGATTATGTCTTGCGGATCCTAAAAAGGGACCTCCGCATTGCCAAAATTATGAAGGATGACGAGTACTGGTTGGCCAGCATCCTCGATCCACGCTATAAAGACAAATTACAGAACATCATGCCACAGGAGAACCTAGAGCTAATATTGGCGAACAAACAAGCAACTCTGGTAAACCGTTTGTTAGAGGCATTCCCAGCACACAGCAGCGGTGCAGATTCTTCCACGAGTCGTACTGGGCCAAATGGAAGAGGTTTTCATGGTGCACACAGCCGAAGTGGCGTTGGAGACAGAGGTTTCATGACCATGTTGTGGACTGATTTCTCGAGTACCGCTCACACGTCTGGTAATACTGAATCGATTGCAACAGACAGGAGACAACAGTTGTCAACTATGGTTCAAAATTACCTCTCCTCCCCTATCGATGTTCTCCCTCACAGTTCATTCCCCTTTGACTACTGTGCCTGTAAGCTGGACACCTGGCCTGAATTGGCACAATATGCCTTACAGGAGCTCGCTTGCCCTGCTGGTAGTGTGCTATCAGAAAGAGTCTTCAGTGCTGCTGGATCAATCCTGACAGAAAGAAGAACCCAGCTGTCGACCCAAAATGTTGGTGATCTCACCTTCATTAAAATGAACCATGCCTGGGTTTCAAAGGATTTTGTACCACCTTCCCCTGATGACACATAGGTTGCCAGCAAAATGGCTCGCTTTGTCCTCCTCTTTCTCCGACTTCTCCAATTCCTCCATTTGAAGCTGCTGAACGTCCAGTCTACACCTCAACATATGCCAGTTTTTCTACCTCCCTAACTGGGCTGTACCCCCTAGTGCCGGGGTCAGCACCTGGCGCATCCGGGCAAGTGACAGTGCCCTGAGCAGGTGAGGGTGCCCACTCGCCATTAGAGACACCGGAATACTATGAGGGGCCCTGTGCCAGTTCCCACAGCCCACAAGTGTGCCCCCACTGCTAGCTCAGGGCCCCAACACTTGCAATACTTACCTCTCCCTGCTCCACCGCTGTGACGTTTTCCTCGTTTCCTGACAGAGACATTCAGGTCAGAGAGCGTGATGACGTCACGTCTGTGCGCCCTCTGCCTAAACAGTCACAGTGCAGAGAGCTGTAAGATGGTGACGCTGAGGAGTCCTGAGTAGCACTGCCCAGTGCCCAGTGAGGAGAGGTATTTCATTTTTTTTTCATGGTTGGAGCAATATATGGGGAACATTATACACTGGAGCATCATATATGGGGCCCGTCGTATACTAGAGCATCATATGGGGTTCATTATTTATGGGGCATCATATAGGGTATGGAGCATCATGTGGAGCCCATTCCGTATGGAGCAATATATGGGCCTCATTATTCTGTATAGAGCAATATATGGGGCTCATTATTCTGTAGGTGCACTATGTGGTGCCCATAATACTGTATGGAGGACTATACTGTCTGTTTTTGAGCTATTGTAGAATTTAAAATAGATATCAGTCATGTAATGTAAGAAGAGAACTATTTGTCATTGTACTATACCTATATTTCTCTGCCGTATCGAAGTATCATGAATTGTGGTATGTGTTAAAGGGGCCCAATGAGACTCTTTGGCCCGGGGCCCACGAAAACCTGGAGCGAGCACTGCCCCCCTCACAACTTTAGCCAAATAACCCCAGTTTTCAATGCGTTACTATTATTATAAAGTTAATTAAGGTTGCCAAGCTTAAGTAATAAGAATTGATGTAGTTGGCATTGAAATGGGCACCGTAGGTGTGTTTACTGTCCTCCACTCCCTGCCGACTTTTATTCCCCATTGACTTGCATTGGGGTCGGATTTTCGACTCCGACCCGACCATTTCCGTTAGTCGGCCGACTTCGTTCAACTCGACTTTTGAGAAAGTCGGGTTTCAGGAAACCCGACTTGACCTGAAAAAAAGAAAAGTCGCTCATCTCTAACAGCCACCATTAACTGTATACTGAACGATGACTAAAGCTGTGCTGGTGCCACCCATGACTGAAAGACCAAGCCTTCTGGGAGGAATAAAGTTCATTACCTACTGGTAGCAGGGCTCTCAGTGCAGCAGCTGCATGGTGTCAAAACGCTATTAACCTTCAGATTAATCCCATAACAGCAGGTTATTAGAACTTTTATAAATGACAGTTTCCTTTAAGAAGCGTGTTGGAAAAGTCCAAAGGTAATGGAGGCCCTATGCCAAAGATCTCATGTTCTTTCTATCTGGCTCAAATATTTAGCAAGAAATGGAATTCTTAACACCGGTTTAAAAATAAAATTGTCTTAAAAACTATTTAGATTTTTTTTTAAACTAAATCATTTTATTGCAGGTAAGCTCATTATGGCACTGAACCATTGGTAGTTTATGGCTTCTTCCTCTCATCATCATTTTTTCCCAGAGTTTATGAGGAAAATTTCACGTGTTCAACCTCTTCATGACATTTGACATACATTTGCATCATGGTAGAGAAGAGGTTCCTGCAAAATGATGTAAATTTATGTCATGGGGATCATGCAGGTTCAAGAGTGCGGAAGCTCGGCATAGATTATAGCGAGCACCACCTCGGGCACTTTAACCCTCTTAATTCGGTGATAGATAGGAACTGATAGGTGCCATGGCAACCCTGAGTCGTCAGGATGACCTCCAGGTCAGTCAGCTGCAGCAAGTCTGTTAGACCATGCTGAGAGCATGGTCTAAGAAGCTTTAGTCATTGCAGCACTGACAATTATAACGCATTGTATGCACTATACAGGTGATCAGAGTAAAAGTTAAAATCTTGTGATGAGCGAGCATGCTCGTCACTACTCTTTACTTGCTCAAGCATCAATGTGCATGGGATTCCCATTATTTGGTGAGTATTTTATGAATGTTCAAACAAGAGCTCAAGTCCCCTTCCTGCATGTTTGGAGCTTTGTAGACAGCCAATGAACATGTGGGATTGCCAGACAGTCACTGTAATGCCGTAGCCATCTTGGTTGTGGTATTACTGTGATTGGCTGGTGCATAGCATCATCAAGTCTATATAAGACTCATTGCACCATGCTTGGCACACTGTATCCCTGACACAAGCAGCGTAGGGAGAGGTGCTGATGAGAGAGGGACAGAAATGCAGCTGCGTATTAGCCACATTTATATTTCTGTGAAGTACAACAGTCCTACTTGTGGCTGATTCTATTCAATATTAATCACTTAACGACCGCCTTTTAATGACTGTGGTTAAGGGTAATTAAACTACAGCGCCGTGAATTCATGGCGCTGTGGAAAAAGTATACAGCACCCCCAGAGTCGGATTTTCTCCGGGGTCTCGGCTTCCGGGGGTAGCCGAGACCCCAGAGAACATGATTCGGGTCGGTTTTTACCGACCCCGCTTTTGTGATCGCCGTTATTAACCATATAACAGCTACCGCAAAAAAAAGCAGTTTTCTCTTTCTCTCTCCTCTGGTGTGATCGCCCCCGGTACCTCCTGGTGTCCCCAGACCCTCCTTCCTCCTCCAGTGGGCGCCGCCATCTTGTTTCGGGAAGAAAATGGTGGGCGCGTGCGCAGTGCGCCCGCCGAATCTGCCGGCCGGCAGATTCATTCATTCAGTGAAAGTACATTTTGATCACTGTGATAAACCCTATCACAGTGATCAAAATAAAAAAATAGTAAATAAACCCGCCCTTTATCACCCCCTTAGTTAGGGAAATATAATAAAATAAAGAAAATATATTTATTTTCATTTTTCCGTGAGGGTTAGGGTTATAATTAGCGTTAGGGTTGGAATTAGGGTTAGAATTAGGGTTAGGGTTTCAATTAGAGTTGGAATTAGGATTAGGGTTGGGAATAGGGTTAGGGTTGGGATTTGGGTTAGAGTTGGAGCTAGAATTAAGCGGTTTCCACTATTTAGGCACATCAGGGGGTCTCCAAACACGACATGACGTTCAAAAAGTCAAATGGTGCTCCCTCCCTTCCAAGCCCTGCCATGCGCCCAAACAGTGGTTTACTCCAACATATGGGGTATCAGCGTACTTAGGACAAATTGCACACCAATTTTGGGTTTGTAATTTCTCCTATTACCCTTGGAAAATATAAAATATTTTTTTGAGGAAAAAAATGATTTTTTATTTTCAAGGCTCCGCGTTTATAATTCTGTGAATTATGTGTGTGCTCAACACACATCTAGATAAGCTCCTTGGGGGTCTAGTTTCCAAAATGGTGTCACTTGTGGGGGGTTTCTACTGTTTAGGCACATCAAGGGCTCTGCAAACACAACATGATGCCCGCAGAACATTCCATCAAAGTCTTCATTACAAAATGGCGCTCCTTCCATTCCAAGCTCTACCATGCTCCCAAACAGTGGTTCCTCCCACATATGGGGTTTCAGTGTACTCAGGAAAAGTTGCACAACAACTTTTGTGGTCCAATTTCTCCTATTACCCTTGGGAAAATAAAAAATAGTGGGCTGAAAATAATTTTTGAGGAAAAAAATGATTTTTTATTTTCACGGCTCTACGTTGCAAACTTCTGTGAAGCACTTGGAGGTTCAAAGTGCTCTCGACACATCTAGATAAGTTCCTTAAGGGGTCTAGTTTCTAAAATGGGGTCACTTGTTGGGGTTTTCTACTGTTTAGGCACATCAGGGGCTCTCCAAACGCGACATGGCGTCCAGCCAATTCTGCTTTGAAAAAGTCAAACAGCACTGGTTCCCTTGCTACCTCTGCCGTGCGCCCAAACAGTGGTTCACCCCCACATTTGGGGTATCGGCGTATTCAGGAGAAATTGCACAACAAATTTTGTGGTTCATTTTCTCTTTTAACACTTGTGAAAATAAAAAAAAATGTTTCTGAAGTAAATTTTTTGCAAAAAAAGTTGAATGTTAACTTTTTCCTTCCACATTGCTTCAGTTCCTGTGAAGCACGTAAAGGGTTAATAAACTTCTTGAATGTGGTTTTGAGCACCTTGAGGGGTGCAGTTTTTAGAATGGTGTCACTTTTGGGCATTTTCTATCATATAGACCTCTCAAAGTGACTTCAAATGTGATGTTGTCTGTTATGAATGTGCTAGAGATGGTTTCTGAGCAGAGGCTCCCTCTGGTGGTTACAGACAGTACTGAACCTTTCAGCGAGGAATGGCAATCTGGGATCGCTGACTGGTCTGATATAAGGGAGGTTCCCTCCCATGATGGTTGCCGGTGATTTGGGGGCTTCCTATTTTCTTTGGGGATCTGCTCCGGGGCAGATAGCTTTCCTCTTTCTGCCTTTAGGTGTAGTTATCTCTCAGGCTGTGACGAGGCGTCTAGGATCAACGTAGGAATGCTCCACGGCTACCTCTAGATGTGTGGTTAGTTCAGGTTACTGCCATCCAAAAGGTTCCAGCCTCTCTGGTGTATTGCCGTTTTTGTTTTTTCTCCTCAGCTACCTAAACATAACAGTTGTCCCTAAAAAAATGGTGTTGTAAAAATGAGAAATTGCTGGTCAACTTTTAACCCTTATTACTTCGTAAAAAAAAAATTTTGCTTCCAAAATTGTGCTGATGTAAAGTAGATATGTGGGAAATGTTACTTATTAAGAAATTTGTGTGACATATCTCTCTGTTTTAAAATTGCTAAATTTTCTCTATATTTCTTTTTTTTTTCTTAAATAAACGCAAGTTATGTAAAAAAAATTACCACTAACGTGAAGTACAATATATCACGAAAAAACAGTCTCAGAATCAGCGGAATTCGTTAAAGCGTTCCAGAGTTATAAACTCATAAAATGACAGTGGTCAGAATTGTAAAAATTGGCCCGGTCATTAAGCTGCAAATTAGCTCTGTCACTAAGGGGTTAATACTGATGTTAGCAGCACTTAGGCCAGAGTCAGACCCAACGTATAAAAATACGGACCATATTGTATGGACGTAATATGCAGAAAAGTTCCCTGAACAGTGTTCCTTTTTCATCCATTGTCAAGGTGTGGCTTGACAATGGATGTTCCTGTTGTTCCTGGGGCGAGGGGTGTGAGAGAGATTGAATAGTAACTGAGCCAACCTGGAGGAGGACATGCAGATCGAGGATAGCAGCACACAGAGGGAGGGATGTGTAGTACCACAACAGGCAGGAAGAAGCTTTGTGGTGGCTGCAGACAGTAGGCGGGCAACCATTACTTGTAAAACCAGCATGACAGAAGTTGGCAGTACAACTGTTAGGTCTTCCCGAGTCTGGTTGTTTTTTAAAGACTATGCTGATAACCCCAAACAGGCTATTTGCACCACCTGCCATGCCCGCATCAGCAGGGGTAGCCAAACTACCAGCCTGACCACCATCAGCATGATCAGGCACATGGCAGTAAAGCAACCAATTTTGTGGGCTGAACCCAAGGCTCCAGGAACAGTGTCTGCGTGTGACACCACTGCTTCTTGCACTGTTGTGCGTGCAAGAAAATCCCTTGTTCACGGTGCATACGAAGATGTCTCCTGCCCAGCACCTGTCGTTGGCCACATTCAACTTGCACCATCATCAAGCATGTCCACGTCCATGTCCGAGTGCAGCCTTCAGTTGTCCATACCCCAGTTATTGGAACGCAAGCGGAAATGTGCAGCCAACTACCCACAGGCCACAGTACTTAATTCCCACATTTCTCATCAGCTTGTGCTCAAAATGTTGCCTTTTAGGCTTGTGGAGACATAAGCTTTCCACAACCTGAAGGTACTTGTTCCCCAGCCGTCACTATTTCTCCCGGTGTGCCGTACCGGCATTACGCAAGCACAGGTCCACAACATTACCCGTGCCTCAACAATGCTGTTACTGGGAATGTCCTCCTAAGCACAGACACGTGGACACATGGACAAGTGCTCGTTGTCAGGAACTGTACATCTCGCTGACAGCACACTGGGTTAACATAGTGGAGGCTGTGACCCAGTCGGAACTTGGAAGACCATGTCACAGAAGAATGGAGGAGACAGGTTGTGGATGGCTTTGTATGTCATAGTTAGGGTTTTAAACTGTATCCTCTGGGCAATACGAAGCCAGTGAAGGGCTTTGCAGAGAGGAGAGGATGTGGAATAATGGCACTTGGGATGGAACACGTCTTACCGATGCCGAGGATTGCGAGCCCTAGGTCGATCTGGGTTGTCCCCACAGTCTACAGGTCCTGCACCTTCACCTCCTCCTTTTCAGCCTCCATCTCCCATATAAACACATCAGTCTCAAGCTGGAAGCTCTTGCAGCACTGCCTCATCCAAGCGGCAACAGGCTGTACTGAAGCTAAAATGCTTAGGTGACAAATCGCGCAATGCTGAAGAGTTGTGGACATCTCTGAAAGAGCAGGCAGAAATGTGGCTGACATCACTGAACCTGCAGCCAGGCATGGTAATGTGCGACAATGGCAGGAAGCTGGTTGCGGCTCTGAGGCGAGATGAGTTCACACACGTACCATGCCTGGACCATGTGCTTAACCTCGTTGTTCAACTTTTATTACAAAGTTGCCCGGAGCTGCCAGATCTGTTTGGGAAAGTATGCCGCCTGTGCGCCAATTTTAGAAAGTCAGCTACAGCTTCAGCCACCCGTGCCATGCTTCAGCAGAGTTTGAAGCTTCAGGCTCACCAATTGGTGTGTGATGCGACTACCAGCGCATTGGAACACTACACTGCAGATGTTGTAAAGGATTTGTGAGAAGAGGGCAATTGATGACTACCAGCATCAACAAGGCCGTCGTCGGTATTCAGCTCAGAGTCCACACGTACAGTAAGACCTCAGGAGTTGACATGGTTGTCAGACATATGTACCATCACAAAACTTTAAGGACTCCACCAAGATGGTGAACGTCAATGATGCCATAATTAGCATCAAAACCCCCGTCTATGTGTTCCAATAATAATAATCGTTTTTTATAGAGCGAAACATATTCCGCAATGCTTTACAGTTTAACAGTTTCAAACACAACAGTCCTAAATAACAACATTAAAAATAAGGCAATAATTAAATCTAATTAAACAACACCTGATCATGAGCGCTTACAATCTACAATGAGGTGGGGGGAGATACAAAGTACAGGTGTATATTTACAATGATGCATTTACAATCTGTATTTACAATCTGTATTTACAGTATGGCACACATGGCTGAGTTTAGGTTATGCAGCCTTTCACGTGACTGTCGCATTATCGAAATTTTGGGTGACAGGCAATACTGATTGGTGACACTTCTAGACCCAAGCTATAAGGAGAAATTTATATATCTTATTCCCGAGGCAGACAGGTGTACTAAAATGTTGCACTACCAGAGGGCCCTTGTTGTAGCATTATTAAAAAAATTCCCATCTGAAAACGCTGGCTGCAGATGTCACAGTTCGTTGGACAAGCAAGTAGTACAGGTGAGAGAGAGCCAACTCAAATCCAGCAGAGGCAGTGGAACACTGGCAAAGTTCTGGGAGAGTTTTATCAGACCTTCCCATCGCCTTGGCCCTGAGGCACGGGGTACTCTCACAAGGATTGCAAAGTTTTGAAGATGCTGAGGGTGTACTTATTAGGTATCCAAGCTGGACACGTGTCATGAACTGTCATGAAAAATGTGATCTTTTTTTCTTTCATTGCTTAACGTTATAAACTTCTGTGAAGCACCTGGGGGATCAAGGTGCTCAATACACATCTAGATAAGGTCGCAAAGGGATCTAGTTTCCAAAATAGTGTCTCTTGTTTAGGCACATCAGGGGCTCTTTAAACACGACATGGCATCCCCTAATTAGTACAGCAGGTTTTGCAATCCAAAAGTCTGCATTGCGCCCAAGCAGTAGTATTCTCCCACATATCGGATATTAGTGTACTCAGGTGAAATTGCAAAACAAATTGTATGAAGCAATTTCTCCTGTTATCCTTATGAAAATGCAAAATAATGCAAAATATGGAGCTAAAAAAGATTTATTTTGGAAAAATGTGATTTTTTTTTATTTCCACAGCTTTACGCTTTAAACTTCTGTGAAGCACCTGTGGGTTCAAGGTGCTCAATACACATCTAGATAAGTTCCATAAGGGGATTAGTTTCCGAAATGGTGTTACTTGTGGGGGTTTTCCACTGTTTTTTCACATCAGGGCTATTCAAACGCGACATGGCATCCTCTAAATATTCCATCAAATTTTGCATTCCTAAAGTCAAATGGTGCTCCGTCCCTTTCAAGCCCTGCCGTGTGGCCAAACAGTTGTTTTCCCCCACATATTGGGTATCGGTGTATTCATGAGAAATTGCACAAAAAATTGAATAGCACAATTTCTCTTTTTACCCTTATGAAAATGCAAAATATGGAGCTAAAAAGATTTATTTGGGAAAAATATTATTTTTTTTATTTTTACTATTTTTTATTTTTTTATTTCCAAGGTTCCATATTATAAATTTATGTGAAGCACCTGTGGGTTCAAGGTGCTCAATACACATCTAGATAAGTTTCCTAAGGGGTCTAGTTTCCAAAATGGTGTCACTTGTTGGTGATTTCCACTGGTTAGGCACATCAGGGGCTCTCCAAACGCGACATGGCAACCGTCAATTATTCCAGTATATTTTACATTCAAAAAGTCAAATGGCGCTCCTTCCTTTCCAAGCCCTGCTATGTGCCCAAACAGTAGATTTCACCCACAGATGGGGTATTGACATGTTCAGGAGAAATTGAACAACAAAATGTATGGTCCATTTTCTCCTGTTACTTTTACAAAAGTAAGAAAAATTAAGTCTAAAGGAAAATTTTTGTGAAAGAAAAGTAAATGTTTATTTTTTCCTTCCCAATTCCCAAAAATTCCTATAAATCACTGGAAGGGTTAATAAACTTCTTGAATATGGTTTTGAGTACCATGTATGGTGCAGTTTTTAGATTGATGTCACTGTTGGGTATTTTCTTTCATATAGTCCTTCAAAATGACTTCAAGTGTGATGTGGTCCCTAAAAAAAATCGTTTTGTAAACTTTGTTGAAAAAATGAAAAATTGCTGGTCAACTTTTAACCTTTATAACTTCCTAACAAAAAAAATGGTTCCAAAATTGTGCTTATGTAAAGTAGACATGTGGAAATGTTATTTATTAACTATTTTGTGCGATATGCCTCTTTGATTTAATGGCATAAAAATTGAAATTTTGAAAATTGCAAAATTTTCTAAATTTTTGCAATATTTCTTTTTTTTTCAACAAATAAACGCAAGTCATATCAAAGAAATTTAACTGCTATCATAAATTACAATATGTCTCGAAAAAACATTTTCAGGATCATCGGGATCCATTGAAGTCTTCCAGAGTTAATATCTCATAAAGTGACAATGGTCAGAATTTTAAAAATTAGCCTGGTCATTAAGGTGAAAACAGTCTTGGTCTCAAAGGGGTTAAACATTACAAAAGGGAAAATGTGCCAATGCAAAAGTTTGGGCTCCCTTGGATATTTCTGTGCTCAGATAACTTTGACCAAGGTTTCAGACTTTAATTAACCTATTAGGGTTATGGCTTGTTCACTATCATAATTAGGAAAGCCCAAATAATATAACTTTCCCAGCTTTACAAACACTCAGCCTCCTCTAACTTTGTGACAAATATCAGCAGGTATGGGTTCTTCTAAGCAGCTGCCTAACATTGTGAAAATGAATGTAGTGGAGGCCAACAAAGCAGGAGAAAGCTATAAGATGATAGCAAAGCGTTTTAAAGTTACCCTTTCCTCAGTTCAAAATGCAATTATGTAATGGCAGTTAACTGAAACAATGAAGGTCAAGGTAAGGTTTATAAGACCAAGTGAGATTAGTGAGAGTCGCTCGTAGGTAGAGATAAACGAACCTTTCAAGGTTCGGTTTGGCAAATGTCCCGATGTTCACCGAACATATTCGTCAAACAGTTCTTCAAATATATCCAAACCCCATTGAATTCAATGGGAGGCAAAACCAAATGGATAGAAAAACCTTAAGGTGGTACACAAAGCTTCCCAAATAGCTAAAATTAGGGGCAGACATGAGGAAAGGTGGCATAAATTGACTCAGAGTACAAACAGTATAATTGTGCAGCATGGATGCATGGGACAGGGATTGGACCAGAATTTCTAACTGAACCATTGATCAATAACAGGTGGATGAGTGACAGGTGTAGGCCAGGAAAGATGTATATCTTAGTATTGTGTTAGCCAGTAGATAGAAAAATATTTAGAATTGAGAGTCCTCAGTGGTTGATACCTTTTAATAGCTAACTGAAAAGATGGTAACAAATTGCAAGCTTTCGAGACTACTCAAGTATGGCCTTTTGCATCAATTGAGGAATTTGCTTCCAAGACCCTGTGAGAGTATCACAAAAATTACCAGACCCCAATCAGAGACAATAAAACTTTCACACTCCTTATCTATGAACTGTTCCAATATTTATGTTCATCTCTATTTTCCATATTGACAGTTCTGCTTTACGTCACTTGTCTTATCTGTTGCATTGCTTCTGTGCTGTGTTGTGTATAAATATGTGATTCTTCAGATTTTGTATTAGTCTTTGCCTGATGAAGAGACCTGAGTAGTCTCGAAAGCTTGCAACTTGTTACCATCTTTTCAATTAGCCATTAAAAGGTATCAACCTCTGAGGACTCTCAATTCTAAATATTTTTCTTAGGTGTAGGCCAGGTATTCTAAGAGGCCTGCCAAATTCAAGCAAAACACATGAAGGAAACCCAACTTGCAGTCCAAACATTTCCAAAAATTAGGGACAGACATCATGAAAAGTGGCATTACCCACAGTAGAAATTTGATAATGCCTCAGCAGCAGTCAGCCATGGGCCATGCATGATGTATCCAGATATGGGCCAGCAGTTTCAGCTTTGAATATAGGTTTCAGTTTAGATGAGGTGGCAGTTCCGAATCCCAGCGTGACTGCAATAAACCTTCAGAAAGATTTAGCATTCTCTGGGGTTGTGGTAAATTGTTTTACTGTTCAGAGACACTATACAAATACGGCCTTTATGGAAGAGTCATCAGAAGAAAACCTATCATGCTTCCTGACAATAAAATTGAGTGTTAGAAGTATGCAAAAGAACATCTAAACAAGCCTGATGCATTTTCTTATTCTGGCTTTTCCTAACGATGATAGTGAACAAGCCATAACCCTAGCAGGCTAATTAAGGTCTGAAACCTTAGTCCTTGTTATCTGAGCACCCAAATCTCCAAGGGTGAACAAACTTTTGTATCAAACTATTTTATTTTTATAATTTATAAAATTTAAAAGATTAATATATATACAGTTGTGCTCAAAAGCTTACATACCCGGCAGAATTTTTGCTTTCTTGGCCTTTTTTCAGTGAATTTGAATGATAACACCAAATCTTTTTCTCCATTCATAGTTAGTGGTTGGGTGAAGCCATTTATTGTCAAACTACTGTGTTTTCTCTTTCTAAACCATAATGACAGCATAAAACATCCAAATGACCCTGATCAAAAGTTCAAAAAACCCTGGTGATTTTGGCCTGATAACATGCACAGAAGTTGACACAAATAGGTTTGAATGGCTACTAAAGGTAACATCCTCACCTGTGACCTGTTTGTCTGTAATCAGTGTGTGCTTAAACGCTGAGTGATTTTCTGGAATCCAGAAAGACTATTGCATCTTTCATCCAGCCACTGGTGTTTATGGATTGTGAGTTATGGGGAAAGCAAGAGAATTGTTAACAGATCTACCGGAAAAGGTAGTTGAACTGTATAAAACAGGAAAGGGATACAAAAAGATATCCAAGCAATTGATAATGCCAGTCAGCAGATTTCAAACTGTGATTAACAAATGGAAAATCAGGGGCTCTGTAAAAACAAAACCACAGTCTTTTAGACCAACAAAAATTTTGTCAACAACTGCCAGGAAAATTATTCGGGATGCAAAGAAAAACCCACAAATAACATCGGTTGAAATACTGGACTCTCTGAAAACTAGCGGTGTGGCTGTTTCAAGATGCACAATAAGGAGGCAATTGAAGAAAAATGACCTGCATGGTCGAGTCATCAGAAGAAAGCCATTACTGCGCAAATGCCACAAAGTATCTCATCTACAATATGTAAAACAGCACAGAGACAAGCCTCAAAACTTCTGGAACAAGGTAATTTGTAGTGATGAGACCAAAATTGAACTTTTTGGCCACAACCGTAAACGTTACATTTGGAGACAGGTCAACAAGGCCCATGATGAAAGGAACACAATTCCTACTGTAAAGCACAGATAGATCGCTGATATTTTAGGGATGTTTGAGCTACAAAGGCACAGGAAACTTGGTCAACGTTGAAGGAAAGATAATTGCAGCATATTATAAGCAAATACTGGAGGCAAATTTGCAATCATCAGCCCCGAAGCTACGCATGGAACGTACTTTGACATTTCAACATGACAACAATCCAAAACACAAGGCCAAGTCAATCTGTCATTGGCTACAGCAAAACAATGTGAAGGTTTTGGAGTGGCCATCTCAGTCCCCTGTCTTCAATTTCATATTTGGGGAGATTTCAATCTCGCAGTTCATACGAGACAGCCCAGGAATTTACAGGAACTGGAGGCTATTTGCCAACAAGACTGGGCAGCTTTACCATCTGGGAAAATAAAGAATCTCATCAACAACTAGAACAAAAGACTTCAAGCTGTCATTGATGTTAGAGGGGGCAATACATCGTATTAAGAAATGGGGTAAGTGAACTTTTGATCAGGGTCATTTGGATGTTTTGGGTTGTAATTATGATTTAAAAAGAAAAAACAGTAGTTTGACAATAAATGGCTTTACCAAATTTTGACCAGGGGTGCACAAACTTTTACATGACACTGTATTTGATGATCAAGGGTAATTTAGGTATAATAATTATTTAACGCATAAACATCAACTTGAATTAACAGGGAATATTTATCTACTCCAACATGTGGTAGGTTACCAGTGACCATTCAGTTCTCAAAGGGCATTCTAGAAAACAGGAGTCTTGGGCATTTACCTAGTTTTCCAGACTCTAAAACTAACCTTAATAAAGAGAGAAATAAAGAGAAAAAATATGTAGAAATTATTCTGGAATACAGAACAAAGAGTAAGAGATATGTAGAGAGAATATCTTGCCCTTCATACAACTTTTACTTATTATTTATACGAGCCTCTATACTTTACTAGCTTCTTTAGTGATCGATTGATTACATTGATTTTTCTTTTCCTTTCACAAACCAGTTCTTTATGGCCAGGACAATGAATGTAATGAATATGTGTCCTATAGATGTCATTGCTGCTTTACTATTTCTTAACTTGCCACAATTTTCAACCTCAGACATTTAATTTTGCTAATGGAACACTGGCAAGAACCCAGACTAGAACTCAGAATCGTGAACAAGAAGCATGTATGGAGAGCAGAGATAAATACAAGCTGCATTAAAAATTTCTAAGGCTATGTCAAGATTACCGGGCATACCCTTAGCTTTCTATGAGAGGTTTGGAGGCTTTTCTAATGTAAGCAATGGTTCACATTACTTCTTAAGATCATTACATGTTGATGCTTTTTTTGAGTGTAGTAAAAATCTCAGATAATATTTTGCCCTCCATATGACTTTATAGAAAAAATGGCACAAAAAAAGTTAACTACTATTAGACATAGCAGATTCTCATGTATCTGATTGTTTATGAGATTCTACATTACCACAAATTGAGCTCATATGTTGATTCAGGGGCAGACACTGACAGCTTGAGGCAACTGTGCAAGAAATGTGTCTGGGCCCCTCTTCTCCTTCTATGGTGACAAAGCTACATAATATATATATATATATATATATATATATATATATATATATATATAAAGCTGAATGTATGTATGTGTGTATGTATGTGGGTATGTTTGTCCGGGATTGGAATCCGCACCGTCGCACTTACGGGCATGAAATTTTGCACGCCCGCACGTCTCGACCCCGAAAGCGTCCTAGGCTATGTTTTGAATCGAAATTTTAACCCTGCGCGTTCCAAATCGCCAAACAATTTTGGCCCTATCTACATAATGGGGAGAAAGCTGAATGCTTGTGTGTATGTCCGGCATAGGAATCTGCATTTACGGGCATGAAATTTTGCACACCCGCACGTCTCGACCCCGGGAGCGTCATAGGCTAGGTTTTGAGTCGAAATTTTAACCCCGAGCATTCCAAATCGGCAAATAATTTTGGCCCGGGATAGGAATCTGCACCGTTGTACTTACGGGCATGAAATTTTGCATGCCCGCACATCTCAACCCCAGGAGCATCATAGGCTATGTGTTGAATGGAAATTTTAACCCCTGCACGTTCCAAATCGCCAAACAATTTTGGCCCTATCTACATAATGGGGAGAAAGCTGAATGCTTGTGTGTATGTCCGGCATAGGAATCTGCATTTACGGGCATGAAATTTTGCACACCCGCACGTCTCGACCCCGGGAGCGTCATAGACTAGGTTTTGAGTCGAAATTTTAACCCCGCGCATTCCAAATCGGCAAATAATTTTGGCCCGGGATAGGAATCTGCACCGTTGTACTTACGGGCATGAAATTTTGCATGCCCGCACATCTCAACCCCAGGGCATCATAGGCTATGTGTTGAATGGAAATTTTAACCCCCGCACGTTTTGGTGTGTGATTTTTATGTGCAGAATAAATTTTTGTTAACATAGTCTATTTTGTTACAGCTAACAGCAGTTATTAATTAACCCGGGCGAAGCCGGGTACTACAGCTAGTATATATATATATCCCCACACACATACATATATATATTACATAGTCTCCTCTATTATGCATATTGCCATCTCTTATTATACAGTGCCCCCTCTTGCTATGTACAGCACCGTCACTTACATATTGGATTATATAGAGCCCTGTTTTTTATTACATACCACCCTGTCTTGTTAGCTGTATAATTCAATGATGGCTGATGGAGCATGGGAAAGTTTCTTTTCTAATGGAGGAGCTGATGGACTGGTAGTCTGGTCACCAGCTCCTCCATCAGCAGTCATTTTATATCTAACAAGAGGGGACTATGTAAGAAAAGAGGGCGTTGTAAATAACAAAAATAACAATAATACACTATGTAAGAGACAGCACTGTACATAACAGCAGAGGAAGCTATATAATATTGGACGGCATCTAAAAAAGTAACTACACTGTATACTGAGGGATGGCGCTATACATAATAAACGAGTACACTATATACTAAGGGACTGTGTAAGACATAATAAGCAATAATAACATCTTCCTCCACCTCCCCCTGTTCCTAAATCCATTATAATTCCCCCTTCCTCCCATCCCAATCATCCACACCCCTCATTGTCCTCCTCCTCGCGCATCCCATTATTGTCCTCTCTCCCACATCAATCAGATTAACAGGCCAGATTGCCCTCAATATTAGACGTTCTGCAAGGGTTCCCCTCCACCTCCGGGCCCAGATGCAGCCGCATCGGCTGCCCATGTGGTATTTCCACCCCTGTGTTGATTAGTATGAAACAACATTGTGTTAAAAATATTGTTGCCATATTTAAATAAATTAAGCATGAGTTATAGTTACACACAACAGATAAATCTGGACTAATCAATTTTATGCTGAAAATAAATTAAATAGATCTTTTAGATCTAACAAGGCATGTGTACTTAGTTTGGAAATTCATGGCTGTATAAAATTTAAGTTAAATCTCTGCCCACCTAGAGTAATTAGCAGCTTCTTCCTCTTCCCATTCCTTTGTGCAGCTGAAATCTCACACTGCGCAGAATAACATCTGATGTAAGGAAGGAAATTGGGTGAAGATTCAAAACACCTAGAAGGCAAGTAAACAAGGGCTTTATTTTACAGTTTTATGGCATCAAAGAGTCACAAAGTTTGTTGCATAAAAATGTATGATTTTTTACTAGTTTATGCTGCTTTTTCCACTTTTTAAAAAAGAGCGTAAAAAGTAGGAGTTGTTAGCAATTTAATTGATGTCTAAGGGAGATGAGGAATCCATCGTCCATGAGATGTTAACCTCTTCATGACATGCGCCGTACATGTTGTATGGCGCTTGTCGTGTCTCCCTTTTTGATGTGGGCTCCGGCAGTGAGCCCACATATTTCCTGGCACATGTCAGCTGTTTTGAACAGTTAAGTGCCTAGAACAGCCACGGGTGGAATCGCATTCCACCCACGGCAGTTAACTTGTTAACCCGTTAAATTCCACTGTCAAATTCTTACAGTGGCATTTACCACGCGCTTCTCGCAATCACACTGGAAATCCCACACATTGGTGACCCCTTCACGTGATCGCGGGTCCCCGATGGGTTGGCATTACAACCAGAGGTCTCCTGCAGACCTCTATAGTTGTCAATGCCGTTTTTCTATGAGCACTGCCCGATGATCAGCGCTCATAGCAAGTCAGCAATTCTGCTACATATAGGCGATCTAATCATCACCTGTATGTAGCAGAGATGATCGAGTTATGGCAGCTTCTAGTCTCCCATGGAGACTATTGAAACATGGCGAAAGTAAGAAAAAATGTTTTAAACGTAATAAAAAAACAAAGTTCAAATCACCCCCATTTCGCCCCATTCAAAATAAAACAATAAAAAAAACTCAAACATACACACATTTGGTATCGCCGCATTCAGAACCTATCAATATAAAAAAGAATTAACTCGATCGCTAAACAAAGTAACCAGAAAAAAATTAAAAATGCCAAAATTACATTTTTCTGGTCGCCACAAAATTGCATTAAAATGCAATAACGGGAGATCAAAAGATATCTCCAGCAAAATGGTATCGCTCAGCACACAAAAAATAAGCCCTCACCCAACCCAAGATCATTAAAAATGGAAATGGATCTCAGAAAATTAGCCATTTTTTTTAACAAACTTTGGATTTTTTTTACCACTTAAATGAAAAAGAACCTAGGCATGCTTGGTGGCTATGAACTCACAATGACCTGGAGAATCATAATGACTGGTCAGTTTTAGCAATGGATGAACATGGTAAAAAAATCCAAAAAATAGTTGTGGAATTGCAATTTTTTTGCAATTTCAATGCACTTGGAATTTTTTTTACATTTTTTGAGTACACAATATGGTGTCGTTGTAAATTACAACTTTTTCCTCAAAAAACAAGCCCTTACATGGCCATATTGTTTGAAAAAAGTTAAGGCTTTGCCAAGAAGGGGAGTGAAAAACAGTATCTCACACAATCCTTATTGAAAAAATGACTAAGTATGGAATGGACAAGGCAACTGTTAGGTGGATTCATAACTGGCTTAGTGATCGGACCCAAAGAGTGGTTGTAAATGGCTGCACATCCAGTTGGAAGAATGTCTCAAGTGGGGTACCACAAGGATCTGTTTTGGGCCCTGTATTGTTCAACATCTTTATCAATGATTTAGATGAAGGAATTGAGGGTAAACTGATCAAATTTGCTGATGACACAAAGCTAGGAGGGTAGCTAATACTAGAGAAGAGAGAGAGAGGATTCAAAAGATATACATAAACTGGAGCAGTGGGCAGCAACTAACAGAATGGATTTTAACAGGGAAAAATGCAAAGTACTACATCTGGGCAATAAAAATGAAAAAAGCATATACAAAAT
Organism: Oophaga sylvatica; assembly: GCA_033576555.1. Lineage (NCBI taxonomy): Eukaryota > Metazoa > Chordata > Amphibia > Anura > Dendrobatidae > Oophaga > Oophaga sylvatica. The sequence goes on from JARQOD010000001.1 coordinate 198,009,357, forward strand.
GGGAGGAATAGGGCTAAGTAACAGCACATGTGAAAAAGACTTGGGTATACTAATTGATCACAGACTTAACATGAGTCAACAGTGTGATGCAGCAGCAAAAAAGGCAAATGCAATTCTAGGATGTATCAACAGAAGCATACAGTCTAGATCACGTGAGGTCATTATTGCCCTCTACTCTCTTTGGTCAGACCTTATCTGGAATACTGTGTCCAGTTTTGGGCACCACATTTTAAAAAAGACATCAACAAACTGGAGCAAGTTCAGAGAAGAGCCACCAGAATGGTGACCGGTCTGCAAACCATGTCCTATGAGGAACGGTTGCAGGATTTGGGAATGTTTAGCTTGCAAAAAAGAAGACTGAGAGGAGACTTAATAGCTGTCTACAAATATCTCAAGGCCTGTCACATTGTAGAAGGATCATCTTTATTCTCATTTGCACAAGGAAAGACTAGAAGCAATGGGATGAAACTGAATGGGAGGAGACACAGATTAGATATTAGAAAAAACTTTTTGACAGTTAGGGTGATCAATGAGTGGAACAGGCTGCCACAAGAGGTGGTGAGTTCTCCTTCAATGGAAGTCTTCAAACAGAGGCTGGATAGACATCTGTCTGGGATGATTTAGAGAATCCTGCTTTGAGCAGGGGGTTGGACCAGAAGGCCCAGGAGGTCCCTTCCAACTCTACCATTCTATGATTCTATGATTCTATGATTCTAAATGCAAAAATGAAAAAGGGCTCTATTATGAAGGGGTTAAAATTTAAATACTTTATTCAGAATTAAGAATACTGCTTGCATTCGAAAAGAGTTGATTTCTGTGGAGGATTTTCACCCCAATTCTTTGCAAAGTATGTGTATTGTTTTTATTGGATCTTGAATTAAGCATTTATCTTGTATCATATCGTGAAAACTGGATTCCCTCTCCCCCTTGAACATGCTCATAAGTTCACCATACAGTAATGTTTTTTTTTCAAGCTTCCCACAATTTGGATAAACTATGGGACAGGGTGAGCTGAACAAATTGCTGCTGTTTGACTAGCAATTTAATTGAGCTGAAAGCTCTGGACAGGTGTATTCTTTCTGAAACACTTTCATATTCATAAGTGGCCATTAGTACAGTCATCTTGTTACATATTCCAAAAATAAACTGGGACCACTAGTCAAAATGGTTATTCTATTTAATCACTAAATGCGGGCTGCTGGAAACTATCTTTTACCTATTAAAAATGGCCTAATTAAAATGCAGGTAAGTAGTTACCCTGCTCAACAGTTAAAAATTATATTATTCTTCTGATCAAAAATGGACCTATGTGGCTGTAATATGCACAATCCATGAGAAAGACACAACCACATTAAAATCTCAGCTAGCTTGCATTGTGGGATTGTAGTTTAATTTCTTAAGGGTATGCCACACTGAACAATATCGCTAACGGGATCGCTAAAAAACGTCACTATTTAGCGATCCCGTCAGCGATGTTGTTCAGTGCGGCATCTGCCAGCGACGAGCTTCCTGCTGTGATCTCGCTCGTCGCTGGAATCGTTCCGGACCCTATTTTCTCGTCGGCGCTCCCGCTGGGTAAGTATATATCGCTAGTGTGGCACCTTTTCTTAGCGATTTAGCGGTATTTTTGTACCGCTAAAGTCGTTAAGAAGATCGCTAACGGCGATAGCGTCGTTAACTATATCGCTAAATGTGGCCGCACTTAGCGATATAGAAACAATCCCGCTAGCGATCGCATTAGTATGCGTCGTTATCGTGATCGCTAGCGGGATTGTTTAGTGTGGCAGTACCTTTAGACTACAGTTCACACAGAACAGTTAATGTGTCATGAATAATTTATAGTATTTTGTGGCCTTCAGCAAGTAATTTTTTTGTGAATATATGTGCATTACTTCTTTTCTTAAAAATAGAATTGCTCTTGAAAAATATTCAAATGCTGTATAACCCCTATTCATGCACCAGTAGCTGTCCTTGAATGGGCATTTACATTTTGTCAAGTAGATACAGTAATTATGGACATAAAAATCTATTCACTTGTTCAAGAGTGTATTTGCCTTTCTGAGCACCAAATCAATGTGATTTCAAGAGAAGGACCAAATAAAAGAGGCTTTGGAGAAAACATATTGAGTTGAATATTTCTGCTAAACTGATGAGTATGATTTCTGGCAGGCATTTCAATTTGTTAGATTTAAGAGTCTCCATTCTGATTAGAGTAAAGCAGTACTGTTTAGCTATTTGCCAAGACATATCATTCTAATCAAGATACTAAAAGAAAATTCTGAACATTGGGCAGAAGGGAAAAAATATTTTACCAGTTGTTATCCGCGTATATTGCTTTACAAAGGTGTGATTGTTAATAATCAGTTTGTTTCTCATGGATGCCTTACAGAAAATCTAAAAAAATAAACAAATCTGATCATAAAATATATAATCTGGGTAAAATTAAGTTTTCCTTATATCAGATATAAAAGATATGCTACTTCTGAAAGATCCTTAAACCCTAAGAGAAGGTGAAAGATAAACCAATCACAAACTGAGATGTTTCCATAAAAATGTAAAGCGCGTGGGCAACAAACAAGGAGAACTGAAGCTACTATTACAGGAAAAGAAATATGATGTTATTGGCATCAGTGAAACTTGGTGGGACGATACACATGATTAGAATATAAGACTAGAAGGATGCAACTTATTTGCAAGAAACAGACTAAATAAACGAGAGATGTCACATTGTTTGTTAGAAAAGCATATATCTGCATAAAATTGAAGCTTTAGAGATGGGGAGTTTTGTGGAAACGGTGAGAATACAAGGAGAGAACAATGGAAAGGACACTATTGTAGACGTTTGCTACAGGCCACCTGGGAAACTACAGATATAGATGAACTATTTATGCATCAGATGGTCAAGTTCTCAATAAAACATGACGTAATGATCATGGGAGATTTCAACTATTTAGACATTTGTTGGGAATCTCTCTCAGGCAAAAGTAACTGGTCCAGCAAATTCTTATCCACTCTTGCTGATTTTATCTTCCATAAGGTAGAAGAATAAACAAGAGAATCTGCTACCTTGGATCAAATCCTTATGAACAGGGAGGAAATGGTTAAGGAAATAAGGATGGCTGGGACTCTATTAGGCAGCAATTATACTATCATAGAATTTTAGATAACTAGAGGAGGAAGACCTGTGAAGACTCAAACTAATAGACTGAATTTTAGAAAAGCAGATTTTTAGGGACTCAGAAAGAGGATAGGATTGATCCAAAGTCTGGATGTCCTTACGGACTGAAATGTCCAGGAATGATGAGAAATTTTAAAAACGAAATTATCAAAGCACAATCTTTCACAATTCCTAAAAGAGGGAAGAATAAGAAGCATTTAAGGAAACCAGGATAAATGAACTCAGAACTTAAACACATGCTAAAAAGAAATAAATGTTCATTAAATGGAAAGTGGAAGGCATGTCTAAAGAAGAATATAATGCTGTCTGATGGAAATGCAAGGAACACATCAGATTATCTAAAGCCTTTAATAAATTAAGGCTTGCAAGAGATGTCAAAAGCAATAAGAAAAGATCTTAAAGGTACGTCAAAAGTAAAAGAAAAGTCAAAGATGCTATAGGATTTTTACAGTATGAATATAGTGACGTGGTAAAAAATGATCTTGAGAAGACCAAATTTTTAAATTCCTATTTGGCATCTGTTTTACCTCAGAAATTAAATGTAACATTAACTGATCTTCACTGTACTATTAAAGGAGTAGAAGAATGCACACTATCTATAAACATCTAGATAATGAGGGAATACTTAAAAAACATAGATGAATTCAAGTCTTCAGGTCCAGATGAATTACATCCTAGGGTACTGAAGGAGACAGCAGAGGAAATTATTGAACCACCCTCCATAATCTTTGAAAATTCTTGGAGATCAGGAGAAGTCCCAGAAGACTGGAGAAGAGCAAATATTGTTCTCATCTTCAAACAGGAGAAGAAGGTGAACCCAGTGAACTATAGGGTTGTAACTTCTATACCTGGAAAGGTCTTTGAACAAAATATTAAACGACATGTATGCAAGTACCTGGATGAGAATAAAGTGATTATCCAGAGACCGCATCGGTTTTTAACTAATAAGTCATGTCAGACTATCTTAATTTCCTTCTATGACAGAATCACTGATGTGGTGGTAAAGGGAAACGCAGTAGATATAGTGTATCTTGACTTCAGCAAAGCATTTGTAATGAACAAGGCAACTATTAGGTGGATTCATAAGTGGCTTAGAGTTCGGACCAAAAGGTGGTCATAAATGTTTGCACAGCCAGTTGGAAGAATGTCTCAAGTGGGGTACCACAGGGCTCTGTCCTGTGCCCTGTGTTGTTCAACATCTTTATCAATGATTTAGATGAAGGAATTGAGAGTAAACTGATTAAATTTGCTGGGTTGCTTTAACAGAAGAATAAAATCTATATCATGTGAAGTATTTATCCCCCTCTAGTCCTCTTTGGTCAGACCTCTATCTGGAATACTGTGTCCAGTTATGGGCACCATACTTTAAAAAAGACATTAACAAACTGAAGCAAGTTCAGAGAAGAGCAGCCAGAAAGGTGACTGGTCTGCAAACAATGTCCTATTAGAAACTGTTAGAGGATTTGAACATTTTTAGTTTGAAAAAAAGACTGAGAGGAGACTTAATAGCTGTCTACAAATATCTTAAAGGCTGTCACACTGCAGTGGGATGAGCTTTATTCTCATTTGCATGCTCCCATCCTGTATACATGGCTCCGCTCCATCCTCCCATCCTTTTATGCATGGCTCCCCTCCACCCTCCCATCCTTTTATGCATGACTCCGCTCCCACCCTCCCATCCTGTATACATGGCTCCTCTCCCACCCTCCCATCCTGTATACATGGCTCCGCTCCCTCCCTCCCATCCTGCATACATGGCTCTGCTCCCACCCTCCATCCTATATACATAGCTCTGCTCCCACCCTCCCATCCTGTATACATGGCTCCGCTCCCACTATCCAATCCTATATACATGGCTCTGCTCCCACCCTCCCATCCTATATACATGGCTCCACTCCCACCCTATATACACAGCTCTGCTCCCACCCTCCCATCCTTTATACATGACACCACTCCCACCCTCCAATCCTATATACATGGCTCCGCTCCCACCCTCCCATCCTGTATACATGGCTTCGCTCCCACCCTCCCATCCTGTATACATTGCTCCGCTCCCACCCTTCAATCCTATATACATGGCTCCGCTCCCACCCTTCAATCCTTATATACATGGCTCCGCTCCCACCCTCTCATCCTTGTATACATGGCTCCACTCCCACCCTCCCATCCTATATACATGGCTCTGCTCCAACCCTCCCATCCTGTATACATGGCTCCGCTCCCACCCTCCAATCCTATATACATGGCTCCACTCCCACCTCCCATCCTTGTATACATGGCTCCGCTCCCACTCTCCCATCCTATATACATGGCTCCGCTCCCATCCTCCAATTCTATATATTCTATATACATGGCTCTGCTCCCTCCCTGTATACATGGCTCTCCTCCCACCCTCCCATCCTATATACATGGCTCCGTTCCCACCCTCCCATCCTATATACATGGCTCCGCTCCCACCCTCCAATTCAATATATATGGCTCCGCTGCCACCCTGTATACATGGCTCCTTTCCCATCCTCCCATCCTACATACATGGCTCCGCTCCCACACTCCCATCCTATATACATGGCTCCGCTCCCACCCTCCAATTCTATATACATGGCTCCGCTCCCACCCTCCAATTCTTTATACATGTCTCCGCTCCCACCCTGTATACATGGCTCCGTTCCCACCCTCCCATCCTATATACATGGCTCCGCTCCCACCCTCCAATTCAATATATATGTGTCATGTGTGCATCGCCACGAAGATCGTCGCGGTTGCACATTCTGACTTCTCACAGCTGAGTTGCTGTTTCTTTGTGTTTGGCAGTTAGGGAGTTAATTCTGTCTGTGCTCAGTTCTGGGACTGGGTGCAGTTTCTCCCGGCTGCAATTAATTATTTGTTGATTGGTTTCCTTTAAATCTCTGGTGGTCTGTTTTGGGAGTTGCCAGTGAAATTCTTCATGCAGACCACAGATAGGATTGTATCTGTATAGACTTAAGTTAAAGAGCTCCTTAGTTGTTTTAAGCTCACCTTGCTTAGAGTTTAATATCCCAGATCATTTATGTTCCTTCTGTGTTTGAGTGTGTATGCAAGTCTGTGTTTTCTCCAGTCTGTCTTATATTGCTAATCTGTGTATTTAGCAGAGATCAGCCCATATCCCTTTGGTGGTAATCAGAATCCTTCTTAGGACTGATTACAGGGTTCAGGGACTGATAGGAGACAGGGTTAGGCTGGAGACTTGGACCTCTGAACCATTATCAGTACCTCCAAGGTGAGGGATTAGTTAGGACCCCAGTTTAGGGTCAGGTTAGACCCCCGGTCCTCTTCTTTCCTGTGACAGTGTATCAAGTCCTCAAGATTAACCCTGAGTTCAACGGATATCGTGTCAGGTAAATCTATTCTATATTTACATGCTGATGTTGCTAATCTATATGTTGTATAGAGTGTTGTTCTTTTATGAATAGTTTACTGACATCGTACACATATCATAAGACCGCGTGACATTTTCACTGGCCAATAAAATTATTCCCAGTTGCCATGGATCCAGTAGCCCAGCTGGCTCTGCAGTTGCAGGGATTATCCATGGAGCTGACGGACATTAAGTCCAAAGTTTTGTCTCCCTCGGAGAAAACCAGATTTGAACCTAAAGTAGCTCTCCCGGACAGGTTCACTGGTGGGCGAGACAAATTTTTCACCTTCAGGGAAGCATGTAAATTGTATTTTCGGCTTCGGCCTCGATCATCAGGGAGTGAAGAGCAGAGAGTGGGAATTGTTATCTCACTCCTACAAGGGGACCCTCAATCCTGGGCCTTCTCCCTTCCTCCGGGATCCCCGGCTCTACAGTCAGTAGATCGATTTTTTACTGCCCTGGGTTTGGTATATGATGACCCAGATCGGGTCTCTCTTGCTGAGACAAAATTACGTAAGATACAGCAGGGGGATCGTCCGGCGGAGGAATTTGCTTCTGAGTTCCGTAGATGGGCCACAGATACTCAGTGGAATGACCCAGCTCTTAGGAGCCAGTTTTGTCATGGGCTTTCTGACAAATTAAAGGACGTTTTGGCTCAGTATGATTCTCCTCCATCACTGGAGGCTGCTATGGCCCTGGCTATCCGTACTGATAGACGGCTCCGGGAGAGGGGTGAGGTAACTCCGCCCCCTGTTGTTACTCCACCTACTACTAAAGTCCCTTATGTTGAGGTTCCCCTTGTCTGTTCGGAGGAGCCTATGCAGTTGGGAGGGACATCATTTCGTAGGAGGGGATTGGCGGTACGCCGCAGGACTAGAAGGTGTTTCTTCTGCGGGAAAGAGGGACATTTTGTTGGGGGATGTCCGTCCCGTGCCTTGTTGAGCAAGAAGTCGCCGGAAAACTGTTAATCCCAGGTTGTGTGGTGGACGACAACCTGGGAGTATGTATTTCGTCCTCTAGTTCTTCTCAGTTCCTTGTACCAGTGGAGGTGGTGGTTGGTACGAGAGTGGAGAGATTTTCTGTTCTTCTTGATAGTGGGTCCGGGGCTAATCTGGTTGACGCTCAGTTTGCTCAGGCTCAAGGTATGCATCTGAGTGTATTGGTCAAACCGATCCCTATATTCTCCATTGACGCCAGGCCTCTCGGCCAAGGTAGCTTTGTTCATGAGGTTCATAACATTGACCTTCGGGTAGGGGCAATACATAGGGAACTATTATCTTGTTATGTGTTGGAGGGTCTACCTACTCCCATTGTGTTGGGACTTCCTTGGTTGGTTAAACATAACCCTGTGATTAATTGGCAGTCCAGAGAGATAAGCCAATGGGGTGAGTTTTGCAAAAGTAACTGCATGAACACAGTCATCAGTGCGGTCGTGCCTAGTACTTTGCCTCCTTTTTTGGAGGACTTTGGGGATGTGTTCTCTGAGGAGGGGTGTCAGGAGTTGCCTCCTCATCGCGTATATGACTGTTCTATTAATTTACTTCCTGATGCTAAGTTACCTAAAGCTAGGTTATATAACCTTTCTGGTCCTGAGAGGCAGGCTATGAAAGATTATATTTCGGAAAGTCTGGCCAAAGGGCATATTAGACCTTCATCTTCCCCAGTGGCCGCGGGGTTCTTCTTTGTGAAGAAAAAAGATGGAGGCCTACGCCCTTGCTTGGATTTCCGCGAACTTAATCGGATTACTGTTCGAGATCCGTATCCACTCCCTCTGATTCCTGATCTCTTCAATCAAATTGTTGGCGCCAAATGGTTCTCTAAATTGGATCTCAGGGGGGCGTATAATCTGATTAGGATAAAAGAGGGGATGAGTGGAAAACGGCGTTTAACACGCCGGAGGGACATTATGAGAACCTTGTCATGCCTTTTGGTCTGACTACTGCACCAGCAGTATTCCAACATTTTGTTAATGACATTTTTCGTCATCTGGTGGGGCTGTTTGTGGTCGTATATTTGGATGACATTTTAATTTACTCGCCAGATCTTGTGTCTCACCAGGAGCATGTGAGACAGGTGTTGCAGATCTTGCGAGACAATAAACTATACGCCAAACTGGAAAAGTGTGTATTCGCCGTACAGGAACTTCAGTTTTTGGGTTTCTTGGTATCAGCCTCCGGTTTCCGTATGGACCCTGAAAAGGTGAGAGCAGTGCTTGAATGGGATCAGCCAGAGGATCTTAAGGCTCTGCAGCGTTTTCTGGGGTTTGCTAACTACTACCGGAAATTTATTTGTAATTTCTCATCTGTTGTCAAACCTCTCACTGACATGACAAGAAAAGGGACGGATTTTTCTAAATGGTCGGACAAAGCTTGCCAAGCTTTTTCCTCTTTGAAAAAATGTTTTGCTTCGGCACCCGTTTCTATCCAACCAGATGCATCACAGCCGTTCATTGTGGAGGTGGATGCGTCTGACGTAGGGGTGGGTGCAATATTGTCCCAGGGTCCGTCCCCTGGTAAATGGCATCCGTGCGCTTTCTTTTCTAACAAATTGTCGTCCGCCGAAAGGAATTATGATATCGGCAATAGGGAACTTTTGGCCATTAAGTTAGCTTTTGAAGAATGGCGTCACTTTTTGGAGGGGGCAGTCCATCCGGTCACCGTCATTACTGATCACAAGAACCTGCTGTATTTGGAATCTGCTAAGCGTCTGAATTCCAGACAAGCTCGATGGTCGTTGTTTTTTACCAGGTTTAATTTTGTTGTCACTTATCGCCCTGGATCTAAGAATGTTAAGGCGGATGCCTTGTCTCGCAGTTTCCCAGGGGCCGGGAAAACGGATGACCCGATTCCTATCCTTCAGGAGGGGGTGGTAGTGTCGGCTGTATGTTCTGAGCTTGAGGAGGAGGTATTAGAGGCTCAGGGGACGCCCCTGCAGGACCTCCAGGGAGACTGTTTGTCCCAAATCAGTTGAGACAAAAGGTTATTGAGGCACATCATAATTCTGCTTTAGCAGGACATCCAGGGAGTAAGGCTACTTTAGATCTCCTTTCTCGCCGGTTTTGGTGGCCTAACGTTAATAAAGATGTTTTAACTTTTGTCGCGTCCTGTGGGGTTTGTGCTCGCTCTAAGACCCCTCATACCCGTCCGTCTGGGACCCTCTTACCCTTGAAACTTCCGGAGCGTCCATGGACTCATTTGTCTATGGACTTCATCACGGACCTTCCTCAGTCGTCAGGGAAGACTGTCATACTGGTGGTTGTTGACAGGTTCAGTAAGATGGCACATTTCATTGCTCTTCCTGCACTCCCTAATGCTAAAACTCTGGCGCAGGTGTTCATTGGGGAGATTGTGAGACTTCATGGGTTGCCTTCTGATGTGGTGTCAGATAGGGGGTCTCAGTTTGTGTCCAAGTTTTGGAGGGCATTTTGTTTACGTCGGGGGATGCAATTGTCATTTTCCTCGGCTTTTCATCCGCAGACCAATGGTCAGACAGAGCGTCTGAATCAAAGCCTAGAGACTTATCTTCGGTGTTTTGTCTCAGAGAACCAGGAGGACTGGTCTTCTTTCTTGCCTCTGGCAGAGTTCGCTCTTAACAACAGGCGGAGCGAGTCCACTGGTAAATCCCCGTTTTTTGGGGCATATGGTTTTCATCCCCAGTTTTGTACTTTCAATGGGGGGGGCCCTTCTGGGGTTCCTGAGGAGGAGCGTTTCTCGTCGTCACTTGCTTCAGTGTGGAGAGGTGTATTGAATAATCTGAGTGCTATGGGGAACCGTTATAAACGTATGGCTGATAGGAGGAGAGTTTCTGGTCCAGATCTTAATGTGAACGATCTGGTATGGTTGTCTACCAGGAATATAAAACTTAAAGTTCCCTCCTGGAAGCTGGGCCCCAGATTCATCGGGCCGTACAGGATCAGTTCCATAATTAATCCTGTGGCATTTCGTCTGGACCTCCCTCCTACGTTTAAAATTCATAATGTGTTCCACAAGTCATTACTTAAGAGGTACGTGGCACCAGTCATACCATCACCTCTACCTCCTCCTCCAGTGGTGGTCAATGTAATTTGGAGTTTCAAGTGTCAAAGATCATTGACTCACGTCTGAATCGCCGGTCCCTTCAGTACTTGGTGCATTGGAAGGGGTATGGTCCAGAGGAGAGGACGTGGGTTCCTGCGTCTGACATTAACGCAGATCGTTTGGTGCGGACCTTCCACAGAACTCACCCGGGCAAACCTGGCCCTGAGGGTCCGGAGGCCCCTCGTAGAAGGGGGGGTACTGTCATGTGTGCATCGCCACGAAGATCGTCGCGGTTGCACATTCTGACTTCTCACAGCTGAGTTGCTGTTTCTTTGTGTTTGGCAGTTAGGGAGTTAATTCTGTCTGTGCTCAGTTCTGGGACTGGGTGCAGTTTCTCCCGGCTGCAATTAATTATTTGTTGATTGGTTTCCTTTAAATCTCTGGTGGTCTGTTTTGGGAGTTGCCAGTGAAATTCTTCATGCAGACCACAGATAGGATTGTATCTGTATAGACTTAAGTTAAAGAGCTCCTTAGTTGTTTTAAGCTCACCTTGCTTAGAGTTTAATATCCCAGATCATTTATGTTCCTTCTGTGTTTGAGTGTGTATGCAAGTCTGTGTTTTCTCCAGTCTGTCTTATATTGCTAATCTGTGTATTTAGCAGAGATCAGCCCATATCCCTTTGGTGGTAATCAGAATCCTTCTTAGGACTGATTACAGGGTTCAGGGACTGATAGGAGACAGGGTTAGGCTGGAGACTTGGACCTCTGAACCATTATCAGTACCTCCAAGGTGAGGGATTAGTTAGGACCCCAGTTTAGGGTCAGGTTAGACCCCCGGTCCTCTTCTTTCCTGTGACAGTGTATCAAGTCCTCAAGATTAACCCTGAGTTCAACGGATATCGTGTCAGGTAAATCTATTCTATATTTACATGCTGATGTTGCTAATCTATATGTTGTATAGAGTGTTGTTCTTTTATGAATAGTTTACTGACATCGTACACATATCATAAGACCGCGTGACAATATGGCTCCGCTGCCACCCTGTATACATGGCTCCTTTCCCATCCTCCTATCCTACATACATGGCTCCGCTCCCACACTCCCATCCTATATACATGGCTCCGCTCCCACCCTCCAATTCTATATACATGGCTCCGCTCCCACCCTCCAATTATTTATACATGTCTCCGCTCCCACCCTGTATACATGGCTCCGCTCCCACCCTCCAATCCTTGTATACATGGCTCCGCTCCCACCCTCCAATCCTATATACATGGCTCCGCTCCCACCCTCCAATTCTTTATACATGGCTCCGCTCACACCCTCCCACCCTGTATACATGGCTCCACTCCCACCCTCTGCTGGGCTCCCCGTCCTCCCCATCATTCTTTCCCTCCGTCGCTGCATCTCTATCCCGACGCGTCAACTTCTTCCTCTGTGGTGCGGTCATGTGGTACCGCTCATCATATTCATGACCTTAGATGCCACGCCTATGGGAGTGGAGTCGCATACATATTCATGACCTTAATGAGCGGTACTACGTGACCGCACCACACAGGATAGAAGCAGAGGCGCCGTGACAGGAATACAGGGACGGAAGGTGAATATGTACGTGGAGATGACCTGCGGCTACCGTCGGGAGATCAGAAGCTAGCGCCGCTGATCTCCCGACGATAGCGTTGGCATGCCTGGTTGAAATCCTGCGCCATGGTTGGTCGCACCCGGCCGGAAGTGATTGGACACGACCAATCAGCGACACAGGATTTCCGTTACAGATGGAAGTGAAAAGTTAGACAATTATATAGTAGATATAGACTAGGGTTGAACTAATTGGAAAATGGTTTGAAATCCTTAGAAGTTTCCAATATAACTACATAACACATACAATATTAGTTTGATTTTGAATACTCTTATGTTTATTTACTTTGAATTTTGAGACATTTTATGAAATAAATGTTTAATATTTCTGTTTTTGAAAGCATTTTTACTTTACAACATTTTTTCCACATCTATCTAAAACTTTTACACAGCGCTGTATATACAGTGGCTTGTAAAAGTGATCACCCCCTTGGCATCTTGGCAAGAACATGCCTATAACTGTGAACAACTATCCTTCTATTTATTGTGAAGCAAACAATAAATAGGACAAAATAACTGAATACTTCCCTGTACATAACCCCACTAGAGTCAGTACTGTGTAGAGCCTCATTTTGTAGCAAGTACAGCTGCAAGCCAATTTGGATAAGTTTCAATAAGGTTTACACATCTTGCCACTGAGTTTTTTCCATTTCTCAAGGCAAAACTGCTCCAGCTCCTTCAAGTTAGATGGTTTCTTCTGTTGAACACCAATCCTCAAGTCAGACCACGGATTCTTAATTGGGTTAAGGTCAGGGCTTTGACTGGCCATTCCAAAACATTTACATCTTTCCCATAAAACCACTTGAGTGTTGCTTTAGCAGTATACTTGTTTCGTTATCTTGTTGGAAAGTGAATCTCTGCCACAGTCTCAAATCACTGACAGAGTGAAACAGGTTTTGATCAAGAATATCCCTGTATTTTGCGCAATTCATTTACCTCTCCCTGCTGCTGAGAAACATTGTGCTGTGGGATGTTTTTTGGTACTTAAATATTCTGGGCATTTAGTAGTCAGATTATAATATGGCTATAATGACAGGTATCTACTGGCAGAAAATCGCCATATTCAATGATCCCACAATATCAGTTTCAAAAAAGCTTATGGGACTTATCAACCATCAGTTGTTCTTATTACCTCTTATTCCCAACGCGTTTCGCCCTTACACGTCCACAGATGAGGGCTTCAATGTCTTTCAGTGGCAGAGATCAATGCTGTGTGAGGCATTTTGATGGTTCCATTGATGTGTGTTTTTTACTTTCAGTCTAATATTAAAAGTAAAATTTTAAGGGTCTATATATTTTTTTCTGTGGTTCCAATGGTATTGAGACCCCATTGGTTTATTCTCTCTGTGTTTTTTTTAACTGTGTTGCAGCCTCTGTGGCCTTTCAGAAAATGTGTGCATATACTGACAGACCATGTGACACTTAGATTGCACACAGGAGGACTTTCTTTCACTAAGCATGAGACTTATGAAGATAAGTGAGACTTATGAAGATAAGAAATTTTTAGGGGCTTTATTGCGAAAGGGGTGAATACATATGCACATGCCAATTTTTAGCTATTTGATCTCATAAATGTAATTTATGCTATATTTTTCTCACTTAACTTCACCAACTTTGACTACTTCATGCTGATGCATCACACACAAATTGGATTACAAAAATATTTAAACACAGGTTGAAATGTTTGAAAATTGAAAAAAACCCAAGGGGTTTAAATACTTTCCCAAGGTACTAAATAGTTACACATCACTTATTAAAGGCTTAATCTCTATCTTGGATACACTACACTATGTATATAATCCAATTCAGCTCTCGAACATTTTTTTTCTTGAATTAAGCTACAGCAGTCATAATTAGGTGCTCTACTGGTAGCCATACCCATTAGTTAAAAGTAGGACCAAATGATGAGTTCCAGTGCTAGTATTGGTAGGGGGGCCTCTTGACAATTCCTCTACGGAATATGTCAGGGGACATAAAGATCAGGTGGTTGGAAGATAAAAGTTAGACTGATGATTATGGCGGCAGCTTTCTCAGACAGGAATGATCTGCCAAATTGAGTGTTTCTTCATATGGGAGTGTCAGGAGAGATAGCTGTCAGCTAGTTGATTGTTGGACCAACAACTTTTTAATGTGAGTGGCCAGCATAAAACTTTACACATTTTTTATCTCTTATAACAGTCATGAATTCTTCTCGTATAGTATATTATTATGTGCATATAGATACTACAGTGAATATCTTAGAACTAGGGGATCATGACAGAACTTGAAGGGGCTAGCAATTCTCTAATATAAAAGTAAGAAAAAGTGAGAATTGTCAAAAAATTCCTGCCGTTGCTATAAAGGTGAAATCATAAGAATATAGGGTGCAATTTAATGCTGCATGTATTCTGTTAATGTATTACTGACAGAGGTTGTCTATCACATTCTGGAAGCTATCATGAAAGTCATTCTTAATAGTACATATAAAGGATACGTGCTGCCTCTAATGGCTTCTGTTCTCTTACAGCAAGTAATGTGAACAGTTCTACAAAACATGTTGGTTTTTCAAATTCCTAATATGCTTGTGAAAAGTAAACTATAGCTTCAGACAAGCAAACAGAAAAAAGGTTTTATGTACCTTTGATTTTTTTTTTATTAAAGTCTTATGTTCCTTAGCACCAACTGAGTTGATGCAATGGTAGTAGTGTTTTTTCACAGAACTATAATTAGACTGTTATTCTTCATTTTTTAAATGTTATGAATCAAAAAAGAAGATATATGTATTTTCTACATTTAAGTAATTCCTCTTCTCAATAAATTAAGAATTTGAGTTCTTTATGAGTCCTTGGAGGTCAGCCATTTCCCCCATTTTATTACCTCATACCAGACTTATGTCTGGCTATAAAGCTGTTAAGTCTGAAGTAAAACAATGTTAAGCCCTGTATTTTGAGCAATACTCTCCCCTTTACTTTTAAGCATCTGTCTGCTGAAAATGGAATGGGTCATAATTAAATTAACACATACTCTGTGACCACAGCACAAAACTGCAGAAAATTTTTCAAACTGAGGCCAATTTTTTCTTCTTACATTTTACTATTAATTTCTATGTTAATGTTTTTGAAGTTGTGGTGATAAATCTGTCACAACTCGGTTGTCAGATATCCCGGGGCCAGGAGCTCCTAACTTGTCCCTAGTGCTAAGGGGTGTCCTAGCTATCCTTGCTCCCTGGAGTACTTCTAATGGTGAAGACGCCGGAGCCACGTACCTTGATGAGCTCCTGAATCCGCATTCAGTCTGTTCCCTCCTCCCACACAGGTAAGAGAGAAGTAGTAGTGATTGTAAATACATCAACCAGACCAACAAAAGGAATACTTACAGGGATAAAGGAAAATACCAATCATTCAAATATGCACTTACAAACAACAGAGGGGAACATGGGGGTGTGAAGGTAAGGGAAAAATCAAAGTAGGAGAAGAAGAAAATTTGCACACTGCAAATCCAAGCAACAGTGTTAGATAAATGCACCAAATGCTTCCTCAAACAACAAAACCCCTCCAGATCCTGAGCCATGCAGCTAGAACTAGCTCTAGAAATATGCCAGATTGCAGAGGTGTGTACATATATATATATATATATATATATATATATATATATATAGGAGAGGGATTGGCCAACACTGAACAGCTGAGAGCATCAACTCAGGTAAGATTCCAGAATGCTCAACTGAACAGATTAAACCTGCACTGCTAGAAGAAACCTACATGGTTTAATATGAATTTGAAGGGCTTCTAATTAGTGCAGGAGTAGAGAAATCAGACAGTGTGTCTTCTGCTTCTGTCTGTCGTGTAAACCCATGACAAAATCCACATCTAACCTGTGTGATACAGCGTCATATCTCAATGTAAGGTGGCAGCTCACCAATGTTTAAAGATATAACTATGTTCCAAAGAAACTGGGACAATCTCTTAGATCATTTGGCTGCAGGCCTATTGAATTCTCAAACTTTATTTTATTCTAGATAGTCATAAAAGGTGTATCAGATGATAAATAGCTGGATCAGAAAAATGTGCAAACAGTGCAAAATTAAAGAACATAATAACTTCTCATAATCAGTTGCAGTACTTATACAGTTACTGTTACTTTAGGTGGTACACAAGCCTAATGTTATTGTGCACACTTGAAGGGTAATTCTGTTGAACAGATGTGCAGCTCAACAGTTGCAATAATATAAAATATTTTTTGCTGGACTGTGTGCCACATTGTGCCAAAAATGGCTTACAACTCTTGCTCCAACAGTTCTTCTATGGTCTAAGTGAGGCTACCTACTTCCTCAGGATATCTCATGTAGTCATTGGCCAAAGTTTTGCACTAACCTCTTGAATAACATTGTTATGGAGCCTCTAGATGTCACTAGGCCACTAGCATTTTCTATGATTACTTTGATCACATGTAGTTCTGTATTACCTTTCAGAGTAGTTCCGAATAATACAGTCCACGCTTACAAACCATTACAGGAATGCCACTTCATCAAAAGTACCATTTTAACTTATGGAAAGAGGAAAGAGTCTCTACCAGAAAACTTCTAATAGCTTATGCTACTTTAAAGTGAACCGATAGAGTCTCTACCAGGAAAACTTCTAATACATTATGCTCCTTTAAAGGGAACCTGTCATCAGGTTTTTCCCATGTAAAGTAGGGCCAGTACCTATAAGCCTGTGGAAGGGGAGAGAGACGTGCACCAGTGCAGGACCACGATGCTGAGAACACTGTGTGGATTACGTAGAACGCAACATCCTCCCAAAGCAAGAAGAGAGGAGGTGCCAGATCAAGAACAGTAATGGCCATTCTACTGGACTGCTACTTAGGTGAGTCTAATAAAAGCTATCCTCAGAAGCAAGAAGAGAGGAGATATAAGATTGAGGACAGTATTGCACATTATACTGCACTGCCACTTAGGTGAGTATAATAAAAGCTATTTTTTATTTTATGGAGAATCCATTGTGGATGTGTAGAAAGCATTCTAGATTGCTGACACATAGAGCTTTCAGGTGCTGCCACTACTTTATATGGGAAAAACCTGGTGACAGGTTACTTTTAATCTTTGGAAATCATCTGTTGAATTAACACTTCAGGAGAATAACTACAGACTCTGACTTTGTGACTGTTTACCAATACTGCCTTGACTTTTAGATGCTTCCTTTGTCCTCCGTTCACAAAATGTCTGCATTTAGTTTAAGTCTCTATCTGTCCTTCATCCAGGTCTTTGATCAGCAAGTCCTTATTACTATGTAGTCCTTTCTGACACAGTCCTCAAACAATACTGGCTTTCTAGAATCATTCTATAACGCTGCTGCTATGCAGGTAGATGCAAGCTCCACTAGATGGCAATAGCTTGGAGTGAGGACCGCACACAGCAAGAGCAGACCTGCAGTGCAGCAGCAAGGCTGCCACCAGGTGACAGCAGAATAGTTAAACAAACCGGGTCAAATCCTAGACTATAGCGCAGTACCAAAGGAATAAACAAAACACATAGTCAGATGCAAGCCAAATGGATCAGTACCGGTCAGGAGCGGATATGCCACAAACAAGAGACAAACAGCAGGTCAGGGTCCAAGCCGAGTCAAATACTAAAGAGTCCTAAACATGAAAGGGAAACACTGAGTCAGGACGGGGAGTGGGGAACAAAACTGACATGGGCAAAGTCAGAAACAGCAAGATGACAAATCAGGAAACTACTAGAGTCAGATGCTTACGCCGTAGGCAGAAAATATAACTGAAATGGCTTCCAGGACGCAGAAGGAAGAAATAGCAAACCTGAATCCAAAATGAGGCCAGGCAAATTTAACCCTTGACATGATCAGCCCCAGAAAAGGGCAGACAGGACTCAAAACCTGGATCATGAAACATTCTTTTAGAATCACTGTGTCTCACTATCCTTCAAGTGTCATCGCTCTAACTATTGGTGTACATACCAATATAGGAATACCATGAGTGCAATAATATTAATAACTAAGCAAATAAAACAATAGGGTTTAGTGAGGGGCTTGTAGGGATACTCAAAGTTTACTATCTTAATAATATTCTAACTAGGATACTCACTCTAGCCCAATTGCTGTTTGAGGAAAGGTTATGAAAGGCACTTAATGTCAAATAATTATTTGGATTGTGAATTTGATAATAGAACTTTCTGGCCGGGGCACTGATTAAACACTGTGAGCACAATTATTAGGCAAGTGAGTATTTTGACCATATCATTATTTTATGTATATTTTCAAAAACAAGCTATATAAATTGAACTGTTATTGCATCAGGTGATGTGCATTTGTGTAATGAGAGATGGTGTGGCCTAAGGATTCAATACCTTTTTATAAAGGTGTGCCGAATTATTAGGAAGCTTCCTTTCCTCAGTCAAAATGGACCAAAAAAGAGATTTAACAGAATTGTAATAATCAAAAATTGTGAAAAAGGTTTATAGATGTATGTGTCATAGTTAGAATTACTAAGATCGCAGAACCATTAAAAGTTTTCTTGAGAACAGTCAACAGGGTCTCAAAAAACGTGTTGAGGAAAAAAAGATAAACAATAACTGCCAAATATTTGAGAAGAGTCAAAAGTTAAGCGACCAGTAACTTGTTACCCTCCTGTGCTGTTGTCTGGCAGATTTTCAACTTCACTGGAGTGCACAAAGTCTTCAGTGTTCAGAAACATGGCCAAGGTAAGGAAAACTGAAACCCAATCATCACTGAAAGAGACACTGAGGTTGAAATGTCAAGACTTGGGCAAGAAATGTGTGAAGGCTGATTTTTCCAAAGTTTTATGGACTCATGTTTTGAGAGATGGATGCGCCCATGGCGGGATCACTAATGAACACACACCTTCACTCAGCCGCCAACAAGATGGCAGTGGGGTACTGTTATGAACTGGCATTAATAAAGATGGACCTTTTAGGTTAAATATGGGGCAAAAATCAACTTCCAAATCTATTGCCTGTTTTTGAAGACACTATATTCAAGCAGTCGAAAAGGAAATATGCAGCGTGGAAACTGGTAGGAAAAATGTTCAATTTTATTGAAGAAACAAATCACATCCATAAAAACATGGTAAGTGTGGTCACAGTGGATACAACTGACCCGTTTCAGTTACGATGGACATTTTACTTGCTTCCAAGCTGGATTTTTTCTTTTCATTTGCCTAAGCTGGATCCCAGCAGGATTGTGGTTGCATCAACGGTGAGCAGACTCTCCTTCTCCCCTTTTCCACTTGTTTCTATATTCAAGCAGTGGTACAGGAAAAAAGCTGCACCTTTCCAGAAAAATAGAATCAAAGAGAGTAAACAGTCACTTCACATGTGTAAGAAATGTGTAAATGCATAACATTTAAAAAAAGTGTTGTGCTGAACTATATCTACATGGAACCTATACACAGGTTTCAGTACAATAATATGCAGAATTCTATAAGAAATATTGTACACAAAAGAACCATTATGAAAAGAATAGACTTCATTGAACAATATAAAATATATATTATTAAAAAATGTTTAAAAAGTAGATTAGATGACACCACAACACAGCACAAATTAGAAAATCACTTAGAAATTTAGTAAAATGGTTTTCTGGTTCTCAAAAAAATATAAGAAGGATGGGTTTATGGTTGGTATGTAGCCTGCTAAGTATTCAATATAACATCCCTTTACCGATGACTCTATATAAGAGGTATCGATTAAAGGCAACTGCATACATTTATCAGATAACACACTAACTGAATTAATACCTGTTACCACCCATTAAGAATAATTAGTCATTACCATAAGGGAACATTAGGGAACGTTAGCAATGAAAAAGCACACAGAATATTTGTGTTCTCACATTCTGCAGGATGTGGTGCCAAACGCTGATGCACATTTCAGCCTGCTGCCTTCTTTCAAGAAAACAATTTTTACGTAGTACAATGCTCCATCACATGTATCAATGTATTCTACCACTTAACTAATGGTCCTAAAGATGAAAGCATAATGACCTGCTCCCTTCTACAACTGAACTGAACCCAATTAAGAAATTATGGACCATTCTCAAACAAGAAATGTATGGTGAAAGTTAAACAGTACTTCTCTCTGAACAGTGTCTGGGAGCCTATGGTTGGTGCTACCCAAAAAATTGATTGTCAACAGTTTAGGAAATTGAAAGATTCCATTAATTGAAGGCTTTTGACTCTTAAAAAAAAGAATTTACAATTAGGCATGACCCAACAAGAACCCTCACTAACAAATCCTAATAATTAACTTTTATTATGGATTAAAATGGGGTCAAACTAAACATGAAATATTCTGTCCTTATTAGAGTTGAGCGAAACAGGTCGGTCAGTTTCAAAAGTCGCCGACTTTAGCCAAAGTCGAGTTTCGTCAATCGAAATCCGACCATAGCTTGAGGTCGGCCATGCGGTCGTCGACCCGATGCTTGCAGGCACCTTTTTTCAGCCAATAAGCAAGGACGTACACTGTGGGCAACGAGATGACATGGGCAGCGTACACCACCATCTTAGAGAAGGGCATTGCAGTGATTGTCTTGCTTTGGGGGGCGTCATAGTGTCTATAAAAGCCCTGACCACCGACCGCCATTTTACTTCTGCCGATCTTAACAGTAGGGAGTGGTTGCTGATGCTGTTTATCAGTAGGGAGAGAGATAGGGCTGGAAATAGAAGTTCTTCTGTGCTTGTGCTGATAGCAATTGTGCTGTACAGTTAGTGTTCAGTGACAGGGGAGGATTTTCTTGTGTGCAGCAGCGCTGGTTATTAGACTGCCTGCTAGCTGTATTGCTGTGTGTACACTGCTGTGCAGATTGCTTTTTACGCAGCACTAATACTTTCATTCTTTTCTTCTGCAGTTACCGACAGTTCATTTTTTCCCACACCATATAGAGCTGTACGCTCCTCACACACTACCGTGTACCAGCTGGTATCACGGACAAATACATGCTGACTATCTGTGTATGACTCCGGAAATATATACGGAGATTTAAAATTTCCCCTACACTGTATACACCTGGTATATTCTGATACAGTACCTTTTTTCTGCCTTTTGTATTAGGGTCAAATCCAAACTGAGAGAGTGTCTGAGTGTGACTCCGGAAATATATACAGATATTTACAATTACCCCTACACTGTATACAGCTGTACGCTTCTGATACAGTACCCTTTTTCTGCTTTTTATATTCTGGTCTAATCCATACTGAGCCTGTGAGCATCTGTGTGTTACTCTGGAAATACATACGGAGAATTAAAATTACCCCTACGCTGTATACAGCTGTACACTTCTGTTACAGTACCCTTTTTCTGCTTCTTATATTCTGGTCTAATCCATACTGAGCCTGTGAGCGTCTATGAGTGACTCAGGAAATATATATGGAGATTTACAATTACCCCTACACTGTATACAGCTGTGTGCTTCTGATACAGTACCGTTTTCCTGCTTTATATATTCTGGTCTAATCCATACTGAGCCTATGAGCGTCTGTGTGTGACTCCGGAAATATATACGGAGATTTACAATTTCCTCTACACTGTATACATCTGTACGCTTCTAATACAGTACATTTTTGCCTTTTGTATTACGGTCAAATCCATACTGAGAGAGCATTTGCGTGTGACTCCGGAAATATATACGGAGATTTAAATTTTACCCTATACTTTATACACCTGATATCTTCTGTTACAGTACCTTTATACTGCTTTTGTATTCTGGTCAAATCCATACTGAATGAGCGTCTGTGTGTGACTCTGGAAATATATACAGAGATTTAAATTTTACCCTATACTGTATACACTTGGTATCTTCTGATACATTACCTTTTTTCTGCCTTTTGTATTACGGTCAAATCCATACTGAGAGAGCATCTGTGTGTGACTCCGGAAATACATACGGAGATTTACAATTACACCTACACTGTATACAGCTGTACACTTCTGATATAGTACCCTTTTTCTGCTTTTTATATTCTGGTCTAATCCATACTGAGCCTGTGAGCGTGTGTGTGTGACTTTGGAAATATATATATGAAGATTTACAATTTCCCCTACACTGTATACAGCTGTACGCTTCTGATACAGTACAGTTTCTGCTTTTTATATACTGGTCTAATCCATACTGAGCCTGTGAGCCTCTTTGTGTGACTCCGGAAATATATACACTGTATACAGTTGTACACTTCTGATACAGTACCCTTTTTCTGCTTTTTATATTCTGGTCTAATCAATACTGAGACTGTGAGCGTCTGTGTGTGACTTCGGAAATATATACGGAGATTTATAATTACCCCTACACTGTATACAGCTGTACGCTTCTGATACAGTACCGTTTTCCTGCTTTTTATATTCTGGTCTAATCCAAACTGAGCCTGTGAGCGTCTGTGTGTGACTCCGGAAATATATACAGAGATTTACAATTTCCCTACACTGTATACAGCTGTACGCTTCTAATACAGCACCGTTTTCCTGCTTTTTGTATTCTGGTCAAATCCATACTGAGTGAGCGTCTGTGTGTTACTTCAGAATTATATACGGAGATTTAAAATTACCCCTACACTGTATACACCTGGTATCTTCTGATACAGTACCTTTTTTCTGCCTTTTGTATTACGGTCAAATCCATACTGAGAGAGCGTTTGTGTGTGACTCCGGAAATATATAAGGAGATTTGCACTTCTGCTCTATACTATAAACACGTGGTATCTTCTGATACAGTACCTTTTTTCTGCCTTTTGTATTAGGGTCAAATCAATACTGAGAGAGCGTCTGTGTGTGACTCTGGAAATATATACGGAGATTTACAATTAACCCTACACTGTATACAGCTGTACGCTTCTGATACAGTACCCTTTTTCTGCTTTTTATATTCTGGTCTAATCCATGCTGAGCCTGTGAACATCTGAGTGTGACTCCGGAAATATATAAGGATATTTACAATTACCCCTACACTGTATATAGCTGTATGCTTCTGATACAGTACAGTTTTCCTGTTTTTATATTCTGTTCTAATCCATACTGAGCCTGTCAGCTTCTGTGTGTGACTCCGGAAATATATACGGAGATTTACAATTTCCCCTACATTGTATACAGCTGTATGCTTCAGATACAGTGCCCTGTTTCTGCTTTTTATATTCTGGTCTAATACATACTGAGCCTGAGAGCCTCTGTGTGTGACTCCGGAAATATATACAGAGATTTACAATTTCCCCTACACTGTATACAGCTGTATGCTTCTGATACAGTGCCCTTTTTCTGCTTTTTATATTCTGGTCTAATCCATACTGAGCCTGTGAGCATCTGTGTGTGACTCTGGAAATATATACGGATATATACAATTACCCCTACACTGTATACAGCTGTATGCTTCTGATACAGTACCGTTTTCTGCTTTTTATATTCTGTTCTAATCCAAACTGAGCCTGTGAGCGTCTGTGTGTGACTCCGGAAATATATACAGAAATTTACAATTTACCCTACACTGTATACAGCTGTATGCTTCTAATACAGTATCAATTTCCTGCTTTTTGTATTCTGATCAAATCCATACTGAGTGAGCGTCTGTGTGTTACTCCAGAATTATATACGGAGATTTAAAATTACCCCTACACTGTATACACCTGGTATCTTCTGATACAGTACCTTTTTTCTGCCTTTTGTATTACGGTCAAATCCATACTGAGAGAGCGTTTGTGTGTGACTCCGGAAATATATAAGGAGATTGGCATATTACTCTATACTATATACACGTGGTATCTTCTGATACAGTACCTTTTTTCTGCCTTTTGTATTACGGTCAAATCCATACTGAGAGAGCGTCTGTGTTTTACTTAGATGAAGGAATTGAGGGTAAACTGATCAAATTTGCTGATGACACAAAGCTAGGAGGGGTAGCTAATACTAGAGAAGAGAGAGAGAGGATTCAAAAAGATATACATAAACTGGAGCAGTGGGCAGCAACTAACAGAATGGATTTTAACAGGGAAAAATGCAAAGTACTACATCTGGGCAATAAAAATGAAAAAAGCATATACAAAATGGGAGGAATAGGGCTAAGTAACAGCACATGTGAAAAAGACTTGGGTATACTAATTGATCACAGACTTAACATGAGTCAACAGTGTGATGCAGCAGCAAAAAAGGCAAATGCAATTCTAGGATGTATCAACAGAAGCATACAGTCTAGATCACGTGAGGTCATTATTGCCCTCTACTCCTCTTTGGTCAGACCTCATCTGGAATACTGTGTCCAGTTTTGGGCACCACATTTTAAAAAAGACATCAACAAACTGGAGCAAGTTCAGAGAAGAGCCACCAGAATGGTGACCAGTCTGCAAACCATGTCCTATGAGGAACGGTTGCAGGATTTGGGAATGTTTAGCTTGCAAAAAAGAAGACTGAGAGGAGACTTAATAGCTGTCTACAAATATCTCAAGGGCTGTCACATTGTAGAAGGATCATCTTTATTCTCATTTGCACAAGGAAAGACTAGAAGCAATGGGATGAAACTGAATGGGAGGAGACACAGATTAGATATTAGAAAAAACTTTTTGACAGTTAGGGTGATCAATGAGTGGAACAGGATGCCACAAGAGGTGGTGAGTTCTCCTTCAATGGAAGTCTTCAAACAGAGGCTGGATAGACATCTGTCTGGGATGATTTAGAGAATCCTGCTTTGAGCAGGGGGTTGGACCAAAAGGCCCAGGAGGTCCCTTCCAACTCTACCATTCTATGATTCTATGATTCTATGATTCTATGACTCCGGAAATATATACTGACATTTACAATTACCCCTACACTGTATACACCTGTACCCTTTTCCTATATTCTGTTTTAATCCATACTGAGCCTGTGAGCATCTGTGTGTGACTCTCGATATAAATACGGAGATTTACAATTACCCCTGCACTGTAAACAGCTGTACGCTTCTGATACAGTACCCTTTTTCTGCTTTTTATATTCTGGTCTAAGTCATACTGAGCCTGTGAGCATGTGCCTGTGTGATTTCGGAAATATATAGAGAGATTTACAATTACCCCTACGCTGTATACAGCTGTACGCTTCAGATACAGTACCGTTTCTGCTTTTTTATTCTGGTTTAATACATACTGAGCCTGTTAGCCTCTGTGTGTGACTCCGGAAATATATACGGAGATTTACAATTTCCTCTCCACTGTATACAACTGTACGCTTCTGATACAGTACCGTTTTCCTGCTTTTTATATTCTGGTGTAATCCAAACTGAGCCTGTGAGCATCTGTGTGTGACTCAGAAATATATACGGAGATTTACAATTTCCCCTACACTGTATACAGCTGTACGCTTCTATTAAAGTAACGTTTTTCTGCTTTTTGTATTCTGGTCAAATCCATGAGTGAGAGTCTGTGTGTTATTCCAGAATTATATACGGAGATTTAAAATTTCCCCTACACTGTATATACCTGGTATCTTCTGATACAGTACCTTTTTTCTGCCTTTTGTATTACGGTCAAATCCATACAGAGAGAGCGTTTGTGTGTGACTCCGGAAATATATAGGGATATTTAAATTTTACCCTTTACAATCTACACCTGGTATCTTCTGATACAGTACCTTTTTTCTGCCTTTTGTATTTGGGTCAAATCCATACTGAGAGAGCCTTTGTGTGTGACTCCGGAAATATATACAGAGATTTACAATTACCCCTGCACTGTATACAGCTGTATGCTTTTGATACAGTAGTCTTTTTCTGCATTTTATATTCTGGCCTAATCCATACTGAGCCTGTGAGTGTCTGTGTGTGACTTCAGAAATATATATGGAGATTTACAATTACCCCCTACACTGTATACAGCTGTACCCTTCTGATACAGTACCGTTTCCTGCTTTTTATAATCTGGTCTAATCTATTCCAGGTCTGTGAGCATCTGTGTGTGACTCCGGAAATATATACAGAGATTTACAATTTCCCCTACACTGTATACAGCTGTACGCTTCTGATACACTACCCTTTTTCTGCTTTTTATATTCTGGTCTAATCCATACTAAGCCTGTGAGCGTCTGTGTGTGACTCTGTAAATATGTATGGAGATATACAATTACTCCTACACTGTATACTGCTGTACGCAAGTGATACAGTACCCTTGCCTGCTTTTTATGTTCTGGTCTAATCCATACTGAGCCTGTGAGCGTCTGTGTGTGACTCCGGAAATATATACGGAGATTTACAATTTCCTCTACACTGTATACAGCTGTACGCTTCTGATACAGTACCCTTTTTCTGCTTTTTATATTCTGGTCTAATCCATACTGAGCCTGTGAGCGTCTGTGTGTGACTGTAAATATGTACGGAGATTTACAATTTCCTCTACACTGTATACAGCTGTACGCTTCTGTTACAGTACCCTTTTTCTGCTTTTTATATTCTGGTCTAATCCATACTGAGCCTGTGAGCGTCTGTGTATGACTCCGGCAATATATACGTAGATTTACAATTTCACATACACTGTATACAGCTGTATGCTTCTGATACAGTACCCTTTTTCTGCTTTTTATATTCTGGTCAAATCCAAACTGAGTCAGTGTCAGTGTGTGACTCCGGAAATATATACGGAGATTTACAATTTCCCCTACACTATATACACCTGGTATCTTCTGATACAGTACCTTTTTTCTGCTTTTTTTATTTTGGTCAACTCCATACTGAGTGAGCGTCTGTGTGTGACTCCAGAAATATATACGGCGTTTTACAATTACCCCTACACTCTATACAGCTGTACGCTTCTGATACAGTACCGTTTTTCTGCTTTTTATATTCAGGTCTAATCCATACTGAGCCTGTGAGCGTCTGTTTTTGACTCCGGAAATATATACGGAGCTTTACAATTTCCCCTACACTGTGTACAGCTGTACGCTTCTGATACAGTACCCTTTTTTCTGCTTTTTATATTCTGGTCTTATCCATACTGAGTGAGAGTCTGTGTGTGACTCCAGAAATTTATACGGATATTTAAATTTTCCCCTTCACCGTATACAGCTGTACGCTTCTTATACAGTACCATATATCTGCTGGTATTTTTGTACATTTTCCCAAACATGAGGAAGTATGGTGGAAGAGGTCGCGGACGTGGGCGAGGGCGGGGGGCCAGCTGGGACTGATGGTGATGGTGGTTTATCTGCTGGTAGTGCAAAAAGCACAATAGCACCTAAGGCAGGAAGTGTTGAGCCTGCCTCACCGTCTGGCTCCAGAAGGCCTGGAAGGCTCCCTTTTCTGGGAGTAGGTAAACCGCTTTTAAAGCCGGAGCATGAGGAACAGGTTTTGGCTTACATTGCCGAAACAGCTTCCAGCTCTATCGCCTCATCTTCTGAAGTTTCAAAAATGCAAGCACTGAGTCATCAGTGCAGGCTCCTGGTCAGGAACAACACCTTTTCTTGTGTCCTTCACCCCACCAAAAGTGAAGGATGCGGCAGGCCACACTTCAGATTACTCCATGGAGCTCTTTTCACATACCATGCCTGGGTTATCAAGTCAAATCCTGAATTCCCCAGTCCAAGATGAATCTGACATGGATTGCACTGATGCACCGCCATTGCTATATGATTCTGCTGGTACATTCACCCAGAGCACTACATTGCCCTCGCAGTCTACTGATCCAGAATCTGACCCTGATGAAAGTAAGGTGCCCCTTCCGACATACTATACCACCTTAAACAGTGACACAGAAGAAGGTGCAGATGAAACTGTAGAGGAGGTTATGGATGACTCAGTTGTTGACCCAGATTGGCATCCATTGGAGGAAGAGGGTGCCACTGGCAATAGCTCAGAAGAGGAGGAGGATCCGCAGCAGGCATCGACAACGCAGCTGCGGTTATCTGGCAGGCCCGTAACAGTCCAAAAAAGTGTTAAAAAAAACAAAAAGAGTTGCAGGACAGCTTGGCCAGATGGTCAAATTAGCACAGCGTGCAAGCCCTGAAAATTTATCCCATAGTAGGAAGAGTGCCGTGTGGCACTTTTTTGACCAAAATCCTATTGATGAGGCAAAGGTTATCTGTAAGAAGTGCGGAAGGACATTTAGCCGAGGGAAAAATCTCCGAAATTTGAATACCAGTTGCATGCTTAGACATTTAAACACCATGCACTTGCAAGCATGGATGGACTACAAAGCCTTAGGTAGCATATGTGCACCTGCTCCGACTGAAGGTAGCCAACAATGCTACATACATCGCTTCCCCCACTGTAAGCCTACCGGTTAGCACACCACCAGCAAGAAATGATGATGTGTCGTAGCATGGCCAAAGCAGTCAGGGCATCACAATGTTTTTGCAATGAAAACTGAATCTAGGCCATCACCACCACCACCACCACCATCACCATCACCAACCCCCTCTCAGTCCGCCATGTCCACTGCTAGTTCCCCCATATGCTGCTCTCAATTCCAGCTCACCCTAGCAGACATTCTGAGTAGGACAAGAAAGTACTCATCCTCTCATCCGCGTTCACTGGCTTTGAATGCATACATTGCCAAACTGATCTCATTAGAGATTATGCCCTTCCATTTGGTTAAAAGCGCAGCGTTCCGAGAGCTCATGGCCTACGTTGTCCCACGCTATGACCTACCCAGTCGGCACCTCTTTTCTAGAAAAGCCATCCCTACCCTTAACCTGCATGTGAAAGAACGCATTGTCCATGCACTCAAACAATCAGTAAGTGGAAAGGTGCACTTCACAACAGATGAATGGGCCAGTAGGCATGGCCAGGGTTGTTATGTGTCCATCACTGCGCACTGAGTTAATGTGGTGGATGCAGGGTCCACAGGGGACAGCGGCGGTGGGACAGTGCTGCCTAGCCCACGGTATAGGCAATAGTTGTCTGTAGGCATTCGACCTTCCACCTCCAACTCCAGAAGCGAAAGTTTGTCGACACAGCACAGTCGCACGAGCATTCCATCCGCAGCTGCCAGTGTTGCACACGAGGTGTCCCACTATCGAACAGCTAGTGGTAAGCATCAGCAGGCTGTTTTAAAGATGATGTCTTTGGGAGACAACAGACACACCGCGGAGGTACTGGCCAACTACTTGCAGCGAGAAACTGAGTCATGGCTGGGCAGTCTACATCTTGAGCCAGGCAGGTAGTCAGTGATAGCGGCCGTAATTTTGTGGTGGCCATAGCCCTGGCAAAACTCAGACACATACCTTGCCTTGCTCACACTTTGAACTTGGTGGTTCAGTGCATCATAAATAATTATCCGGAGTTAACAGCCTTGCTCCATAAGGTGCGAAGACATTGCTCGCAAATCCGTCGCTCGCCCGTAGACTCCAGTCGTATGCAGAGGCTACAGCGATCGCTCCACCTCCCCAAGCACCGCCTAATCATAGACGTTGCAACAAGATAGAACTCCACCATGCACATGGTTGAAAGGCTGTGCGAACAAAGGCAGGCTGTAATGCATTTGTGGGAGGATACACGGGCAGGCAGTTTGAGGGCAGACATCGAGTTGTGGGGTGTGCAGTGGTCAAAGCTGAAAAACCTCTGTAAAGTCCTTCAGTGTTTTGAGGAATGCACACGGCTGGTAAGCGCAGACAACGCAATCATAAGCATGAGCATCCCACTTATGCGTCTGCTCATGCAAACTTTGACGCACATTAAGGATCAGGCGTCTGCAGCGGAGGAGGAAGAGGATTAGGAGGAGGGAAGCCTTGATGACAGTCAGCCATTGTCTGCTCAGGGAACTGTCCTGTATGAGAAGGAGGAAGAAGAGGAAGTGGAGGAGGAAGAGGGGGATGATTATTTTGGGGTGGAGGATGCTTCTCAGGGGGCAAGAGAAAATGTTGGCTTGTCTAGGTCAGGTACAGAGTTTGTGCATGACTGGAGGGATGTGGATTTGCCAGAAAGCATTCCTCCACCCACCACTGGCAGTGCATCATTGACACCTAGAACATTAATATAGTTATTAAGGTTGAAGGAAGACTTTAAGTCCATCTAGTTCAACCCATATCCTATCCTAACCTGCCCTAACATGTTGATCCAGAGGAAGGCAAAATAAACCCCATGTGGCAAACAGTAAGCTTCACATTGGGAAAAGAAAAATCCTTCCCGACTCCACATACGGCAATCAGACTAGCTCCCAGGATCAAAGCAATATCTAGGAAACTAGTGACTATAGCCTGTAATATTATACTTTTCAAGAAAGGCATCCAGTCCCTTCTTAAATTTTTGTAAGGAATCACTCATTACAACACTAGACGACAGAGATTACCATAGTCTCACTGCTAGGGTTGAGCATTCCGATACTGCAAATATCGGGTATCGGCCGATATTGGCTGTATCGGAATTCCGATTCCGAGTTCCGATATTTTCGTCTTATCGGATACCGGAATCGGGATTGTCACTGTCACTGTCAGTGTCCGTCGGTCGGGTCTGTCAGGAGTCAGCGGCACTTACCTGTCAGAAGATCTCCGGCGGTCACGTCCTGGACTGCTTGATGGCCGCAATCTTCTTTCCCCGGCGGTCACATGCAGTTTCTCGCGATAACTGCAGTGACTGCTGGGTAATCCCGGCCGTAAAGCAGTCAGTCCGATGACGTCACCGCCGGGGAAGTAGGTAATCAGCTGTGCTGCGTCGCGATGACAGGCTCTGCCTGTCATTGCGATGTAGCAGAGTTGGATCGTCGTGGGACTGTCGTTATGGACTGCGTCGGACAGGTGGTATACTGTTGGTTTGTTTTTTTTCTTTTTTTACAGGAGATCGATGGCGTCGCAGGAATGAGAGTACAATAAAATTAATGAAAACTGTGTTGTCTCTTTTATTTCATTAAAATACTTTTTTCTTGCTTTGTCTTTTTTTTATGCATTTAATAACTTTGGGATTAATAATGGATCGGTGTCTTATTGACACCTCTCCATTATTAACCGGGCTTATTGTCACCGTGCAATCAACGGTGACATTAACCCCTTATTACCCCGCTTGCCACCGCTACAGGGCAAGTGGGAAGAGCCGGGTAAAGTGCCACAATTGGCACATCTTTTGATGCGCCAAATGTGGGGCTGCTGTAGCCTGGTATTATCAGGCTGTTGAGGGCCAAAATCCATGGGCCTTGACAGTCTTTTAATACCAGGCCGCAGCAGTCTGCATTTTACTTGGCTGGTTAACAAAAATAGGGGGGATCCCCACGCCGTTTTTTTTTCTAGGGTATCCCCTATTTTTGTTAACCAGCCAAGCTAAGCAGACTGCTGTGGCCTGGTATTATCAGGCTTGCAAGGTCCATGGATATTGGATCCTTACCAGCCTGAAAAACCAGGCCTCAGCGGTCTGCTTCATCTGGCTGGTTAACAAAAATAGGGGGGACCCCACGCCAATTTTTTTTGAGGGGATCCCCTATTTTTGTTAATCAGCCAAGATATGCAGACTGCTGTGGCCTGGTATTATCAGGCTGGCAAGGTCCATGGATCTTGGCTCCTTAACAGCCTGAAAATCCAGGCCTCAGCGGTCTGCTTCATCTGGCTGGTTAACAAAAATAGGGGGGACCCCACGCCAATTTTTTTCGAGGGGATCCCCTATTTTTGTTAATCAGCCAAGATATGCAGACTGCTGTGGCCTGGTATTATCAGGCTGGCAAGGTCCATGGATCTTGGCTCCTTAACAGCCTGAAAATCCAGGCCTCAGCGGTCTGCTTCATCTGGCTGGTTAACAAAAATAGGGGGGACCCCACGCCATTTTTTTTTCGAAGGGAACCCCTATTTTTGTTAATCAGTTCCCTCTGACGTCACTGATTGTGTCCCTGGCTGACCTGAAGTGAAAGTGGAAAGCAATCAATTAAGCTTTCCACTTAAGGGCCCGTCTCACATAGCGATATCGCTACCGAGATCGCTGCTGAGTCACTAGTTTTGTGACGCAGCAGCGAGCTCACCAGCGATATCGCTGTGTGTGACATTCAGCGACGATCAGCCCCCCTGCCGGGTATCGCTGATCGTCGCTGAAATGTCAGGACCTTTTTTTGATCGCTGGTTTCCAGCTGACAGGCACGCATCGCTGCGTGTGACAGGCGGGAGACCAGCGATCCGCTGGTAACCAAGGTACACAGCAGGTTTCCAGGCGCGGGGCTGTGCCTAGAAACCCGCTGTGTACCTTGGATACCAGCGCCCTGATGCAGGGAGCTGGTATCCAAGGTACACAGCGGGTTTCCAAGCGCTGCGCGGTGCCTGAAAACCCGCTGTGTACCTTGGTTACCAGCGGATCGCTGGTCTCCCGCCTGTCACACGCAGCGATGCGTGACTGTCAGAGGGAAACCAGCGATCTAAAAAAGGTCCTGACATTTCTGCGACGATCAGCGATACCCGGCAGGGGGGCTGATCGTTGCTGAATGTCACACACAGCGATATCGCTGGTGAGCTCGCTGCTGCGTCACAAAACTAGTGACTCAGCAGCGATCTCGGTAGCGATATCGCTATGTGAGACGGGCCCTTAAGCGATGTTACCCGCAGTGTCGCTGTCCCAGATCGCTGCCTGAGCTGCCTGTTTGGCAACTCAGCAGCAATCATGTAGCGATACATCAGCGATCCTGACAAGTGCATATCGTTGTCGGATCGCTGGTGTATCGTTATGTGACACCCAGCCTTTACTCTCCTGTCAGGCAGGAGGGAACTCATTCATTTGGGGTTTACTGTGAGGCTGCAGCATTAGCTGCGGTCCCTGCAGTAAACATTAACCCTTTCTGAAGGATTACACCGTGGGACCTGACTGTGCATGGGATAGGTAAGAATAATTTTGCTTTTTTATTTTATTTTTATTACAGGAAATGGTTTTTGCAGTAAAATAAAATATGGTCAAAAACATGTGTCTTTATTTCATTAAAATGATTTTTAATTAAAGTGTGTGTGTTTTATTTTTATTTCATGCAATAGGATTAATAATTGATAGTTGTCTAATTGACAGCTCTCAATTATTAACCTGGCTTAAGGTCACCTTTCAATAGCAAGGTGGCTTTAACCCCATATTAACCCATTCGCCACCGCTACAGGGCAATGGGAATAGACGGGCAAAGTGCCAGAAAGGGCGAATCTAATTATAGATTTGTCTTTCCTGGGGTGTCTGGGGGCAGATGTTAGTAGCCGGGGGGGGGCAAAAATAATGGTCCCTCTCTGGGCTATTATTATCTGCCCCCACTCACTGGCTTTGTCTGTCTGGTTGCGAAAATAGGGCGGGAGCCCACGCATTTTTTTTCAGCAATTTTACACCTCATATATATATATATACATGTCATTGAATTTGTGACACATATATATATATATTTATATTTGTAGTTCATACACTTCTACATAGTATAATAGCCGCTAATTCAATTGCCGGCTTTTGTGAAAAAGGAGAACCCGACATGAAATGACACTTGGTGTACATAGGGTTAACCATGTCTTTTCATGTCCTTTGCTATCTAATTTGCACAAACAATTAAATCAGTCTATGTGTGCAAAATTTCACACCTGTAGGGGTTAATTAAAGGTGTAAATTTGTAGCAAAAAAGTCCGTTTTTTTTACAACGAATTTACACCTTTAATTAACCCCTACAGGTGTGAAATTTTGCACACATAGTCTGATTTAATTGTTTGTGCAAATTAGATAGCAAAGGACATGAAAAGACATGGTTAACCCTATGTACACCAAGTGTCATTTCATGTCGGGTGCTTCTGTCTTTTCACTGAAGCCGGCTTTACCCGGCAATTGAATCAGAGAGGATATTTTACTATGTAGAAGTGTATAAACTATACATATATGTATATATATATATGTCACAATGACATGTATATATATATATATATGTATTCTATGTGTGTATATTTAGTGTTTACAAGGAAAGAATGGGTTTTTTTTAGTTGCGATATTTTGTTCCCATAGACTTACATGGGACTTCCGGTATCGGTATCGGGTATCGCCGATATTTTAGTGATATCGGCGATACCATTCCGATTCAGATACTTTAGGATATCGTAAAGTATCGCTCAACTCTACTCACTGCTCTTACAGTAAAGAATCTGCATCTGTGATTATGGCTAAACCTTCTTTCCTCCAGACGTAGAGGATGCCCCCTTGTCCCCGTCACAGGTCTAAGAGTAATTGGCCCACATGTGTGATTATATCTTGCGGATCCTAAAAAGAGTCCCCTGCATTGCCAAAATTATGAAGGATGGCGACTAATGGTTGGCAAGCAACCTCGATCTACGCTATAAAGGCAAATTACAGAACATCATGCCACAGGAGAACCTAGTGCTAATATTGGCGAACAAACAAGCAACTCTGGTAAACCGTTTGTTAGAGGCATTCCCAGCTCACAGCAGCTGTGCAGGTTCTACCACGAGCCGTACTGGGACAAATGAAAGAAGTGTTTGTGGTGCACACAGCTGAAGTGGTGTTGGAAAAGGGGGTTTCATGACCATGTTGTGGACTGATTTCTCGAATACCGCTTACACGACTGTTAATACTGAATCGATTGCAACAGACAGGAGACAGCAGTTGTCAATTATGGTTCAAAATTACCTCTCCTCCCCTATCCCCTGTGTTCTCTCTCACAGTTCATTCCCCTTGTGACTACTTGGCCTGTAAACTGGACACCTGGCCTGAATTGGCACAATATGCCTTACAGGAGCTCGCTTGCCCTGCTGGTAGTGTGCTATCAGAAAGAGTCTTCAGTGCTGCTGGATCAATCCTAACAGAAAGAAGGACTCGGCTGTTGACCTAAAATGTAGGTGATCTCACCTTCATTGAAATGAACCATGCCTGGGTTTCAAAGGATTTTGTACCACCTTCCCCTGATGACACATTGTGTCACGTTACTGGCGATACTGGACTGGAGGTCAGTGGCCAGAGTAGAAGCGTGCAGGTGACCAGACCGTGAAAAGACTTCTGAAAGTGCAGTATATGGCGGTGGTAGTTCACTATGTCGGCAGATGCCGGAGCCCGCCTAAGCTAGGGCCGGCCGAGATCACACACAAGCACCAAGTCCGTTTAGATGATAGAATTTCGAGGTAGGAATAGCAGGGTTTCCACAAGAGACAGGAAGGTGCCACCAGAACACCTTCCAGATCAGGAGCTCAGATAATGCTTCACTCAGTTAGACTGAGCACCACAATATACTCAGCAACAGGAAGCTGCGCAGGGCCAGGTATATATAGCAGGTTCAATCAGTCTTAATCAAGGCTAGAACAATGAGCAGGGCAGGTGATGATCTCTATCCCAGAAGAAGTTCATATGGTTTCAGGCTGAAGTTATACAAGTTCTGAATAGCTCCATAGCAAAGGAACAGACTAGCAAGCCATGCTTCACAGGTTCAAATCCTAACACATTGGTTGCCTGCAAAATGGCTCTCTTTGTCCTCCTCTTCCTCCGACTTCTCCAATTCCTACATTTGCAGCTGCCTACACCTCAACATATGACAGTTTTTCAACCTCCCTAACTGGCTGTACCCCCCAGTGCCGGCATGTGCACCGGGGCCATGAGCAGGTGGAGGGGCACACTCGCCATCAGAGACACCGGCGTACTATGAGGGGCCCTGTGCCAGTGTCGGCACCCACGAGTGGGCCCCCCCTGCTTGCTCATGGCCCCAGCACTTGCAATACTTACCTCTCCCTGCTCCACCGCTGTGACGTCTTCCGCGTTTCCTGACAGTGACATTCAAGTCATAGAGCGTGATGACGTCACGTCTGTGCGCCCTCTGCCTGAACAGTCACAGAGCAGAGAGCTGGAAGATGGCTACACTGAGAAGTCCAGAGTAGAGAAGTGACCAGCGAGTATAGGTATTTCATTTTTTTAATGTTTGGAGCAATATATGGGGAGCATTGTACACTGGAGAATTATATATGTGGCCAATCATACACTTGAGCATCATAGATAGGGCCCATTATAAACTGGAGCATTATATATGGGGCCTATCATACACTGGAGCATCATCCATAGGGCCCATCATACACTGGAGCATTATAAATGGGGCCCAATATACACTGGAGCATCATCCATGGGGTCTATTATATACTGGAGCATCATATGTGGCCCACTATATATGGAGCATTATATAGGCCCACCATACACTGAAGCATCATATACGGGGCCCATTATACACTGGAGCATCATATGGGGAACATTATTTATGGAGCATTACATAGGCCCATCATACACTGGAGTATCGTCCATGGGGCCCATCATACACTGGAGCATTATAAATGGGGCCCATCATACACTGGAGCATCATATACGGGGCCCATTATACACTGGAGCATCATATAGGGCCCATTATTTATGGAGCATTATATAGGCCAATCATACACTGGAGCATCATCCATGGGGCCCATCATATACTAGAGCATTATATGGGGTTCATTATTTATGGGGCATCATATAGGGTATGGAGCATCATATGGAGCACATATGGGGCCTATTCTGTATGGTGCATTATATTGAGCCCATTCTGTATGAAGCAGTATATGGGGCCCATCATATCCTGTATGGAGCTTTATATGCGACTCATTACACTGTATGGAGCAATATGTGGAGCTCATTATACTCTATGGGGAGCGTCCTATACTGTATGGCACATTATATGGGGACCATCATATACTGTAGCATTATTGTCAGGCACATCGCACTGCACTTGCTCACTGAGCCAGTGCGTGTGTCCTGAGTGAACAAACTGTGCCCAAGGATACCTGTATAGCAGAGCCGCAGCAGGGAAGACGTGTGTTTCTGAGGAACAGGACCTTCCGCAGCATGTGACTGCCAAGGGGCGGAGCCAGCCAAACGTCTCTCAGAGGCAACAGAAGCAGATAGAGAATGCTTCAGGCTGGAGGACCTGCAATCACCTGACTGCCTAGGAGCGTGGCCTAAGCTCCAGAGAGCTATGAGGTAAAGGAAAACTCCTAGAAGGGTAACTACGAAATAAAGTTACCAAGGGCATAGACAGAATGGATGGTCAGGATAGCCAGGTCATACACATAGAGGGCGACGAAGTACAAAAGGAGCAGGCAGAGAATAACCAGAACACAGCCAAGGGATCATACACAGACGGAGCAACGCAGTACAAAAGGGACAGGCAAAACTCGTAACAGGGACACAGCCAAATCAGAACCAGACAGACAAAACGTAGCACAGGCACAAAGCACTGGCACAAGCACAAGGTCAGACACATTCAGCCAAAGGTCAGAGTATAAACGACAAAGACTTGCTTCACAGTGAGGCTATAAAAAGACTCCCAGGACCCAGAAAGAGGCCAACCAAGTTAACCCCGTGACTACCTGATCCAAGAACCCAGTAAACCATGACAATTATGTGGAGCTCATCATATACTGTATGGAACATTATATGGTACCAATTATTTATGGAGCAATATATGGGGCTCATTATTCTGTATGGTGCACTATGTGGTGGCCATAATACTGTATGGAGGAATATTCTGTCCGGTTTTTGAGCTATTGTAGAATTTAAAATAGATATCACTCATGTAATGTAAGAAATGTATATTTCTCTGCCGTATCCGAGCATCATGAATTGTGATATGTGTTAAAGGGGCCCACTGAGACTTTTTGGCCTGGGGCCCACGAAAACCTGGAGCCAGCCCTGCCCCCCCACAACTTTAGCCAAATAACCCCCAGTTTTCAATGTGTTCCTATTATTATCCCTTTTACCCACAAGGGTGGTTTGCACGTTAATGACGGGCCAATTTTTACAATTCTGACCACTGTCTCTTTATGAGGTTATAACTCTGGAATGCTTCAACGGATCCTTGCGATTCTGAGACAGTTTTCTCATGACATATTTTACTTCACGTTAGTGGTAAAATTTCTTCGATATAACTTGTGCTTATTTTTGAAAAAAACGTAAATATGGCGAAAATTTTGAAAAGTTTGCAATTTTAAAACTTTGAATTTTTATTCCCATAACATTTCCCACATGTGAACACATTAGCACAACTTTGGAACCAAATTTTTTTTGTTAGAAAGTTATAAGGGCTAAAATTGACCAGCGATTTCTCATTTTCACAACAAAATTTACAAAGCCATTTTTTTAGGGACCACCTCATATTTGAAGTCACTTTGAGGGGTCTATCTGGCAGAAAATACCCAAAAGTGACACATTCTAAAAACTGCACCCCTCAAGGTACTCAAAACCACATTCAAGAAGTTTATTAACCCTTCAGTTGCTTCACAGGAGCTGAAGCAACGTGGAAGGAAAAAATGAACATTTAACTTTTTAGTCAAAAAAATGATCTTTTACAAACTTTTTTCATTTTCACAAGGGTAAAAGGATAAAATGGACAGATGATGTTGTTGTGCAATTTCTCCTGAGTATTCCGATACCCCATATGTGGGGAAAAACCACTGTTTGGGCACACGACAGAGCTCGTAAGGGAAGGAGCGCCGTTTGACTTTTTCAAACCAAAATTGGCTGGAATTGAGATTGGACGCCGTGTCGCGTTTGGAGAGCCCCTGATGTGCCAAAACAGTAGAAACCCCCCAAAAGTTACACCATTTTGTAAACTAGACCCCCTATGGAACTTATCTAGATCTGTTGTGAACCCCCAAGTGTTTCACAAAAGTTTATAATGCCTGGGTGAGAAAGAAAAAACAATTTTCCACAAAAATGATTTTTCTAGTCCCAAATTTTTGATTTTTCCCAAGGAAATTGGACCCCAAAAGTTGTTGTCCAATTTGTCCTGAGTACTCTGATACCCCATATGTGGGGGTGAGGAATTGTTTGGGCGCACTGCAGAGCTTCGGAAGGAAGTAATAATGTTTTGGAATGCAGAAGTTGATGGGTGTCATGTTCAGTTTGCAGTGCCCCAGATGTGCCTAAACAGTGAAAACCCCCCACAACTGACCACATTTTGGAAACTAGACCCCTTATGGACCTTATCTAAATCTGTGGTGAGCACTTTGAACCCCCAAATGCTTCTCACAAGTTTATAATGCCCGTGCATGAAAAAAAAAAATCCTATTTTTTTCACACAAAAATGATCTTTTAGTCTCCATTTTTTTATTTTCCCAAGTGTTACAGGAAAAATTGGACTACAAAAGTTGTTGTTCAATTTGTCCTGAGTACGCTGATTCCCCATATGTGTGGGGGAACCACTGTTTGGGCGCACGACAGAGCTCGGAATGGAAGGAGCGCCATTTGACTTTCTCCATCCAAAATTGGCTGGAATTGAGATTGAACGCCATGTTGCATTTTAAGAGCCCCTGATGTGCCTAAACAGCGGAAACCCCCCAAAAGTGACCCCATTTTGGAATCTAGACCCCTTAAGGAACTTATCTAGATCTGTGGTGAGCTATTTGAACACCCAAGTGCTTCACACAAGTTTATAACGTAGAGCCGTAAAATTAAAAAATCCTATTTTTTCCACAGAAATTATCTTTTCACCCCAATTTTTATTTTCCCAAGGGTAACAGATAAAATTGGACCCCAAGAATTATTGTGCAACTTGTCCTGAGTATGCTGATACCCCATATGTGGGGGTAAACTAATGTTTGGGCGCATGGCAGAGCTCAGAAGGGAAGGAGCACCGTTTGACTTTTTCAACCCAGAATTGGCTGGAATTAAGATCAGACGCCATGTCACATTTGGAGAGCCCCTGATGTGCCTAAACATTGGACACCCCCCAATTCTTACTCCAACCCTAACCCCAACACACCCCTAACCCTAGTCCCAACCCTAACCAAAACCCTAACCACAAACCTAACCCTAACACACTCCTAACCCTAATCCCAACCCTAACCCTAATCTAACTTTAGCCCCAAACTTAAACCTAACTTTAGCCGCAACCCTAACCCTAATAGGAAAATGAGAAGACGGAAACACCTCAGTGCAAAAGGAACAGGGGGAAATGGAAGAAAAGACTTCACCCAGGCAGTGGGAGTAAAATATAGAATTTTATTAAATATACATATACAATAATAGCACAAGCATCAATTAAGATAAAAAGGGAGGCCTGGCCCCACACAATATACTCTAATACCTCAGTATATGATATAAATATATCAGGAAAATAATGCAATATTACGTAAAGTATGCTAAAGGACACTAATCCGTGAAAGTGTATGTGTATTACCGCAAACAAGAAACTAAAAAATGAAAAATAATATATGACAATGAAGAAAATTGCGAAAAACTGAATATAATAATGTGTCCACAAAATTATATTTATGTATGTCCCATGTGAGGTGCCCTATATAATAAGTATGCCACAATAAACATATGGTGTGGAACGAAAGGATATATGTGCAAACAAATAATAATTATAAAATTATAAAATCAATGTTGCCAACCAAAAGAAAAAATAATAAAAAGTACACACCACAGTAATATAATAGACAGAATATGCTTAGGTAAGCGTCAACACCGTGACTGCCAAAGCGACTAATCAACCATGAAAGACAAGCATACTACCTGAGAATACCGAGGGAGGAGACAGCATGTGGAGACCAGGCCGCCTAAAACGCGCCCCGACGCGCGTTTCGGAAAGGTTTTTCCTTCGTCAGGGGATGAGAAATAGTAGCGTGTCAAGCCTTAAATAAGGAGCCGCCATGTGTGTAATCAGGTCGCGCATGCGCAGAGACAGACCGTCGCAACAATAAGCCGTCACAAGGCAAGTCAGGAAAGACGTCACAGGTCATATGACTTTCCATTTTGCATTACCGAGCCCAATCAACTAGCGCATGCGCAATGACACGCATAGATCAAATGG
This sequence comes from Oophaga sylvatica, assembly GCA_033576555.1. Classification (NCBI taxonomy): domain Eukaryota; kingdom Metazoa; phylum Chordata; class Amphibia; order Anura; family Dendrobatidae; genus Oophaga; species Oophaga sylvatica. Next base: position 198,050,278 of record JARQOD010000001.1, read on the forward strand.
CGCATGCGCAGTGTCACAAAGACAGATAGAGACTACGCAATCATCTCAAATCACATTGCCTCCGATAGATAGGCTGGTAAGTATAAAGGAAAATCCGTTTGCTCACATAATCTGTGACAATTACAACCGGATAATTACCCTATCACAGAAACAACAAATGCCAATGTCAGAACAAGAAAAACACACATGAAAGTTAAAAGGAATTTAAAGGTACAAGCAGCAGATATACCGATGTGACAGATAATTTAGCATAACCGCAACTCATATAGCCTCAATGATATATCTGACACAATCAGTCATATTGGCCACAATACGCCATCAATTTGTGATCGATTTGCATAAGCACAGTACAAAAGTAACAGAATAAAAAAAAATAAAAATAAAAAACAATGATGAATAATAAATAATAATTATGCACTGCATGTGTGAAGCGGCGCATGCAGAGAGCAAATGAGTGTCCATCACATGGCAGAAGGCGTCAGAGGTCCGGACACAAGGTCCAGGCACAAAGCGACACCCCCACCATGTGATCGGAACAGTCAATGCAATCGACATGCGCACCACACGAAAAACTAAATAAAGAACAATAAATAAACAAAGCAATAAAAAAATAATAAACAACAAAATAATGAACAATCACAAGTGATGTAGAATTGACGATTTCTCGTGGATTCACACTTAATTGTTGCAGTTAGTGCAGAAATCCAATCGGTGGCATCTCAATCAGGAAGATATATCAACAGAAGCTGTAGATCACATCTGGTTGAAAAAATGTCCAAGTTCAAGTTCAAACATTGGATGCATAAATCGCGTCTTGATTGAAGAAACGAGAGTGTGGACAATTTATACAACAATATAAGTGCTGCCGACAGGCCATAAGACACAAACACTAAAATAAAAAGATAAAATGAGAAAAATAAAAATTATTATAAAAACGATGCAAATGACAAGTTCTCGTTGAGGCCAGATGGCGAGACCGTGTTAAGGGTCCAAATCCATCTGGCCTCCAATTGAGCCAGTCTATTGCTGAAATTGCAGCCCCTCGCATTACAGGTAAGCAAATCAATACCAGAGACTTTCAGGCCAGCCGGATCACTATTGTGAAACAATTTGAAATGCCTCGGGATAGTTTTCAAAGATGAAATGTCAACCACATCCTTGGCTGCCTTAATCCCCAACACGTGTTCACGTACCCTCACCTTGAGCTGCCTGGTGGTGAGGCCAACGTAGGTGAGGGCACATGGACACGTCGCGGCATAAATGACACATGTAGAGTTACACGAGATATTATGTCTAATATCGAATGAACGCGTATTGTTAAAATTAGCAAACTTCTGTGTTCTATTTACATTGGGGCATGCCACGCAAGAGCCACATGGTTTACATCCACCATGTCCAATATGTTGCTTCCTTGGTTCATAGTGGCTACGTAACAATTTATCAGTAATACTCATAGATCTTTTAAACGTGATCTTAGACTCATTTCCTATGAACTTGGAAATAATAGGGTCTGTTTGCAATATGCCCCAATGCTTATTTAAACATGTACGCACGAGATCACTCTGGCCATTAAATTGGGTGATAAAGCGTACACCATTGGTGGACTTGGGTTTGAAGTTAGAATAAAGGGCATTGTTTCGGGTCTGGTGTTTGGCCCTGTTAAAAGCCCTCTTTACAGACCTTCTGCTATACCCTCGTTCAAGAAAGCGAGCCTTCAATAATTCAGCCTGTTCGAGAAAATCTTCATCCCGAGAACAAATCCTCCTCAGTCTGAGAAACTGACTAATAGGAATTGAGTTGATCAACGCCCTGGGGTGTGATGAAGACGCATGTACCAGGGAGTTCACGGCTGTAGGCTTCCTGAACAAGGTGGTCTGTAAGCATCCACTATTGTCTCTAAATACTTGCACATCGAGAAACTCGATGACATCTTTGTGATGATTACATGTTAGATGTACATTAATTGAGTTGGAGTTGAGTTGACACAGGAAATGCACCAATGCCTCACTGGAATCCTGCCAAATAAAGAAAATATCATCTATGTAGCGTGTCCAAAAATGGACACGCTCCATAGACCCTAATGTTTCAGAAATAAAGAGGTCCCTCTCCCAAAATCCAAGGAACAGGTTGGCGTACGATGGAGCAAAAGAAGCTCCCATCGCTGTTCCTTGGATCTGAAGGAAGAAGGACCCCTTGAACATAAAAAAATTGTGGGTAAGTGCAAACTCCAGTAAATTAATGAAAAAAACAATAAAAGCCAGAGAAAATGAGGAAAACTGTAAAAAATACGAAACGGCAGTGATTCCATCCTCGTGACGTATATTCGTGTATAACGATTCAACGTCACAAGTGACTAAGGTGCAGTCCTGGTCAACATGCATACCATCCACCTTCTTGAGGAAGTCACTTGTGTCCCTTGTATAGGAAGGGAGCGCTGTAACAAACGATTGTAATATTGAATCGATGTATTTGTTAATATTTTCTAGGTAATTACCTCTACCCGAGATGATTGGTCTACCCGGAGGATTAAGCTGGTTTTTATGTACTTTTGGCAGCAGATAAAGGGTGGGAATAGTTGGTTCATTGACCAATAGGGCAGACAATAAATCCTTATCAATAATACCCTCGTCATTGGCTTCAGACAAGAGATGGTTTAGTTGGGTTTGAAATTTGATAAGCGGATTAAATGTCAATTTTTTGTAACATTGTTCATTATTTAATTGTCTGAATGCCTCAATCTCGTATATATCCTCCCATTGTTTAACAAACTCCTCATCATCAATCACAAAGGCCGGTGTAACCTTAATTCTTAAACCTCTGGGAATGAGTTTCTTTTCAATATAATTTTGTAGAAAAGCTAGGGAACACGTTTCAGGATTAGAAGGTGAGATCCCTGAGGCGATAAAGAAAAAGTCAAACAAATTTCCTCCTCTATCCATGTGTCCAGCTATTGATGTGTTTGTGAAAACAGTATGTGGTGAATTGAGCAAGATTCCCTCTGGCTCACAGTTTCAGAACTTCTCTAGGAAGGAAAAGATTGCGCTTCAACAATTGATGGACCTGGATGATGTGGTATTTAAACCAGCAGATAAGGGTGGGAATGTAGTGGTATGGCCAAAGACATTATACGAGATTGAGGCATTCAGACAATTAAATAATGAACAATGTTACAAAAAATTGACATTTAATCCGCTTATCAAATTTCAAACCCAACTAAACCATCTCTTGTCTGAAGCCAATGACGAGGGTATTATTGATAAGGATTTATTGTCTGCCCTATTGGTCAATGAACCAACTATTCCCACCCTTTATCTGCTGCCAAAAGTACATAAAAACCAGCTTAATCCTCCGGGTAGACCAATCATCTCGGGTAGAGGTAATTACCTAGAAAATATTAACAAATACATCGATTCAATATTACAATCGTTTGTTACAGCGCTCCCTTCCTATACAAGGGACACAAGTGACTTCCTCAAGAAGGTGGATGGTATGCATGTTGACCAGGACTGCACCTTAGTCACTTGTGACGTTGAATCGTTATACACGAATATACGTCACGAGGATGGAATCACTGCCGTTTCGTATTTTTTAGTTTTCCTCATTTTCTCGGGCTTTTATTGTTTTTTTCATTAATTTACTGGAGTTTGCACTTACCCACAATTTTTTTATGTTCAAGGGGTCCTTCTTCCTTCAGATCCAAGGAATAGCGATGGGAGCTTCTTTTGCTCCATCGTACGCCAACCTGTTCCTTGGATTTTGGGAGAGGGACCTCTTTATTTCTGAAACATTAGAGTCTATGGAGCGTGTCCATTTTTGGACACGCTACATAGATGATATTTTCTTTATTTGGCAGGATTCCAGTGAGGCATTGGTGCATTTCCTGTGTCAACTCAACTCCAACTCAATTAATGTACATCTAACATGTAATCATCACAAAGATGTCATCGAGTTTCTCGATGTGCAAGTATTTAGAGACAATAGTGGATGCTTACAGACCACCTTGTTCAGGAAGCCTACAGCCGTGAACTCCCTGGTACATGCGTCTTCATCACACCCCAGGGCGTTGATCAACTCAATTCCTATTAGTCAGTTTCTCAGACTGAGGAGGATTTGTTCTCGGATGAAGATTTTCTCGAACAGGCTGAATTATTGAAGGCTCGCTTTCTTGAACGAGGGTATAGCAGAAGGTCTGTAAAGAGGGCTTTTAACAGGGCCAAACACCAGACCCGACACAATGCCCTTTATTCTAACTTCAAACCCAAGTCCACCAATGGTGTACGCTTTATCACCCAATTTAATGGCCAGAGTGATCTCGTGCGTACATGTTTAAATAAGCATTGGGGCATATTGCAAACAGACCCTATTATTTCCAAGTTCATAGGAAATGAGTCTAAGATCACGTTTAAAAGATCTATGAGTATTACCGATAAATTGTTACTTAGCCACTATGAACCAAGGAAGCAACATATTGGACATGGTGGATGTAAACCATGTGGCTCTTGCGTGGCATGCCCCAATGTAAATAGAACACAGAAGTTTGCTAATTTTAACAATACGCGTTCATTCGATATTAGACATATCTCGTGTAACTCTACATGTGTCATTTATGCCGCGACGTGTCCATGTGCCCTCACCTACGTTGGCCTCACCACCAGGCAGCTCAAGGTGAGGGTACGTGAACACGTGTTGGGGATTAAGGCAGCCAAGGATGTGGTTGACATTTCATCTTTGAAAACTATCCCGAGGCATTTCAAATTGTTTCACAATTGTGATCCGGCTGGCCTGAAAGTCTCTGGTATTGATTTGCTTACCTGTAATGCGAGGGGCGGCAATTTCAGCAAGAGACTGGCTCAATTGGAGGCCAGATGGATTTGGACCCTTAACACGGTCTCGCCATCTGGCCTCGACGAGAACTTGTCATTTGCATCGTTTTTATAATAATTTTTATTTTTCTCATTTTATCTTTTTATTTTAGTGTTTGTGTCTTATGGCCTGTCGGCAGCACTTATATTGTTGTATAAATTGTCCACACTCTCGTTTCTTCAATCAAGACGCGATTTATGCATCCAATGTTTGAACTTGAACTTGGACATTTTTTCAACCAGATGTGATCTACAGCTTCTGTTGATATATCTTCCTGATTGAGATGCCACCGATTGGATTTCTGCACTAACTGCAACAATTAAGTGTGAATCCACGAGAAATCGTCAATTCTACATCACTTGTGATTGTTCATTATTTTGTTGTTTATTATTTTTTTATTGCTTTGTTTATTTATTGTTCTTTATTTAGTTTTTCGTGTGGTGCGCATGTCGATTGCATTGACTGTTCCGATCACATGGTGGGGGTGTCGCTTTGTGCCTGGACCTTGTGTCCGGACCTCTGACGCCTTCTGCCATGTGATGGACACTCATTTGCTCTCTGCATGCGCCGCTTCACACATGCAGTGCATAATTATTATTTATTATTCATCATTGTTTTTTATTTTTATTTATTTTTATTCTGTTACTTTTGTACTGTGCTTATGCAAATCGATCACAAATTGATGGCGTATTGTGGCCAATATGACTGATTGTGTCAGATATATCATTGAGGCTATATGAAGTGCGGTTATGCTAAATTATCTGTCACATCTGTATATCTGCTGCTTGTACCTTTAAATTCCTTTTAACTTTCATGTGTGTTTTTCTTGTTCTGACATTGGCATTTGTTGTTTCTGTGATAGGGTAATTATCCGGTTGTAATTGTCACAGATTATGTGAGCAAACGGATTTTCCTTTATACTTACCAGCCTATCTATCGGAGGCAATGTGATTTGAGATGATTGCGTAGTCTCTATCTGTCTTTGTGACACTGCGCATGCGCCATTTAATCTATGCGTGTCATTGCGCATGCGCTAGTTGATTGGGCTCGGTAATGCAAAATGGAAAGTCATATGACCTGTGACGTCTTTCCTGACCTGCCTTGTGACGGCTTATTGTTGCGACGGTCTGTCTCTGCGCATGCGCGACCTGATTACACACATGGCGGCTCCTTATTTAAGGCTTGACACGCTACTATTTCTCATCCCCCTGACGAAGGAATAACCTTTCCGAAACGCGCGTCGGGGCGCGTTCTAGGCGGCCTGGTCTCCACATGCTGTCTCCTCCCTCGGTATTCTCAGGTAGTATGCTTGTCTTTCATGGTTGATTGGTCGCTTTGGCAGTCACGGTGTTGACGCTTACCTAAGCATATTCTGTCTATTATATTACTGTGGTGTGTACTTTTTATTATTTTTTCTTTTGGTTGGCAACATTGATTTTATAATTTTATAATTATTATTTGTTTGCACATATATCCTTTCGTTCCACACCATATGTTTATTGTGGCATACTTATTATATAGGGCACCTCACATGGGACATACATAAATATAATTTTGTGGACACATTATTATATTCAGTTTTTCGCAATTTTCTTCATTGTCATATATTATTTTTCATTTTTTAGTTTCTTGTTTGCGGTAATACACATACACTTTCACGGATTAGTGTCCTTTAGCATACTTTACGTAATATTGCATTATTTGCCTGATATATTTATATCATATACTGAGGTATTAGAGTATATTGTGTGGGGCCAGGCCTCCCTTTTTATCTTAATTGATGCTTGTGCTATTATTGTATATGTATATTTAATAAAATTCTATATTTTACTCCCACTGCCTGGGTGAAGTCTTTTCTTCCATTTCCCCCTGTTCCTTTTGCACTGAGGTGTTTCCGTCTTCTCATTTGGCTGGTTTCGCCATCCACCTTTTTTTGTTTTGAGATTTAATTGATCGATGTGGTTTTTTTGTCTATAATTTTATATTATTTGTTTCATTATACATTTCCACACTGCATTATATTTCAATTCATTTTGGTTTTACCTAATAGGAAAATGGAAATAAATACATTATTTTAATTTTATTATTTTTTCCCTAACTAAGTGTCACGCTGTCTAGCAGATGTATAAATATATCATGTCAGTAATCTATCAAGTGGGACAACATTCTATATAACATATAAATAGGTAACATTAACATGTATATATAGCATAGTATTACCTGACATAATATCCTGTGGGTCAATACTGAATCCTTTTCACGCTGTCTCTGGCTAGAGGTGGACCGGGGTCTATGCTGACCCTAAACTGGGGTCCTGACTAGTCCCTCTACCTGGAGGTACTGTTAATGGTACAGAGGTCCAGGCCACTAGTGTAAACCCTGTCTCCTATAAATCCCTGACCACTGTAATCTAGTCCTTAGAAGGACCCTGATTACCACCAAAGGGAATGGACAGGTAAAGGTTAACAGACAGTATAGACAAACGAGACAGACAGGGGATAAAGTAAATACTGTCTTGCATACAACATTAAAACACAGAGGGAACACCAAAGGTCTAGGAGATAAACTATAAGCAAGGTGAGGAGAAACAACAAAAGAGCTCTTAGCTTAAGTCTTCTCAGAACCGATCCTATCTGCAGTCTGTATGAATGCTTTCACCGGCATCTAACCAGCAGACTGGCAGCTATATAAAGGAAGCTAATTAGAACATAATCAAAAGCAGCCGGGCGAGGCTGGACCTAGTCTTAGCAAAGAGCTAGGTAAAATTAACTCCCTCATTACCAAACACAAAGAAACAGCAACTCAGCTGCGAGAAGTCAGAATGTGCAGTCGCGACAATCTTCGTGGCAATGCACCCATGACACTAAGGGGTGATAAAGGGGGGTTTCATTTACTATTTATAGCGGGTTTTATGTTTGGCAGCTGTCACGCTAAAATACGCTTTTTATTGCAAAAAATAGTTTTTGCAACACCACATTTTGAGAGCTATAATTTTTGCATATTTTGGCCCACAGAGTCGTGTGAGTTCTTATTTTTTGCGGTACGAGTTGATGTTTCTATTGGTACCATTTTTGGGCACATGACATTTTTTGATCGCTTTTTATTTCGATTTTTGGGAGGTTGAATGAATAAAAATCAGCAATTCATGAATTTCTTTTGGGGGCCTTTATACCGTTCCTCGTGTGGTAAAATTCATAAAGCAGTTTTATTCTTCGGATTAGTACAATTACGGCGATACCTCATTTATATCTTTTTTTATGTTTTGGTGCTTTTATACAATAAAAACAATTTTATATAAAAAAATAATTATTTTTGCATCGCTTTATTCTGCGAGCTATAAATTTTTTATTTTTTCGCTGATGATGCTGTATGATGGCTTGTTTTTTGCGGAACAAGATGATGTTTTCAGTGGTACCATGATTATTTATATCGGTCTTTTTGATCGCGTGTTATTCCACTTTTTGTTTGACGGTATGATGATAAAACATTGTTTTTTGCTTTTTTTTTAAAAGGGGTTCACTAAAGGGGTTAACTAGTGGGATTGTTCTATAGGGCGGGTCGTTACAGACACGGCGATGCCAAATATGTGAACTTTTGTTGTTTAGTTTTTTTTATTTACATGAAGAAATGAATTTATTGGGGAATATTATTTTTCCTTTATTTTGGAATTTTTTTTTATATATGTGATTTTCATTTTTTTAACTTTTTACTTTGTCCCAGGGTGGGACATCACTGTATAAAGTCAGATCGCTGGTCTGACAGTGTGCACAGCACTCTGTCAGATCGGTGATGTGACAGGCACTGCTGCATGCTTTCTCAACGCCTCCTCTCTGCAGGCACTGAGGAAGCCTCCTCCCTGCAGGACCCGGAAGGACCCCCGCGGCCATCTTGGATCCGGGGTCCTGCAGGGAGGAGGATCCTGTATGTATTGCGCTGTTCTGAAGGTCTCACTGGAGCCCCCTCCCTGTGCGATGCTTCCCTGTGCCCCCAGTACACCGCGATCATTTTTGATCACAGTATGCCAGGGGTTAATGTGCAGGGAGTGCTCCGTGACTGCTCTTGTCACATAGTGCCGGGTGTTAGCTGTGATAATCAGCTGACACCTGGCCACGATCGGCCTCGGTCCCCCAGGGAGCACGTCCGATCGCTAAGACGTACTTTCCCGTCCATGGTCAGATTGGCCCAGGTCACATGGACGGGATAGTATGTCCGATAGTAGAAAGGGGTTGAAAAGTAAATTAATGTTGACAAGCTCAAGTAATAAGACTTGATGTCGTTGACATTGAAATGGGCACTGTAGGTGTGTTTACTGTCCTCCACTCACTGGGGCTTTTATTCCCCATTGACTTGCATTGGGGTCGGGTCTCCGACTGTTGACGAAACCCGGCCGATAGTCGGCTGACTTCGTTTGACTCGACTTTTGGAATAGTTGAGCCGGCCGAAACCCGACTAGACCCTCCCGGAGGCAAAGTCGCTCATCTCTAGTCCTTATATTACCAAAACGTTTCATATACAATGTAGAGGAGATCACTTAATGACACCTCGGGATGTCAACATTATAGGGCAAACAGGGCAGTTTTTCCTAGAGAATATGTTCTCCCCATCATGTCTCACGGCAGATGCTGCATCATCAGAGATGGGACTATAACTTGAATAAAGATGAGAAGCACTTTTATTATCTTTAGAACACTATAATTATCCTTACTGCTTCCCCCTCACCTCACATCTGGGACAATACATCACACATCACTGGGCAACCCCACCTGTGAGTAGCAGTCAGTCTGAGAAGAGCGGAAGGGGCCTGTCCCCCCCCCGACTTCTAGTAGCAGACAGACCCCTGATAATGTCTCCTTCACTATAGGGCTACAAGCATGGATCAGGTCACGATTCACCACTCCCCCTCACCTCGGACTGCAGACAGGGAGACATTATCAAGGGGCTGGTGTGACAGGATCTGATTTTCACTGCTCTGCTCGACCCTCTGTCTGGGATGTTACATCAGTGTGCAGTTGCATGTGTTACTATCAGCCTGTCTCCTAATAGCTGTTTCTCTTTAGAAAACAAGGGGTGTGGCCATGCCCTCTCTTCTCACATTGGCTGTTACTCACAGGGGGAAACTGAATACTGGTGTGTGATGCATTGTCACAGATGGGATGGGGAGCAGCGAGGAGCAGCTCCAGTCAAACTGAATAACAAGTGTTCTAAAGATAATAAAAGTTCAATTGACATCTTATCTTTGGTGACCAGAAAAATGCCCAAAAGAAAAATGGCCACAGGAAAAATGCCGATAGAAAAAATCCCACAGTCATGAATGCCCACAGGAAATTTGCCCATATGGAAATTTGCCCACACGGAAATTTGCCCACATGGAAATTTGCCCATACAGAAATTTGCCCACACGGAAATTTGCCCACACAGAAAATTGCCCACACGGAAATTTGCCCACACAGAAATTTGCCCACACGGAAATTTGCCCACACAGAAAATTGCACACAGGAAAAATGCCCACAGTTATGATTGCCCATAGGAAAATTGCCCACAAGGAAAAGAAAATTGCACACATGGCCAAAATAACCGTTTATTAAAAATGTATAATAACAATAACTCCATTTAATTATGACATTAACAGTAACTCCATTTATTTAAACATTCATTGCACACCTGCAAGGTTGACATTTTACTGCAAATTAGCCAATCTCATATGGAAAATTGGCCACATGGGAGATTGCCCACATTCTTCACTCTTGCTTTCTACATCCGAGGGGTGCACCTATAATGAGCCGAGGTGAATCGCTCGCCTCAGGCGGCACCACCTGGTGGAGAGGAGAATGCGTCACAGCAGAGAGATACTGGGCCACATGTCTGCCTCAACATGCTGTTCTCTCCCCTGCACCAGGTAGCATCGGAAACAGGAGTTTCTGGGCACAAGTCAGAGCAGGCCTAGTGAAGGGGTGGTTGAAGCAAGCAGGCGTGAGAGGGGGAGGGGCTTGCGCTGCATCCAGCTGCTCAGTTCCCCAGGCCCCAGCATCCTGCTGCCATGACAGCCGGAGCGGAAACAGCTGTACAGCGACTGTGTCCCGGATGGCGTCAGGTTGCCAGGCCTGGGACTTGTGGGCGGTCAGCTGCAGCCTGCGTGAAAACCGAGACTGCAGCCTTCCAGCCTGTGCAGAGAGGACCCCGGGAGCGCAGGGAGCAGGTAAGTACGGGCTGAAGAGCCATTTGGCGATAATACCCGTTTAAAAATGTATAGTAACAACAATAACTCTTTTATTTTACAATCATTGCACACCTGCAAAGTAGCCATTTTACTGCAAATTAGCCAATCTCCTTAAGTACTTAAGTTTATCTTGAACCTGGGGGTAGTCCTCTACAGAGGTGGCAACTGTCTGATACAGCGCCTCATACTTCCTCTTTTTTATCTCAAGGCGACTTGCCTGTGCATTAGCCAGTGTTAATTTGTGGCAAGCCAGGTCCCTCTGCAATCCATCAAAAAGAAACCACAAGCTGGGATGACTGCAGTGGAACAAGGAGTTAAGTGCATTGTGAAATCCCTCACAATAGTTTGTCGTTTTTGGTGACTGTTTCAGGGCTGCTTCATAATGATTCCATATTCGTATAGGAAATTGTGGATCTCTACCAGCTGCACCCTCAATATATGTAGAAAAAAGTATGTGAGAACTTCATTATAGCAGTCTTCATCTGGGAATGTGGCAGCAAGCTGATCAAAAACACACCTCACATCTTCTATTGGCACAAAGGCCAGTGCAGCAAGAGACTTCAGTGTCATTTTTGCGTCGATAATACTTTCATATTCTGTCTTCAAACCAACATTTTTTTATTTTTCTAAAGAGGCTCTGACACAGATGTAAATAACAACCTTTGACCTCAGCATGTGGAAAGGCAACCCTGACTGCAGTTATACAAGCCTTCTCAAAATCAACTAAAACCTTTTGAGGTGCCAGATTTGGAATCAAACATTCTCTTATACATCCTCATATCCTTTGTTTGTAGTAAAATGTACAAACATGGTGGATATGAGTTACTCACCTTGGCATGCCAAGTGTACAGTTGGTAAAACATGTTGGGCACTTTATCAAAAGTGCCATCTCCATAGATGGTATCTTTGTTCAGTTCCAGCATAAGATCTCTATCGCCTAAAACCAGAATTCTATTTCTATTGTCCTTTCCGGAATCATGAAGGAGCAGTTGACTGTACTTTTCCGGAATATCAAACTTGATAGTTTTGGGGTTAGGCAAATTACCATCTGTTCTATGATGGAGAAGGCTTCTCGCAAGAGATGATTTTCTTGGCATATGAGCCAAGACATCATTACTCAACCCAGACAGCACCTTTCCCATCACATTGCGAGGAGTAGCATTTACAGCTCTCATGTCGTCTTTCATTTTGCTTCTGGCAACATTTGCTACCGCTTTTTGAGGGCAGGAGTCATGACAATGTTCTGTTGGTTCTTGAACTACGATGCCATCTTTTGTTTTGATAATTGAATGGCATTTTATAGAGCGATGCAGCCTACATCTCCAAGTCACCACTGCATTGATAGTGCGAAATGCCAGATATTCAAACCCCAAGTAATTCAGAACTTTGTTGTTTCTCTGACTACTTGAAAACTCCATTGTTTGCACTACAAGAAGAAATACAATAGTTTAGATAAACTAAAAATATACTTTTAGGGTGAAAACACATGGGTGTTTTGAAAATCTCATAATCTTTGAAAATGTATTATTTATTTTTTTATTTGCAAAGCAAAACACACATGCAGATTTTGCATTGTGAATAAAAAGAGATAGGAAAAAAATGTAGGGATGAGTGATCTGATCATGTGAACATCGGCAATTTTACCGATTGTCACATCATGGTTATCGGCAGCTCCGATTCCGATGAAGGTGATCTGCACCAGAGCTGACTGCAGGTCCCGTCGCAGGGAGGCTTAGCTTACCTGATCCGGCTACCTCTGGTCTTCCCTGAGTCTTCCTGCTGCAGGACCAGTGATGACGCATGTGATCACATGCGTCACATGATCGCGTACGCCATGAAAGGTCTGCAGTAACATGGAAGGAGGAATCTCTGGACTCCCCGTCCACGTTACTGCAGTTCTTCCTGCACTTTTTCTTTGCGCAATTCGCATGTGTGTTTTGTACAAACTTTTTTTAAACTCACCCATTGATTTCAATAGGAAAATCAGTCCGCAATTTATGCGGACCGTGAAAAAGAACGGACATATCATCAGTGCTATCTACCACCACAGATAATACAGTAATACGTCTCTGAGTGCAGATAATATATTAGATAGTGTTAAGCGGATACCTGGATATCCGTTATCCGCTCCGTATAGGAACTGGATCCAATCGGATTCGGATCCCATAGAAATCTATGGTACAACACTATATGCGGGCGGGGACATCCCTTCACCAGTAACACAGAGAGGACTCCTCGCCTGCCGGTGACATTCCCCCCTACGCCGGCAGTGACATGTGGGACACCCCGCCCACCAGTGACATACCTGGGTCTGATCCTTGCTATGCCACCACAGCAGAGACTCATTGCCCACTGGGGGACATACCTGGGTGAGGACAACCCCCCAGCCAGACCCCTGCTCTCTGTCACTGCTAAAAAAAAGCTCTACTGTCCGGGTTTTCATGAGCCGCACCAGCCACGTCCTCCTGTTCCTGGTCACGTTAGTGCAGCGTCATCAAAGTTATGTGAGCCGTGACGGCGGCGTCCTCCGGCATGTGACCAGGAAGAGGAGGACGCGGCCAGCACAGCTCATCGACAACCCGGTGAGTAGTGCTTTTTGCTTTGCGGGTCTCCTCTGCACACCCACAGTCAGCAATGTGACGGGTGTGCAATGAATGTGCCTTTTCATAATGCATAAAACATACATTATGGGAAGCCATGGATATATCTGCAGATACTGCAATAATCCCGATCCAGACGGATAGTATCTGTGCACCTCACTATCCAAGCGGATAATGGATCCGCCCAGATATATCAGCACATCCCTAGTAGTAGATGTCCCCTGCAGTCCTCTCTAACACCACAGATAGCACAGTGATAACGGAGGACAGATAATGTAGTAGATGTCCCCTGCAGTCCTCTGTAACGCCACATATAACACAGTGATAACTGAGTACAGATAATGCAGTACATGTCCCCTGCAGTCCTATGTAACACCTCAGATAACACAGTGATAACTGGGTACAAATAATGCAGTACATGTCCCCTGCAGTCCTATGTAACACCACAGATAATAGTGATAACTGCGTACAGGTAATGTAGTAGATGTTTTTGCAGTCCTATGTAACACCACAGATAACACAGTGATAGCTGAGTACAGGTAATGTAGTAGATGTTACCTGCAGTCCTATGTAACACCACAGATAGCACAGTGATAACTGAGTACAGATAATGCAGTAGATGTCCCCTGCAGTCCTCTGTAACACCACATATAGCACAGTGATAACGGAGGACAGATTATGTAGTAGATGTTACCTGCAGTCCTATGTAACACCACAGAAAACACAATGATAACTGAAGACAGAAAATGTAGTATATGTCCTTTGCAGTCCTATGTAACATCACAGATAACAGTGATACTCCAGAGTACAGGTAATGTAGTAGATATTTCTGCAGTCCTATGTAACACCACAGATAACACAGTGATACCTGTGAGTACAGATAGCAGTAATAGATATCCCCTGGATCACACGGCTTGCTGTTTTTTCCTGAGCTCAGTATGTGCTCCATGTGCTGAGCTGGGGGAGGTGTAAGGCAGAATCAGTGAGTGATGAGACACATTATATCTATTGATGATCATAACAGACTGGTACAAATGTGTTTGCAAAGCACAGATCTGCAAAATTTTTGCACTAGGTCAACCCAAAATCACAAGATTATTGCATATCATGTGAACATCCTTGCACCTCAAATATCACAGATCCAAAACTTTGTGATGCTGCAATGGTGCAAAATTGTGTGGGCAAATTTCCTTGTGGGGAAAATTCTGCGTGGGCAAATGTCCATGTGGGCAAATTTCCATGTGGGCAAAATTCTGCGTGGGCAAAATTCTGCGTGGGCAAATTTCCATGTGGGCAAAATTCTGCGTGGGCAAATTTCCATGTGGGCAAATTTTCATGTGGGCAAATTTCCATGTGGGCAAAATTCTGTGTGGGCAATTTTCCTATGGGCATTCATGACTGTGGGTTTTTTCTGTGGGCATTTTTCATGTGGGCATTTTTCATGGAACCCTTATCCTAAGGCTGTGGTTCCACGGTCCGGAACCACAGCGCTTTGGACGGAGCGGAAATTCCGCTCCGTCTAAGCCCCGCCCCCTTTGTGACGCGCGCTCTTTCCGGATGTGTTCAGGACACCTCCGGAACACCTCCGGAAAGAACGCAGGGCTACATAGCCCTGTGTGAAATTCTGTTGCGGCGACGCACCGTCGCCGCAACACGCGAGGACATACTGCGGTCTGAAAAGACGCGCCGCATGTCTGTTTACGCAGGTCTGCCACCTGCGTGTTGTTACGCATAGTGGAGACGGGATTTCTTGAAATCCCCTCCACTATGCTGTAACATCTGGACGCTGCGTGTTTGGTGCTGCGCCAGCGCACAGCGCCAAACACGCAGCGTTTACTGATCGTGGAAACTCACCCTTATAGTTTATAAGGGCGAGGACAGTACAAATTTTTTTATCTTCCTTGAGTACCCCTTTAACCTTGAGGAGACTCAGCTAATATACAAAGTCTTAAATACAATGTTCCATGGGAGTAAGTTTGCAAATTAGTGATCTCTACAAGTAATAAAACTCTCTCTAATGCTAACCAGGTGCATAATGACCGCAGTCGCAAAGGTCTTAACATTAAACATGCACATGGGTGGGTAACTGGCTGATGCCAGCATAAACTTCAACTGGTTGTGCATACTTGAACACACATTCAGCAGAAGTATATTGTGAAAAAAGACCTGTTTGGTCTGTGCCTGGCAATGCACAATGCTGGCCAATCAGAGGCCAAAAATACAGCAGAAAAAAGGGCAGCACAACTTACCTGCCCAGGTCTTTGAACAAATGCAGTACAGGGTGCAGCCAGCCCATATAGCAAAGATGTTGCAAAGCACAGGTGCAAAACACTAAACAAACAGCCACTCACCAACTACCCATTCATGTAGTGAGTGAGTGGTGCTGCGCTTTTTTCTGCTGAATTTTTGGAGAATTTTAGTCCTCTTTTGTGGCTTTACTACTCGTTTAGAGATAGGACTCGCAAGCGTGGCGACCCTTGACGATGGGTTGCGAGCTTGCATATTTTGGCTAAAATATCGAACAATACCTCGCATATTTTATATGTATTTTGGGCACTTTATTTTTCAGGGTGCAGCCAAGCCCAGCACTTTGGGTCTTGTATACATGGATGTTCACATGGGATGTATTTAGAGAGTGCTGGCCAGCCCGCCTAATCGAATAGTAGGGACGTGACTAATAGGCTGAGAACTAGACACTATGCATTACCTACATGTGAACAGCACCCTATACAGGCCTTTTTTGTGCAAATGTATACTAAGCAGTCAATATTTTGCACCTGTGCTTTGCAACATCTTTGCTATATGGGCTGGCTGTACCCGCTAGTGGATTTGTTCAAAGACCTTGGCAGGTAAATGGTGCTGCCCTATTTTCTGCTGTATTTTTGAATTTTTGGAGGATTTTAGTCCTCTTTTCTGGCTTTGCTACTAGTTTAACAATTAGAGGCCAGTAGTTGATGTCAGCATGCAGCGACAGGGGGCACATGATAGTGGCATCATGCGCTCCCTTTGCTTGCTTACTGAACTCAGTTGACCGCTTCAGAAGAGGACGCTGCACAGTGGGAAAGTGGATGGGAGATGGGTATAATTGTTTATACCCCTGCGCGGTGCCTGGAAACCCGATGTGTACCTTGGTTACCAGCTCCCCTGCAGCAGCGCGCTGGTATCCAACGTACAAATCGGGTTTCCAGGCACAGCTTGGTTACCAGCTGATCGCTGGTCTCCTGCCTGCCACATGCAGCGATGCGTGCTGGCCTTCGGGAGACCAGCGATCAAAAAAAAGTCCAGGCATTTCTGACACGACCAGCGATTCACAGCAGGGGCCTGATCGCTGGTACGTGTCAGACATAGCGAGATCTCTGCTGTGATCGCTGTAGCGTCACAAAACTTGTGACTCAGCAGCGATCTCGCTAGCGATCTCGCCATGTGAGAATGGGCCCTAACTCCAGCTGCCCAAAGAGAACCATGCAACAATACATGCCAGGAGGAAAACAGCAAAAAAATTCTTCAATAGCCTACAGTATATTTGTGGGGTGCTCGGTTGGTTTACTGTAATAGTAAAACAGGTATGCAGTGCTAAAATGTGTGTATAATGTTTTGAAATATATTTATTTAAAAAAAAACACCTTTATCCCCTTCAATAAAAAAGAACAGAGAATGCTATGTTAATTAATAGAAGCATGGATTTGAACTTGAAGTAATAGCAATTTTGTTGTGCCACATACAGTGGGGAAAATAGGTATGTGATACAACGACGATTTTGCAAGTTTTCTCACCTACAAAGAATGAAGAGGTCTTCAGTTGGTATTGTAGTTAAACTTGAAATCATGAGAGACAGAATCTTAAAAAAATCCAGAAAATCACATTGTATGATTTTCTTCATTCAAATAATTAATTTGCATTTTATTGCGTGAAATAAGTATTTGATAGAATAAAAAAAGAGCTTAATATTTGGTACAGAAACATTTGTTTGCAATTACAGAGGTCAGATGTTTCCTGTAGTTCTTGACCAAGTTTGCACACACTGCAGCTGGGATTTTAGCCCCCTCCTCCATACTGATTTTCTCCAGATATTTCAGGTTTCGGGGCTGTCGCTGGAAAACATTGAGTTTTAGCTCCCTCTAGAGATTTTCTATTGGGTTCAGGTCTGAAAACTGACTTGGCTACTCCAGGACTTCAAAATGCTTCTTATGGAGCCAATCTTTTGTAGCCCTGATCATGTGTTTTGGGTCATTGTCATGCTTGAAGACTTAGTCACGAGCCATCTTCAATGCTCATACTGAGGGAAAGTGGTTGTTGGCAAAAATCTCATGATACATGACTCCATCCATCCTCCCTTCAATATGATACATTAGTCCAGTCCCCTTTGATAAAATGAACCCCTAACGTATGATGTTTCCCCACCATGCTCCACTGTAGGGATGGTGTTCTTGGGTTTGTACTCATCCTTCTTTTTCCAAACACCGAGAGTGGAGTTGATATCAAAAAGTTCTATTTTGTTCTCATATGACCACATGACCTTCTCATATGCCTCCTCTGGATCATCCTGATGATCATTGGAAAACTACTAATGGGTCTGGACATGAGATTAAGTGAGCAGGGGGACCTTTGCGTGCTCTACAGGATTTTAATCCATGACAGCATAATGTTCTTCCATTTTCTAATAATTGTGCCAACAGTAATTGACGTCTCACCAAACTGCTTGCCTATTGTCCTGTAGCCCAGCCTTGTGCAGATCTCCAATTTTGTCTCTGGTGTTCTGAGACAGCTCTTTAGTCTTGCCAATGGTGTAGAGGTTGGAATGTGATTGATTGTGTGTGAACAGGTATCCTTTTTTACAGGTAATGAGATGAAACATGTGCAATAAATAAAGGTAATTAGTGCAGAGTAGTAGGGCTTCTTAACCCCTTCACCCCCAAGGGTGGTTTGCACGTTAATGACCGGGCCAATTTTTACAATTCTGACCACTGTCTCTTTATGAGGTTATAACTCTGGAACGCTTCAACGGATCTGCACGATTCTGAGATTATTTTCTCGTGACATATTGTACTTCACGTTATTGGTAAAATTTCTTCGATATAACTTGCGTTTATTTTTGAAAAAAATGCAAATATGGCAAAAATTTTGAAAATTTTGCAATTTTCAAACTTTGAATTTTTATTCCCTTAAAACAGAGAAATATGTCACATAAAATAGTTAAGAAATAACATTTCCCACATGTCTACTTTACATCAGTACAATTTTGAAATCAAATTTTTTTTTTCTTAGGAAATTATAAGGGTTAAAAGTTGACCAGCGATTTCTCATTTTTACAACAAAATTTACAAAGCCATTTTTTTTAGGGACCACCTCATATTTGAAGTCACTTTGAGGGGTCTATATAGCAGAAAATACCCAAAAGTGACACCATTCTAAAAACTGCACCGCTCAAGGTACTCAAAACCACATTCAAGAAGTTTATTAACCCTTCAGGGGCTTCACAGGAGCTGAAGCAACGTGGAAGGAAAAAATGATTATTTAACTTTTTAGCCACAAAAATGATCTTTTACAAACTTTTTTTTTATTTTCACAAGGGTAAAAGGAGAAAATGGACAGATAAAGTTGTTGTGCAATTTCTCCTGAGTACGCCAATACCTCATAAGTGGGGGAAAACCACTCTCTGGGCGCACAGCAGAGCTCGTAAGGGAAGGAGCGCCGTTTGACTTTTTCAAACTAAAATTGGCTGGAATTGAGATTGGATGCCATGTCGCGTTTGGAGAGCCCCTGATGCGCCTAAACAGTGGAAACCCCCCACAAGTGACACCATTTTGGAAACTAGACCCCCTAAGGAACTTATCTAGATCTGTTGTGAGCACTTTGAACCCCCAAGTGTTTCACAAAAGTTTATAATGCCTGGGTGTGAAAAAAAAAAGAAACAATTTTCCACAAAAATGATTTTTTAGTCCCAAATTTTTGATTTTTCCCAAGGAAATTGGACCCCAAAAGTTGTTGGCCAATTTGTCCTGAGTACGCTGATACCCAATATGTGGGAGGGGAAACTGTTTGGGCGCACGGCAGGGCTTGGAAAGGAAGTTGTAACGTTTTGGAATGCAGACATTGATGGGGGTCATGTTCTGTTTGCAGTGCCCCAGATGAGCCTAAACAGTAAAAACCCCCACAAGTGACCACATTTTGGAAACTAGACCCCCTAAGGAACTTATCTAGAGCTTTGGTGAGCACTTTGAACCCCCAAGTGCTTCACACAAGTTTATAATGCCCGGGCATGAAAATAAAAAATCCTATTTTTTTCCCACAAAAATTATTTTTAGTCACTAATTTTTTTTATTTTCCCAAGGGTAACAGGAGAAATTGGACCACAAAAGTTGTTGTCCAATTTGTCCTGAGTACGCTGAAACCCAATATGTGGGGGGGAACCACTGTTTGGGCACACGGCAGAGCTCGGAATGGAAGGAGCACCATTTGACTTTTTCCAACCAAAATTGGCTGGAATTGAGATTGGACGCCATGTTGCATTTGGAGAGTCCCTGATGTGCCTAAACAGTGGAAACCCCCCACAAGTGACCCCATTTGGGAAACTAGACCCCTTAAGGAACTTATCTAGATCTTTGGTGAGCAATTTGAACCCCCAAGTGCTTCACACAAGTTTATAACGTAGAGCCGTAAAATTAAAAAATCATATTTTTTCCACAAAAATGATCTTTTCACCCCAATTTTTATTTTCCCAAGGGTAACAAGACTCCAAAAGTTATTGTGCAATTTGTCCTGAGTACGCTGATACCCCATATGTGGGGGTAAACCACTGTTTGGGTGCATGGCAGAGTTTGGAAGGGAAGGAGTGCCCTTTGACTTTTTCAACGCAGAATTGGCTGGATGCCATGTCGTGTCTGGAGAGCTCCTAATCTGCCTAAACAGTGGAAACCCCCCACAAATGACACCATTTTGGAAACTAGACCCCTCAAGGAACTTATGTAGATGTGTTGTGAGCACCTTGAACCCCCAAGTGCTTCACAGAAGTTTATAACGTACAGCCGTAAAATAATTTTTTTTTAATTTTTTTTTAACAAAAATGATATTTTCGTCCCCAATATTTTATTTTCACAAGGGTAACAGGAGAAATTGGACCCCAAAAGTTGTTGTCCAATTTGTCCTGAGTACGCTGATACCCAATATGTGGGAGAAAACTACTGTATGGGTGCACGTCAGGGCTCGGAAGGGAAGTAGTGACGTTTTGGATTGCAGACTTTGATGGAATGCTCTGGAGGCGTCATGTCGCATTTGGAGAGCCCCTGATGCACCTAAACAGTGGAAACCCCCCACAAGTGACCCCATTTTGGAAAATAGACCCCACAATGAACTTATCTAGATGTGTGGTGAGCACTTTGAACCCCGAAGTGCTTCACAGAAGTTTATAACGCACAGCCGTAAAAATAAAAAATCTTTTTTTTTTTTGCAAAAATGATTTTTTTGCCCCAATATTTTATTTTCACAAGGGTAACAGGAGAAATTGGACCCCAAAAGTTGTTGTCCAATTTATCCTGAGTATGCGGATACCCAATATGTGGGAGAAAACTACTGTATGGGTACACATTGGGGTTTGGAAGGGAAGTAGTGACGTTATGGATTGTAGACTTTGATGGAATGGTCTGGGGGCATCATGTCGCATTTGGAGAGCCCCTGATGCGCCTAAACAGTGGAAACCCCCCACAAGTGACCCCATTTTGGAAAATAGACCCCATAAGGAACTTATCTAGATGTGTGGTGAGCGCTATGAATCCCCAAGTGCTTCACAGAAGTTTATAACGTACAGCCGTAAAAACAAAAAAAATCATTTTTTTTAAAAAATGATACTTTTGCCTCCAGTTTTTTATTTTCCCAAGGGTAACAGAAGAAATAGGACAAATTGCACAATAACTCTTGTGGTCCAGAGTACGCTGATACCCCATATGTGGGGGTAAACTACTGTTTGGGCGCATGGCAGAGCTCAGAAGTGAAGGAGCACCGTTTGACTTTTTCAACGCAGAATTGGCTGGAATTGAGATCGGACGCCATGTCACGTTTGGACAGCCCCTGATGTGCCTAAACAGCGGAAAACCCCCAATTCTAACTCCAACCCTAACCCCAACACACCCCTAACCCTAGTCCCAACCCTAACCACAAACCTAACCCTAACACACCCTTATCCCTAATCCCAACCAAAACCCTAATACTAACTTTAGCGCCAACCCTAACCCTAACTTTAGCCGCAACCCTAACCCTAATGGGAAAATGGAAATAAATACATTTTTTTAATTTTATATTTTTCCCTAACTAAGGGGTGATAAAAGGGGGTTTGATTTACTATTTATAGCGGGTTTTTGTGATTGCCAGCTGTCACGCTAAAAGATGCTTTTTATTGCAAAAAAGTTTTTTGCATCGCCACATTTTGAGAGCTATAATTTTTGCATATTTTGGCCCACAGAGTCATGTGAGGTCTTATTTTTTTGCGGGACGAGGTGACATTTTTATTGGTACCATTTTTGAGCACGTGACATTTTTTGATCGCTTTTTATTTCGATTTTTGGGAGGTTAGAATGAACAAAAATCAGCAATTCATGAATTTCTTTTGGGGGAGGCGTTTATATAGTTCCGCGTGTGGTAAAATTGATAAAGCAGTTTTATTCTTCGGGTCAGTACGATTACGGCGATACCTCATTTATATCATTTTTTTTATGTTTTGACGCTTTTATACAATAAAAACTATTATATATAAAAAATAATTATTTTTGCATCGCTTTATTCTGCAAGCTATAACTTTTTTATTTTTTCTCTGATAATGCTGTTTGACAGCTTGTTTTTTGCGGGACAATATGACGTTTTCAGCTGTACCATGTTTATTTATATCGGTCTTTTTGATCGTGTGTTATTCCACTTTTTGTTCAGCGGTATGATGATAAAGCACTGATTTTCTGCTTTGTTTTTATTTATTTTTTTTAAGGGGTTCACAAAAGGGGTTAACTAGTGGGACAGTTTTATAGGGGGGTCGTTACGGACGCGGCAATACCAAATATGTGTACTTTTATTGTTTTATTTTTTTTATTTACAGGAAGAAATGAATTTATTGGGGAATATTTTTTTTTTTTTTAATTATTTTGGAAATTTTTTTTTACACGTTTATTTTTATTTTTTTTTACTTTTTTACTTTGTCCCAGGTGGGACATCACTGTAAAATGTGAGATCGCTGTCTCACAGTGTGCACAGCACTCTGTGAGACCAGCGATCTCACAGCATGGCAGTCTCAGCCTGCTCTCGAGGCATGAACCTCCCAACTCGATCGGCCCTGTCAGAACAGCCGATCAATCGCGCTGCTAGGTCTCAGGGCGCGCTTGGAGCCCCTCCCTGGCGATGCCCTGTCCCCTACACCTCATGTTTGATCGCGGTGTGCATGGGGTTAATGTGCCGGGAGCGGTCCGTGACCGCTCCTGGCACAGAGACCCGGGTGTCAGCTGTCATAATCAGCTGACACCCGGCGGCGATTAGCTGCGCTCCCACTGGGAGCGCAGCTAATCGCTATGACGTACTATCCCGTCCATGGTCAGATTGTCACGGGTTTTATGGACGGGATAGTACGTCTAATGTCGAGAGGGGTTAAAGAAAAATTAACAGGTCTGTGAGAGCCAGAATACTTGTTGGTTGGTAGGTGATCAAATACTTATTTCATGCAATAAATTGCTATTTAAATATTTAAAAATCATACAATGTGAATTTCTGTGTTTTTTTTTTAGATTCTGTCTCGCACAGTTAAAGTGTACCTACGATAAAAATTACAGACCACTAAATTCTTTGTAGTTGGGAAAGCTTGAAAAATCGTCGGTGTAACAAATACTTATTTTCCCCACTGTACATATAAAAATGAACCTTTTTTGTATGTTTATATAGATATTTCTGGCTTAAATTCTTCCTTTATTTAAAAAAAACATAGCTCTAAGAAATTATGGTGCCACATAGGTACACACATACGGAAATTAAGTTGCAACAAAATCCAGTGTTGTAGTGGTGTGCAGGCTTGTTAAATTGACAAATAATAATACAAAAGAGTCTTTTTTTTAATCATTCCCTTTTTGTTCAAAAAATCAATATAACCCTAAAATGTTAAGTTGCTAAGTAGCTACATATAGGTTCACGCCATGAAAAGGAACTTGCATCAGCTGCATGCAGTATGATCAATCAATCAATTTACAGCCACACTGACTATGTAAGTACATTACTTCTCTATTATTCAAAAAATAGGCAGCACTCCATAGAATTTCAGCAGCAGTGGATATTTATTAGACCCACATCACAGGCAACGTTTCGGCTCCATGAGCCTTCCTCCAGCAGTGTTTCTCACACAGATGCGGGTATTTAACAGATCATTGCTGAACAATATCATTAATATCAATCATCATATTTCATAACTTAAACCGCTATTGCTGTATCCAATATATCTCCTCATTCCACAAATAGGAAATATTGGTCTCTTGGAAAAATACTTTCCATTTACACATCTGAATATAGACATAATGTCCTATATATTTATATTTATCTCATAATCAGTCCCTAATCAGGGCTCAAAACAGCTGTGGCAATTATTATAACTTAAGTACTCACAGGGAAGGCGATGTAACACATGGAGGACGCCATGAACGCTAGCTATGAATCTATTCAGTGCTACTGCGCATGTCTGAGGTGAATTCTCCGCCTTCTAACCAATCTCAGCCCTTGTGTGGCATCCGTCTGTTAGCTCATGCGCATTACAGCTCTGTCCAAATCGGGACTCCATCTTGGAGGTGGCAATTATCACTTTTCAGTCACCAACCAGAAAAAACATCCAAAAATGTGGTAAATTTAGCTGGATAGGTTGCGGTTAAGTGTATAATCAGCATCTCTATTAGTCAACACCATTATATCTCCAAAACAAACCGATTGTCTGTTATCGCTATAAAATTTCATTATTAGAAGCAGACTGATGCTTCAAGGGATTTAGACCACCCCAGTATATGGGACCGTCTCCCTTTCAAGGATAACGTCCCACTACTGATGACTATCAGGGGAAGTATTCTGCACCTATATTAGGTCCAGATCCCTCAACCCCAATGTCATGAAGGCGGAACTGCCCATTTCCCAGCTATTCAGTCCGAAAATAAGGTGCTGATAAACAACCACTGCAATATACAATTTTATTAAAGTTTGGTCATACCACAGTTCTTGAGTCAAAAATTCAAATAAAGAAAATTCAGACAGGAAAAGAATTTTTTTATAAAAAAATAATTTTTTAAAAAAAATAATACATTCCTCCATAGTACATCGCTCTTCCCCATGTAGACTTTTACACGATCTTGGGAGATAAACAGATTACTGTATGGATACAAGAAAAAAATAATATTTTTTAGTATATTATCTCTTGTCTTCACTTATATCAAGTTTTTAATAAAGAGATCGAAAAACTAGGGATATGTACATACATTCAGTAATTTCAGATTATTGGGGTAAGTTTGAAATCTACATTGAGACCTAATGGTTTAAGAGTATTTAGTGCATATATCCACTTTAGTTCTCTCCTTTTAAGGAGGCTGATTCTATCTCCTCCTCTCCTTTGAACCGGAATAGTATCAATTAATCTAAATTTAAGTTCCTTTTCCGTATGTTTAAATTCCGTAAAATATTTAGATACTGGAAGATCTAACCTTTTCTTACGAATGGTGTATTTATGTTGGCTAATCCTAGTTTTAAATTCACAGGTCGTCTCCCCTATGTACCAAAGTTTACAGGGACATTCCAAAAGGTATATAACATAATCCGAATTGCATGTCAAAAAGCAATCAATTTGATACTTTTTATTTGTTACAGGGTG
Organism: Oophaga sylvatica; assembly: GCA_033576555.1. NCBI lineage: Eukaryota > Metazoa > Chordata > Amphibia > Anura > Dendrobatidae > Oophaga > Oophaga sylvatica. The sequence goes on from JARQOD010000001.1 coordinate 198,075,824, forward strand.
TATAAATTCTGATCCCTTCATCATCTGGTTACAATTGATGCAATTTAAACATGGGTAACATCCCCTCCTAGTCATACCTGTCAATGACATTTGTGTTTTCTTTCTACTAGGTCCTATATCGGATCTCACTAGATAGTCTCTGATATTTTTTCCTCTCTTATATGAGAACAGAGGGGGAAGTTTAAATGCCTCTATTTTTGGGAGACATTTAGTCAACATCCCCCAATGTTTGTAAATAATTCTGAAGATATTGCTGCTTTCTTCAGTATATTTTGATACAAATGGAACCCTTATTAATTCATTCTTTGGTCGTTTCATCTTTAACAATTCTAGTCTGTTTTTATTTAACACCTTCTCCTTTGTTATGTTTAGAAGCTTTTTGGGGTATCCTCTCTTAAGAAATTTGTCTATCATTTTATCCAATATAAGGTCTACATCCTCAGCCTCACTAACAATACGTCTCACATGCAGTAGTTGGCTGAGTGGAATTGAGTTGATCATGTTTCTTGGGTGTTGGCTACTATATAATAACAAATTGTTTTTATCTGTTTTTTTAACATAAAGAGTAGTTTCTAGTCATCCAGCTTTTTGTTTAACCAATACATCTAAGAATTGAATTTCATCCCTGGAGGAACTGATAGTAAACTTGATGGTCTCATCCATCTCATTCAAGTATAGATGGAAAGCTTCCAAATCATTCCAAATCATTCAATCAGTACCGGTCCATAGGAGGAAGATATCGTCTATGTATCGCCACCACCCCAATACTTATCGGAAGTGGTGGGACACATAGACGAACTCCTCCTCCAGTACCCCCATTACTAAATTTGCATACGCTGGGGCCATATTCGCCCCCATCGCGGTACCTCTACACTGTAGGAAATATTATCCCCAAATAAAAAATAGTTTTTTCTTAAAATTATATTTAGCAATATGAGGATAAATTCCTTTCCTTCTTGGGAAATATTTTCCTCTTTGTTTAACATCTTCAATACCGCCGCTGTGCCTCTATCATGGTCTATTGAAGTGTAAAGCGACACTACATCAAAGGATACTAGGGTCACTTCATCCCCTAAACGTATCTCACTTAGTTTATTAAAAAAATCAGTAGTGTCTAGTATGTATGATTTTAATTTTTTTGCCAAAGGATTAAGCACTTTATCCAAAAATGTACCAATTTTACTTGTAACTGAATTGACCCCAGACACTATTGGGCGTCCGGGTGGATCTATAAGAGATTTATGCACTTTGGGTATAATATATAGTACAGGTGTCCTGGGGTTTTCCATTAGTAAATATTCATATAATTACTCATCTATAATCTGGAGGTCCAACGCCTCTTTTAAACAACTTTTTATCTCTTTCATTATTTTAAATTTAGGATCCCCATCCAGTCTATTATAACCAATCTATCATTTAGTTGAGAATATACCTCAGCCAGGTATTTCTGTTTGTCCATGACTACGACAGCACCCCCTTTATCTGCGGGTTTCACAATGATGTCGTCATCATGGACCAATTCCTGTAATGCTTCATATTCAATTTTTGAGATATTACCGTGCTTAAAGCTTGTCATTATACTATCCCTCCTTAATTTTTCAATATCCATCCCCACAGCTTTTACAAAGGCATCAATTGCGGTTGAATAGTTAAGCGGTACAAAATCACTTTTTTTCTTTAAATTCGCAGATTTTAAACTAAATTCTCTCCTCCTTGTTTCCTTGGGGTTCTCAATACCAAATGACCACTCTTTAATTTTAATCATTCTATAAAATTTTTCTAGATCTATCTGTAAATCAAACCAATCTACATGGCAACATGGACTAAAGCTGAGACCTCTACTCAAAATCATTATTTGTGCCTCAGACAGTACCTTCTTAGAAATATTCATGACCAACTCTAATCCTTCTATTTTGTCGCTGCTTGCCTCTGTGGTTGGGACCGAAATTTTTCTGGTTTGCTTTTTTTGTTGTCGGCGGTGATGTTTCCCACCTCTCCTTTTGTATTTGAAGGGTCCATTTCTATTAGAAAAGAAATCGTTAGTAACAGCAGTATTATTATCTCCTATATTATTGCAAATCTCCATGTAACCTTTTCTTCTCCAATTAGACTTCAAATAGTCCCTTTGCCAGTTGTACACATGACCTGACTCATAGTCCTCCATATCTCTACACCATTTTCTCCTTTTAGTCTCCTCCAGATCATTTCTCTGCTTATCAACATCTTTTTCCACTTATTCTTTAAATATGTTCCAGTCTTCTATCTTCAGCACCCCCTGTATTTTCTGCTCAAGCAAAACAATATTTTCCGATAGCTTCTTAATGTCAATTTGCAAATATTCAATATTTAACAAAATGACATCCATAGCATAGTTATTTGATATCATAGTAAACTGTGTGCAAAAAGACTGGTTTCCTGAAAATAGATTAGGACGTATATTTGATCTCAGTCCTCTCGGTATTTTTTTCTCCTTATAATATTGTCCTAGTGTAGTAAGATGCAATTGTAAACTCATTAGGCGTTTTTTTTTTCATTTTCATACTTGCGTTTCATTTCTATTATAGATGGTGTCTTAAGGAATGCAGCATCCCCCTTCCATATTCCCAAGTATCCTCTCTTCATCTTTCACTGTATAGTTGAAGACTCCCAGCTCCATAACTGTTCGGTTTATGGTCCGTAAGGACATAGTCCCAGTATGAATATTGTTACCGCAACACACAAAAAATAGCAGATAGATTAACAACATGTCCATGCAATAAATCTCCTGGATACAATTAATTAGGCAAAAAAATGGAGCAGCATAGAATAGTTTAGGATGGGTGCATATCCTTCTCAGCAATAATCCAATACTTGCCAATTCCAATATTCAAAAAATAGGCAGCACTCCATAGAATTTCAGCAGTAGTGGATATTTATTAGACCCACATCACAGGCAACGTTTCGGCTCTATGATGATTGATATTAATGATATTGTTCAGCAATGATCTGTTAAATACCCGCATCTGTGTGAGAAACACTGCTGGAGGAAGGCTCATGGAGCCGAAACGTTGCCTGTGATGTGGGTCTAATAAATATCCACTGCTGCTGAAATTCTATGGAGTGCTGTCTATTTTTTGAATATTGGAATTGGCAAGTATTGGATTATTGCTGAGAAGGATTTGCACCCATCCTAAACTATTCTATGCTGCTCCATTGTTTTGCCTAATTACTAGAGTTGAGCGATACTTTCCGATATCCAAAAGTATCGGAATCGGAATGGTATCGCCGATAACATTAAAATATCGGCGATACCCGATACCGGAAGTCCCATGTAAGTCTATGGGAACAAAATATCGAAATTAAAAAAACCCCATTCTTGCCTTGTTGGTTAATTGTACATGAAGGAAAACAAGAAAGAGTAATGTAGAATGTATTGGGGAAGGTTGAGGAGACATTAAAGGCATAGATGTTTAACCCAATCAAATGGAATAGCATAAATGTTTTTTTTTTTAAAGATGTTCGGATTGACGAAGAAATTGACAATGTTGTTAACGTTTTTTCTATTTTGGCAAATATGTATATTACACAACTTCCATGCTCTTCATCTTCACCTTTTTAACTTTTCACACACTTTCTCCTTCATAATCTTCTGCAGCATCATCTTTTTCATCAAATTATTCTTCATCTTCACCTTCTTTATCTTCTTCTTAAACTTCTTGCTATTCATCTTTGTTAACATTACTCATATTCTTCTTATTAAACTATTATTCTTATTCATATTCTGCTTCATCTTCTTCATCATATTCTTATTTGTGACAGAGAATCCTGTACTTGTAATCTGTCAAAGTATGAATTTTTCATCCTTCCGTTCTTGCTGTCACAAAAGATTTAAATTACAACAGTATTTGTCCGTGTTCAGTTTAGCCTGCAGCAGCAGGCATTTTCCAGGGGCACCACGAGGAGGAACGGACTCACCCCCATACACTGCTTAGTCTTCTTCTGCTTAGAATTTAGAGCATATATTTTGCTCTTCATTTTGGTCTTATACTTCATGTTCTTCTGCTTTTAGATCTTCTGCTTATTGTTCTTGTGTCTCTTGTTCCGTATCTTGTATTTGTAGCACAATCTTGTACCAGCTGATGTTACTGGGACACGGTTACTAAGCAGGAGGTACCTGTGCTCCAAAGCACTACCAAGGACCAGCAGACGTTGCTGGAACTCGGATACCGAGATGGAGGCACCTAGGCCAAAGGCACTGTGGAGAACCAGCTGACGGTACTGGAACCCGGAGGGGCAGCAGAAGGAAAAGAGCCAATGGCACAACCGAGGACCAGCTGACGTTACTGGGACACGGTTACTAAGCAGGAGGTACCTGTGCTCCAAAGCACTACCAAGGACCAGCAGACGTTGCTGGAACTCGGATACCGAGATGGAGGCACCTAGGCCAAAGGCACTGCGGAGAACCAGCTGACGGTACTGGAACCCGGAGGGGCAGCAGAAGGAAAAGAGCAATGGCACAACCGAGGAACAGCTGATGTTACTGAACCCCAGTAACACAGGAGCAAGTGTTGACTGTGCTAACAGCACTTCCGAGCAACAACTGGCGGTGTTGGAGCCCAGGGTCAAGGAGGATGTTTAAATACTAGATCAAGTAATTTCCTTGTTACCTGTCAATTTTAAATGTCTGTACTTCAAACAAGAGAAAGATAACCTTTACTACCATAAGATGATGATTTCATTTAAACTAATATCTAGATAAATAAAGAATTGACAAACATAAACACATACATTAACATGTTGAACAGCAATGCAAACCACAAAATAAATTAGTTAAGGAATCTGCTATACGGTTGTACATAAAAGCATACAAGTACATATCTGAATCCATTAATGATGGATAAGTAACAGTATGTACACCATTTTTATTGTATAGACAATGAATGTCTGACTTCAAAACATCATCAGCATTACAAGTTATCTGTGATATTACTAAAATGTTCCATTTGCTGAATAATGTCACTAAATATTTTATACAAAATTATACAATTTCCATCATGTAATACTCATAATATGTGGCAATAATCATTTTTATTAACAAACATAACCTTTAAAAAGTGCATAGTGCATAGTGAAAATTGCTATTTATGGCTGACTGTCGACTTGGAAGCATGACAACAGATAGATAAGGTATATATAGATGAGACTGCATAGCCACAGATGGTGAATGGCGATGTAATACTGTACCTCAATAAAGTGTGCGTCACTACTACATAATTTTTTTTATATAGCTTTATAAACAGGGTACATGGATGTATGCTTGTGCCTTTGTTTTGACGCACAGACTGCCTTCCTGCTGAGACGCATTGGGTAGTGAACATTTGTGTGCAGTGTTCACTGCAGTCTCTGCGGAATAACCACACTTAGACCTTATAACTTTTCAGACTTTCTTTATCAATCTACCAAGATGAAGAAGGCAGGGAGTAAGGCACGTGGTCGTGGAGTTTCTTCAGGGAGAGGACGTGGGGATTCTGTGGCTGCTGCGGCCCCCAGTGACACAGCATCCACCAGTTTTCCCCGTGAGCGTTCCTTTATGCGCTCTTTTGTAGGAGCTCGGAGTACCCCCCTGCTGCGGGAAGAACAAATTGAAGCCGTTGTTGTTTGGATGTCAGCCAATGCATCGACTTCAATTGCTTCCACCTCCTCTCAGGACCACAGCACTGTTGGGCAACCATCTGTCTCTTCACCGCCTGGCAAATTGCCCAGGCAGTCAGAGAGTTCTGTACAGGAGCCAGCTGAGTGTCTGCTTCTGTTCTCAGAATCTATTGGCTTGCAAACAGGGGCCCAGCCAAGCAGCATTCTGTAATGTGAAGAGGGAGTATGCAGTGATGCGCAACAGCTGTGTCTCTCTGAATCTGAAGAGGCGGGTGAGACAGTGCCGATGGTCAGCACACCGCAGAACGCATCTGATGATGATGAGACCCAGGTGCCAGTTTCTGTTGAGCATGGTGCTGGCCAGACCACCCAACAGCAGGTGTTGGAAGAGGGTAGTGGAGATGATGAGGTCCAAGACCCAACATGGCATGAGGAACAGGAAGGTGGTGGGAGCAGCTCAGAGGAATAATAATAATATTTATTTATATAGCGCCATCATATTCCGCAGCGCTTTACAGTTTAGCAGTTTCAGAACACAAGTCATAAGTAACAACGTTAACAATACAATAATTTAAGCTAAATAAGTCGCCCCTGCTTGTGACAGCTTACAATGTACAATGAGATGGGGGAGATACAAAGTATAGGTGTTTATATACAATGGTGCATTTACAATGATGTTCCAGCCATCTTAAGGGACTGAGGGATGGAGATAGTGAATGGGCTAGAGACACACACACAGTTACACAGAATACATAGAATGACTTTGATTAGTGAATGTGATAGGCCGCTCTGAACAAATGTGTTTTGAGGGAGCGCCTGAAACCATGCAAATTGTGGATAGTCCTAATTTCTTGGGGTACAGCATTCCAGAGGATTGGCGTAGAGCAGGAGAAGTCTTGGAGTCGGGAGTGGGAGGTACGTATTAGTGCAGAGGTTAGTCGAAAGTCGTTTGCAGAGCGCAGCAGTCGGTTAGGCCGATAGATAGAAATGAGGGAGGAGATGTAGGAGGGGTGCTGCACTGTGGATAGCTTTGTGGCTGAGAACCAGTACTTTGGTTGAAAGCTGGGAGAGGCCTAGAGAAATGGTTAGTGATAGAAGGAAGATAGAGGAAGACATTGCCCCAACGGTACAAACAGGAGGGAGAGTTAGGCTGCAGACTCGGTTGCCTGTAGCCTCCAGTTTGGCACCTGTTCGGAGCAGTTGTCTTCCAAAAGTCAAAACGTGCGCTCCAGGACTTGCACTGCGTGGTCCTTTTTTCACACACTTGCACATGATATTTGCTATGTGAAATGCAAGCTGTGTAATCAAAAATTAAAAATAGCTAAAAGTGTCAGTCACCTCAATACCACAAATATGTGGAAACATGTGCGGACAAAGCACGTAGTTGAGTTACAAAGACACACTGGAGATGTAGGCCAACCTACAGCAGCACCTACATCTTCAGGTTGTGTTGAAGCCTCTTCATCGAGCTCACACACAGCTGGTTCTGCTTCCTCACAGGATCGCCATGGAAGAACCTCGGCCACTGTTGTCCAGAGACAAACTGTTATTCCACACACAGCAGCAAGTTCCCTGTCATCCTCACACTCCCAGGCCACAAAACAGCCATCGGTAGCACAGGCATGGGATAAAAGACGGCCATACTCCGCAAACCATGCACGAGCACAGGCTCTGAATGCTGGCATTGCAAAACTCCTGTCCCTTGAAATGCTGTGATTCAGGCTGGTGGAGACAGACAGTTTCCGTAACTGAATATCATTGTCAGTCCCACAATACAATGTGCCAAGCCGATTTCATTTCAGCAGGCAAGCCGTCCCTGGTCTGCAAAAGCATGTTGAGGGAAAAAATTAAACATGCGCTACTAAAAGCCCTCAGTAGCAAGGTCCACCTGACCACCGATGCGTGGACCAGTACCCATTGTTATGATCTGCTACAACCAGTAAGGAAAGAAGGGAATTCTGTCCCTACAATACAACTAAGCTGAATCCCTACGATGTAACGGGGAACCTGATCCTGCGACCAGACCCGCTAAAGTCCTCATCTAGTGTGAACGAAGACCTATAGTTGCGAGGGAGTAATCCCTACAAGATCTAGGGACTGGGAGAAAAGGTGGACACCTCCTAACATAAATTGTAGCATGGATAATTAAACAGAAAAATAAATACTTTGTGATCCTAACATCAAGCAAAACTGACAGATTAAGGCACCTAAGCACCCGGCTAGCTTAACAGTAGATAATACAATGAAGTCAAGCAAAGCCAGAAGGGCGGAGCCAGACTAAATAGGGAAAAAAGGTCATGTGACCAGCAAACTGAAACAAAACCTAACACGAGGGTTCTAACACCCATGGCCAGGGACAATACCTTTCCCTCACTGCCCATTGGGTCAATGTTGTGCAGCCGGGTACTGATCTTGCGAGTGGCGCTGTACGTGTTCTGCCAACTCCAAGGATTGCAGGAATCAAGTCTGTACACATTGATTCCTCCTCCTACTCCAGTTCCTCAGAATCATCGCTGCAGGAGCCGTCACGGTCTACCTCCACATGGACCCGTGAACGTTTACCTGTTGCGACCGATATGAGCACAGCCGTGTCCAAATGTCAACAGGCCGTCCTGAAATTAATTTCCATGGGGAATCTTAGCCACACAGCGCAGGAGCTCTGTAATGCCATAAAGCAGGAGAGCGACGTGTGGTTTTTGGAAGAGAATCTACAGGCAGGCTTGGTAGTGTGTGACAATGGCCGAAATCTGGTGTCAGCTCTGGGCCTTGGCAACCTCACTCACATACCATGTCTGTCATATGTGCTCAACTTGGTCGTGCAGAGTTTTTTGAGGGACTATCCGGATCTTGATGCACTGCTGCACAAGGTCCGCCTAGAGTGCGCTCACTTGCGACGTTCCAGCATGGCCAGATCGCTGATTGCAGCTCTGCAACGCAGATTTCACCTTCATGAACATCGCATCATATGTGACGTACCCACCAGGTGGAATTCCTCGTTACATATGTTGGAGCGGTTGTGTGAGCAGCAGCCAACAGTAATGGAGTATCAGCTGCATCAGGCGCAGTCAACTCGCAATTTGCGCCGTTCACACTTCACCACTACTGAGTGGGCCTCTATAATAAGAATAATAATATTATTTATTTATATAGCGCCATAATATTCCGCAGTGCTTTACAGTTTAACAGTTTCAAAACACAAGTCATAAGTAACAACGTTAACAATACAATAATTAAAGCAAAATCAGCCGCCCCTGCTGGTGAAAGCTTACAATCTACAATGAGGTGGGGGAGATACAAAGTACAGGTGTTTATATACAATGGTGTTTTTACAATGATGGTCCAGCCATTTTAAGGGAGTGAGGGATGCATGGAGATAGTGAATGGGCTACACACACAGAATTACACATAGAATGACTTTGATTAGTGAATGTGATAGGCCACTGTGAACAAATGTGTTTTGAGGGAGCGCCTGAAACCATCCAAATTGCGGATAGTCCTAATTTCTTGGGGTAGAGCATTCCAGAGGATTGGCGCAGCGCGGGAGAAGTCTTGGAGTTGGGAGTGGGAGGTACGGATTAGTGCAGAGGTTAGTCGAAGGTCGTTTGCACAGTGCAGCAGTCGGTTAGGCCGATAAATATAAATAAGGGAGGAGATGTAGGGGGGTGCTGCGCTGTGGAGAGCTTTGTTGGTGAGAAACAGTAATTAGAATTGGATCCTATAATGAATGGGCAGCCACTGCCAGTGTAATGAGTGGCGAATAACTCTATGAAGGATATCTGCCACGTTTTGCGTGCGTTTGATGAGTGAACGCGGATGGCGAGTGCAGATGATGCACTAGTCAGCCTGACTGTCCCCCTTATCTGCCTGCTTCAAAAAACACTGCAAGCACTAAGGCATGAGGTTTTGGAAGAGGTGGAGGATGAGGAGTCACAAATTCCATCACCTTCTGGACAGTCAGCGCAACGTGGTTCCTCACAAAGGGCTGGAGGACTTTCAAAGTACCATGCTGTATCAACAATTGAACCTCCAGAGTCGCTGTCTATATTTTCATAACCATTACAAACTTTTAATGTATTTACAAAGCACATAATGTACATTTTTTGTCTATCCTTTTGTAATGCTATTGTGTTTCCATAAACTGATGTTACAGAATTATGATACAAAGTTTTTAAATTTTGAGTTTTAAATTTTGTAAATTTATATGTATTTGAAGGACTTTGTGAGGAGGATGAGGAGGAGTCAATGGAGGAGGAAGACATCGCTCCAGAGGGAGGTAGACAATGCTCTAGTCAGTATGTAGACCAAGGGTGGGGTGATGCACAGCAGGCAGAGATGACGCCTCTTGCAGGGGACAACGTTTCTTGGCCAGTTGGGAGTCTGCAGCACATGGTTGATTTCATGCTGCAGTGGCTGAGAAACGACCGCCGCATCGAACACATTCACACCACGTCTGATTATTGGGTGTACACCCTCCTAGACCCTCGCTACCGGGAAAACTTACAAAGCCTCATCACACCGTTGAACCGGGAGCGTAAAATGCGGAAGTACCAAGACACACTGTGCAATCCATAATGTTCTCCATTCCAGCCGAGAGCACTGCTGCTGCTACTGCTTTACAAAGCAGCTCTGTGCGTCGAGGCAGTGGAGACAGCTCTGCAACAAGAGGGAGCACAAGCAGCGCCTCTGCACAGGGCAAGAACAGTATGTTCCAAATGTGTCGAAGTTTTGTGGCAGCGCCACCTGTTGTGAATGGGTTTGAGATGAGTTCTGAGCAGAGGCTCCCTCTGGTGGTTACAAGCGGTACTAGTGAGGATTGGGAATCAGGTGTTACTGATTGGTCTTATTTAAGGGAATCATTTTCCCATCAGGGTTGCCGGTGATCAATTGTTCTGGTCTGAATCCTTCTTTCCAGTTTCCCTTGTAGCCTGCTGTGTCGTGTCTGCATCTCCTGCTATCTGATAAGACAATTTCTTATTTTGTGTTTTTGCTATATTTTTGCATTTTGTCCTGCACTTCTGTGGGGGCCTTCTGGGTCCCCTCCGGGGGCTTTTGCCCTCTCAGTTTAGTCCAGCCACTGTGTTTTGTACTTTTGCTTTTTGCAGTTTTTTCAGTGGCTGCTGTTTTTGTTACACCAGAGAACTAATTTAGGTGGTAGAGGTCGTGTGATCTCAGGTGATTTTGAAATTAGTAGAGTTGGGTTTTTTCAGGTTTTCTGGATTGCAGTAAGTACCCTTCCTGTCCTTTTCTATTTAGATAGTTTGGGCCCCAGCGTTTGCTCTTACTATTTTCTTTCTGTGTCAGTATTTCCTCTTGTCTAACCGCCATTACATGTTTGGGGGCTTTCTATTATCTTTGGGGTTCTGCTCCGGGGCAGATAGCTTTCCTATTTCTATCTTTAGGTGTAGTTAGTTTCTCAGGCTGTGACGAGGCGTCTAGGACCATCGTAGGAACGCTCCACGGCTGCCTCTAGTTGCGGTGGTTAGTCAGGGTACTGCAATCTCATAGATTCCAACTGCTCTGGTGTATTTCCTTTTTTACCTGCACTCCTCAGCTACCGTAACATAACAGCCACCAATGTCTACACCATCCGAGACGGCTCCAGTCAGCAGGAGGCAACATTTCCGTAAGATGGTGACAGACTACATGTCTTGCCCTCTCAGTGTACTCCCAGATGGCTCTTCCCCATTCAAGTTTTGTGTCTCTAAGCTGGATACATGGCCAGAGCTTAGCCAGTATGCATTGGAGGTGCTGGCTTGCCCTGCTGCCAGTGTATTATCGGAGCGCGTCTTTACTGCTGCAGGTGGTGTACTAACAGACCGTTGCATGCGACTATCCTCCGATAATGTAGAACGGCTTACTTTTCTGAAAATAAACTAGGCATGGATCTCGCCTGAATTTGCCTGTCCGGTTTCAGATTAACTAACTGGTTGGCAACGTTTTCCATGTCTCCTGTTATGTTCATCTTTCTACCACCTGAGCTATACTCCCTGGGCTACAACACTGCCAGTTGCTGCTCAGAAGTGTCGTGTCCACAGACCAATACACAAGCTATAGTGATAGTGGGGTTCAGTAACGCCTGCTGTTCCCCTGCTGCGTGTCTGACAAAAATTAATGCTGCTAACTCCAAATTAAAGTTCAAATTAAAGTTCAAACATCTCATACTAGGCCTCAGGCTACACCCTCCTTGACCCTGGGCTCAGAAGTGTTGGATGCACAGATCAAAACAATCGATGATGTGTTTGTGGGGTTCAGTAACGCCTGCTGTTCCCCTGCTGTGTGTCCGGCAAAAATTACTGCTACCTAGCTACACATGTTGAAAAAAACATGACATGTTAAAGTGGCTAGTGCTACACATAGATATCAGGCTACACCCTTATTTCTAAGCTGTAAACAAGTGAAACGTCAAATTTAAAACCATTCAATGATTAGTGTTGGTAACAAATCTGTAACTAAATAATTGTGACATATTATGGCAGATATCCACATGTCTAACACAAATGCTAACACAAAAGCATACTTATGCTATAGGGTACTGATGGTGAACCTTCTCACTCCATAACTTTGACAAATCCAACTCACATCATGCCTCAAATGCTGCAATGTTGGAAGTGCATAATGTGGGTTGAACTTTGACAACAGCTGCAGTGCGAAGGTTATCCTTCTGTGTTCTTGGCTTTTAAATAAAAGCATACAAGTAAATATAATAATACATTGTTGATTAAGGGACATGATGTACACCTGTAATATTGTGCAAACAATGGATGTAGGACTATTCCTCTTCAACATTACTTATATTTGTGTCATTTGAAAAAATACATATTTTAGTTAAAAATTAAAAACCCATGTTCAGTAGCTGTGAAAGGCCCGTTTGTGTACTTCTATATTGTTTGCAACCAATGTATTGTATACAGATGGAAGCACGTCACTGTAATAGATTTGAATTATTTTAAATAGAATAAAGCAGCACCAATTTTAGAAAAATGACAAGGATGAGCCAGTGACAGACACTCAGCAGAGTACACGCAGCGGTGGTTGAAGAAGTAAATGGAGCGTGATCTGCATTTAAAAAAAAAAAAAAAAAAAATACCTCACAGACTGCAGTGAACACTGAAACACAACTGTCCACAATCTGGGAAAGGCTACTCCTTTGTCTACTTCTATAGTGTTTGCAACCAATGTATTGTATACGGATGGAAGCGCGTCACACTAATAGATTAGATTTATTTTAAATGGAATGTAGCAGAACCAATTGGAGATAAATGAAAAGGATGAGCCACTGAGACACGCTCAGCAGAGTACAAGCAGCAGTGCTTGAACAAGTAACTGGAGCGTGATATGCACTCAAAAAATAAAAAACACAGACTGAAGTGAACACTGAAACACAACTGTCCACAATCTGTGAAAGGCTACTCCTTTGTCTACTTCTATAGTGTTTGCAACCAATGTATTGGATACGGATGGAAGCGCATCACACTATAATTTCTATTGAATGGAGCAGCTAGAATTACACTAAAGAAAAAAAAAAGAGTCTGTGAGTGACACGTGCAGATGCCTACAGACAGCATTGGATGCAGAGCAAACTGCAGCGTCACCTGCACTCACACACACCTTGCAGAGCTGTTAAAACAACACTGCAGGCAAAAGGAAGCTTTACACAGCGGTTGGTGATAGCCTGCCTACAGCACAGTACACTAAATCGCAATCTCTAACTGTCCCTCAGAGTCAGCAGAGTAGCGTTCTGTCCCTATCTGAATTCACAGCACAGTGACGCTAAAATGGCGGCGGCGCCTTTTATAGTGCATTCTGACATCATTTCAGCAGCCAATCACAGCCATGCCATTAGTTAAGATGACCGCAGCATTACAGGATGTGCCCACACTTCGTAGGATTCCTCATTGGCTGACTAAAATCACATTGCCTCTCAAAGAATTATGGGAACTTCCGATTCCGGTATACGATATTGAAAAAGTATCGGAATTAAGTATCGGAATTCCGATAACGCGAATATCGGCCGATACTCGATACTTGCGGTATCGGAATGCTCAACACTACTAATTACTTCTCTATTAGTGATGGGTGAGCACTAAAATGCTCGGGTGCTCGTTGCTAGCAATGATCCAAATGTAAGTCTATGGGAAACTCAAGCATTTTTCCGGCGGCCCCCCAGGCGGTCTGCAAAGGGAATAGAAATTGCGGATATCGATGGGAGCAGTGCTCAAATGACATGGAAACAGCATGGGTAAGACCCCAGGAAGCATTTCTGACTCCCAGGTCACTGTTGTCACTGCTGTGAACAATGTTGTCAAAGTCTTATGCCACTTTTACAGACTCACAATAAAACAAACAAAAACAAAACCAAAATGTATTTTCCTGGGAAATATGTTAAGGAACCTCCTTTCC
>JARQOD010000001.1:198089954-198144144 GCA_033576555.1 Oophaga sylvatica
AGTTGCAATATTTTGTTCCCATAGACTTACATTGGACTTCCGAAATCGGAATCGGATATCGACGATATTTAGTGCTATCGGCGATATAATTTCGATACGATATTTTTAGATATCGAGCAATATCGCTCAACACTAGCGCCGTCCAATCAAGTTTGCAGCATTTGGCTGAATCTGGGCTGAAAGTATATCCCGGTACACTTCAGAATTCATCCGGCTACTCTTGTGCCATTGTGACTGGAAAACATGTATTTGGAAGTCGCCTTGCTACACTCATCAGGAGAGCTTTAAACTAGAACAATGTGGGAAGGGAAGCAAAACGCCAGCAAAAGCCATACACCTGACAAATGCTATTGAGAACTCTGCTATTAGAAGTGAAGGGGACGAACAAAGACAAAAAAATCTACATAATAAAAATATTGAAGAAAGAGAAACCAATCACAAACTAAAGTGTTTCTATACGAATGCACAAAGCATGGGCAACAAACAAGGAGAACTGGAGCTACTAACGCAGGAGAAGAAATATGATATCATTGGAATCACTGAGACTTGGTGGGACGATACACATGATTGGAATACAAGGCTAGAAGGTTACAACTTATTTGCAAGAAACAGACTTGATAAACGAGGAGGAGGTGTTGCATTGTATGTTAGAAAAGCGTATATCTGCACAGAGATTGAAGCTTCAGAGACTGGGAGTTCTGTGGAAACTGTTTGGGTAAGAATACAAGGACAGAACAATGGAAAGGACACCATTGTAGGCATTATACAAGGCCGCCTGTGCAAGCTGAAGATATGGATGAACTCTTTATGCATCAAATGGCCAAGTTCTCCAAAAAATATGACATAGTGGTCATGGGAGATTTCAACTATCCAGACATTTGTTGGGAATCTCTCTCAGGCAAAACTAACAGGTCCAGGAAATTCTTATCCTCTCTTGCTGACAACTTTATCTTCCAAAAGGTAATGGAGAAAACAAGGGGATCTGCTACCTTGGATCTAATCCTCATAAACAGGGAGGAAATGGTGGAGGAGGTAAGAGTGGCTGGGACCCTAGGAGGTAGTGACCATGCTATTTTAGAATTTTGGATAAAAAGAGGAGGAAGACCTGTGAAGACTCAGACGTCAAGGTTAGATTTCAGAAAGGCAGATTTTAAGAAACTCAGAAAGAGAATTGGAGGGATCCAATGGCTGGATATCCTTAAGGACAAAAATGTCCAGGAAGGATGGAAAATCTTGAAAAATGAGATTCTCAAAGCACAATCGTTAACAATTCCGAAAAGAGGGAAGAATGGGAAGCATTTAAGGAAACCAGGATGGATGAACATAGAACTTAAACACATGCTAAAAAGGAAGAAAGAAATGTTTATCAAATGGAAAGAGGGAGGCATATCTAAAGAAGAATATAATGCCGTCTGCAGAACCTGCAGGGCACAAATCAGATTATCTAAAGCTGACAATGAATTAAGGCTTGCAAGTGACGTCAAAAGCAACAAAAAAGGATTTTGGGGATACGTCAAAAGTAAAAGAAAAGTCAAAGATGCTATAGGATTTTTACAGGATGAAAATGATGAAATGGTAAGTCAGGATGTTGAGAAGGCTGAACTTTTAAATTCCTATTTTGCATCTGTTTTCTCTCAGAAAGGAAATGTAACATCAACTGATCTTCACTGTCCTATTAAAGGAATAGAAGAATCCAGGATATCTATAAACAGAAAGACAGTGAGGAAACACTTAGCTAACCTAAATGAATTCAAGTCTCCAGGTCCAGATGAATTACACCCCAGGGTACTGAAGGAGATAGCAGAAGAAATTCTTGAACCACTGTCCATAATCTTTGAAAATTCTTGGAGAACAGGAGAAGTCCCAGAAGACTGGAGAAGAGCAAATGTTGTTCCTATCTTCAAAAAGGGGAAGAAGGTGGACCCAGGGAACTACAGGCCGGTGAGTCTGACTTCTATACCAGGAAAGATCTTTGAACAAATTATTAAAGAACATGTATGCAAGTACCTGGATAAGAATGAAGTGATTAAACAGAGTCAGCATGGGTTTGTAACTAATAAGTCATGTCAGACTAACTTAATTTCCTTCTATGACAGAATCACTGACTGGGTGGATCAGGGAAATGCTGTAGATATAGTATATCTTGACTTCAGCAAAGCATTTGACAAAGTATCTCACACAATCCTTATTGAAAAAATGACTAAGTATGGAATGGACAAGGCAACAGTTAGGTGGATTCATAACTGGCTTAGTGATCGGACCCAAAGAGTGGTTGTAAATGGCTGCACATCCATTGGAAGAATGTCTCAAGTGGGGTACCACAAGGCTCTGTTTTGGGCCCTGTATTGTTCAACATCTTTATCAATGATTTAGATGAAGGAATTGAGGGTAAACTGATCAAATTTGCTGATGACACAAAGCTAGGAGGGGTAGCTAATACTAGAGAAGAGAGAGAGAGGATTCAAAAAGATATACATAAACTGGAGCAGTGGGCAGCAACTAACAGAATGGATTTTAACAGGGAAAAATGCAAAGTACTACATCTGGGCAATAAAAATGAAAAAAGCATATACAAAATGGGAGGAATAGGGCTAAGTAACAGCACATGTGAAAAAGACTTGGGTATACTAATTGATCACAGACTTAACATGAGTCAACAGTGTGATGCAGCAGCAAAAAAGGCAAATGCAATTCTAGGATGTATCAACAGAAGCATACAGTCTAGATCACGTGAGGTCATTATTGCCCTCTACTCCTCTTTGGTCAGACCTCATCTGGAATACTGTGTCCAGTTTTGGGCACCACATTTTAAAAAAGACATCAACAAACTGGAGCAAGTTCAGAGAAGAGCCACCAGAATGGTGACCGGTCTGCAAACCATGTCCTATGAGGAACGGTTGCAGGATTTGGGAATGTTTAGCTTGCAAAAAAGAAGACTGAGAGGAGACTTAATAGCTGTCTACAAATATCTCAAGGGCTGTCACATTGTAGAAGGATCATCTTTATTCTCATTTGCGCAAGGAAAGACTAGAAGCAATGGGATGAAACTGAATGGGAGGAGACACAGATTAGATATTAGAAAAAACTTTTTGACAGTTAGGGTGATCAATGAGTGGAACAGGCTGCCACAAGAGGTGGTGAGTTCTCCTTCAATGGAAGTCTTCAAACAGAGGCTGGATAGACATCTGTCTGGGATGATTTAGAGAATCCTGCTTTGAGCAGGGGGATGGACCAGATGACCCAGGAGGTCCCTTCCAACTCTACCATTCTATGATTCTATGATTCTATGATTCTATGATTCTATGAAAGCCATGCATGCCCATGCCATCACGTTGCCTCCACCATGTTTTACAGAGGATGTGGTGTGCCTTGGATCATGTGCAGTTCCCTTTCTTCTCCAAACTTTTGGCTTCCCATCATTCTGGTACAGGTTCATCTTTGTCTCATCTGTCCATAGAATACTTTTCCAGAACTGAGCTGGCTTCTGGAGGTGTTTTTCAGCAAATTTAACTCTGGCCTGTCTATTTTTGGAATTGATGAATGGTTTGCATCGAGATGTGAACCCTTTGTATTTACTTTCATGGAGTCTTCTCTTTACTGTTGACTTAGAGACAGATACACCTACTTCACTGAGAGTGTTCTGGACTTCAGTTGATGTTGTGAACGGGTTCTTCTTCACCAAAGAAAGTATGCGGCGATCATCCACCACTGTTGTCTTCCATGGGCTCCCAGGTCTTTTTGGATTGATGAGTTCACCAGTGCTTTCTTTCTTTCTCAGGATGTACCAAATTGTAGATTTTACCACTTCTAATGTTGTAGCAATTTCTTGGATGGGTTTTTTTCTGTTCTTGCAGCTTAAGGATGGCTTGTTTCACCTGCATGGAGAGCTCCTGTGACCGCATGTTTCCTTCACAGCAAAACCTTCCAAATGCAAACACCACACCTCAAATCAACTCCGGCCCTTTCATCTGCTTAATTGAGAATGACATAACAAAGGGATTGCCCACACCTGTCCATGAAATAGCCTTGGAGTCATTTGTCCAATTACTTTTGGTCCCTTTAAAAACAGGGTGGCACATGTTAAGGAGCTGAAACTCCTAAACCCTTCATCCAATTTTAATGTGGATACCCTCAAATGAAAGCTGAAAGTCTGGACTTCAACTGCATCTGAATTGTTTTGTTTAAAATTCATTGTGGTAATGTCTAGAACCAAAATTAGATAAATGTTGTCTCTGTCCAAATATTTATGGACCTAACTGTAGTGATTATGAGTCATTACTGTAAGGGAAGAGACCATTCCCCTTGTGTTCCCTTCCCTTTCAGTAATGGCACATTGCTTGTCAACTAATAATATTCAAAGTACAGTTCAGATTTGCACTAATAAATTATTTTTTTCTTTAGATTATCAAAGCTGTAGAATAACAGCAGAGAACAACGAGGGAAGCTGCATAAACTAAATTGGTGAACAGTAAGTTAAGTATACTTTTTTATAATTATTAATAAGGGGCATGCAATGTAATTTGAATTTCTTTGACAATTTTTGACAGAATTGCTTACAATAACCAACTCAAGTATTTTATTTTATGTATTATTTCAAAAGATCCTTATTTAATTAACATACCTTAACCTTGTAACACAAAGTCTATAATCTTACTGCTGATTAACAACTTGCACAAAGCATGTGTTGCTGCATTGCATTGTGCTTATACAAAGCACTTTACGGTAGGAAGAAAAAAAAATGGACAGAGTAGGGAATTATAAGAAAAAATATCTATAATTTGAGCTGAGCTCAGTTTCAGAGTTTGGTAATGATATGTCCTATCATGGAAGATATACGCATAGACAATATTTGATAGAATTTAGATTAACGCATTTATAAAATCCTTTTAAAGCTAAATTTAACAAAGGAATAAATACAGTATAAGTACAGAGAATGCTGTAAAGTTTAAAGCTGAAACTTAACAAATAAAAAGTGTATAATTGGACATAAAATGGAAACAGTTATGAATAAATTTATACCTCAAAGCTTTTGGCAAATGGTAAACTAGATCAGCCAAAGGAGCCAAAAAAAAAATGCCAACTTGAAAAGAAAATGATTTAATGAGCTTATATGAGATTTGTGATTCCCAGTAGCATTGTATGAGGTCTACTCTGTAGGACAGCTAACTAAACTCTATCAGTATACTTTCGTATTTGGGTCAGCATTGCAGAATCTTACCTTTTTTCACTGTGACAATCACAATATAAAAGATATCTAATCAAGGTCAAAAGGCATAAACATGGCTACTATGTCAACATGCTGCATTTAAATGCACATACTTTTATTTTTGTAATCTTCCAAACAATTGCTTTCCTATATTTATTTGTTTTTTAATATTTCATGTGTATGTTTATTTCTGTTTTTTTAAAGTAATAAATATGTAGAGAATATTATTTTTTTTTGCCTCACAGTTTTAATTTCTTTAATTGGGTTTTTAAAATGATTCTCCCAGAGATCAATCTTCAAGAGGAGCCTTCTGACTTTCTACTTACTGGTGGCTTGTGATCCTAATGATTGACAATGCTTTTTATCAGAGCCAGCTTTCATAGCAGCATCAGAGAAATTTAGTGGTGATTCAGAAATCAAGCCAGCTTCAGAGTAGTACTTGTAGGGTCTACAGCAAAGAGCCGGTAGCTGCTTCTCTCCTTGTCTAGGAGACCAGCATCCTCTAATAGAGTTTAAAGCTTGCCAGTAACTTAGGCAACAATAGGCAAACTAAAATATTACAAAGCCTCCATTCAGGTGATTGGAAAGTGTTTCTAATAACAAGCAAATTGTAAAGTTGCTTGTTTTACAAGCCTTAGAAATTAGTAAATACTTATCATGTTGAGACTACCTCTATGATAAGAAATGAAAATATTTTTTTCAATCAATACAATTAAACCTAAAAAAGGAATAGTTTTTAAAACCATTGTTACATAGTAACAAAGTTATTAAGGTTGAAGGAAGACTTTAAGTCCATCTAGTTCAACCCATATACTATCCTAACCTGCCCTAACATGTTGATCCAGAGGAAGGCAAAAAAAACCCAAGTGGCAAACAGTAAGCTTCACATTGGGGAAAAAAATTCCTTCCCGACTCCACATACGGCAATCAGACTAGCTCCTGGATCAACGCAATATCTAGGAAACTAGTGAATATAGCCTGTAATATTATACTTTTCAAGAAAGGCATACAGTCCCTTCTTAAATTTTAGTAGGGAATCACTCATTACAACATTAGACGGCAGAGAGTTCCATAGTCTCACTGCTCTTACAGTAAAGAAACTACGTCTGTGATTATGACTAAACCTTCTTTCCTCCAGACGTAGAGGATACCCCCTTGTCCCCGTCACATGTCTAAGAGTAAAAAGGTCATTAGAAAGGTCTTTGTACTGTCCCCTCATATATTTATACATTGTAATAAGATCACCCCTAAGCCTTTGTTTCTCCAAATTAAATAACACCAAGTGTAATAACCGGTCCTGGTATTGCAGACCCCTCAGTTCTCTAATAACCTTGGTCGCTCTTCTCTGCACCCGCTCCAGTTCAGCTATGTCTTTCTTATACACCGGAGACCAGAACTGTACACAGTATTTTAAGTGTGGTCGCACCAATGACTTGTATAGAGGTAAAATTATGTTCTCTTCATGAGCATCTATGCCTCTTTTAATGCATCCCATTATTTTATTTGCCTTGGCAGCAGCTGCCTGACATTGGCCACTAAATGTGAGTTTGTCGTCCACCTATACACCCAGGTCTTTTTCAGTGACAGTTTTGCCCAGTGTTTTACAATTAAGCACATAATTATACATCTTGTTTGTTCTACCCAAGTGCATGACCTTACATTTATCCCTATTAAAGCTCATTTGCCATTTATCAGCCCAAGCTTCTAGTTTACATAAATCCTCCTGTAATATACAATTATCCTCCTCTGTATTTATTACCCTGCAGAGTTTAGTGTCATCTGCAAATATTGAAATACTACTCTGTATGCCCCCTACAAGGTCATTAATAAATATGTTAAAGAGAAGCGGCCCCAATACTGACCCCTGTGGTACCCCACTGCTAACCGTGACCCAGTCTGAGTGTGCTCCATTAATAACCACCCTTTGTTTCCTATCCATGAGCCAGTTCTTAACCCACTTACACATATTTTCCCCTATCCCCATTGTTCTCATTTTTTGTATCAACCTTTTGTGTGGCACCGTATCAAAAGCTTTTGAGAAGTCCATTAACACCACGTCCACTGCGTTCCCTTGGTCCAGTCCGGAACTTACCCCTTCATAAAAGCTTATCAGATTAGTCTGACAAGAACGGTCCCTCGTAAACCCATGGTGATACTGTGTCATGAGTAGTGTTGAGCGATAGTGCTCGATATCTAAAAATATCGTATCGAAATTGTATCGCCGATAGCACTAAATATCGTCGATATCCGATTTCGATAGCGGAAGTCCCATGTGAGTCTATGGGAACAAAATATCGAAATTAAAAAAAAACATTCTTGCCTTGTTGGTTAATTGTACATGAAGGAAAACAACAAAGACTAATGTAGAATGTATTGGGGGAGGTTGAGGAGACAATAAAGGCATACATGTTTAACCCAATGCATTGGAATAGCATTAATATATTTTTTTTTGGAAATACGTTTGGATTGACTAACAAATTGACAATGTTGTTAACCTTTTTTCTATTTTGGCAAATATGTATGTTTCACAACTTCCATGCTCTTCACCTTTTTAACTTTTGCCAGTGCCACACTTTCTCCTTCATAATCTTCAGCAGCAGCATCATCTTTCTCATCAAATTATTCTTCATCTTCACCTTCTTAATCTTCTTCTTAAACTTCTTGCTATTCATGTTTTTGTTTACATTACTCATATTGTTATTATTAAACTAATTAATCTTCTTCATATTCAAATTCTTCATCTTCTTCCTCTTCATCTTCTTCATCATATTCTTATTTGTGACAGAGATTCCTGTACTTGTAATCTGTAAAAGTATGAATTGTTCATCCTTCCGTTCTTGCTGTCACAAAAGATTTAAATTACAACAGTATTTGTCCGTGTTCAGTTTAGCCTGCAGCAGCAGCAGGCATTTTCCAGGGGCACCACGAGGAGGAACGGACTCACCCCCATACACTGCTTAGTCTTCTTCTGCTTAGAATTTAGAGCATATATTTTCCTCTTCATTTTGGTCTTATACTTCATGTTCTTCTGCTTTTTGATCTTTTGCTTATTGTTCTTCTCTTCTGTCTCTTGTTCTGTATCTTGTAGTTTGTCTTAACCTTCTTTGTCCTGTTGGTGATCTTCTTCTGGGTAATCTTTTATTTTTTCTTTGTGATGGTGTTCAGGCTGGTTGGCTTCATGCTCGTCGTCCTTGTTGTCGTCATCTTCTTCTGGGTGGTCTTTAATGTCATCTAATTTCCGAGAAACAGCTGACGTTACTGGAACCCTGACGGGTATCAGATGGAGCAAGAGACAATGGAAGTAACGAGGACCAGCTGACTGTGCTGGACCCCGGACGGGTACCAGAAGGAAAAGAGGCAATATCACAACCGAGTACCAGCTGACGTTACTGTGACACGGTTACTAAGCAGGAGGTACCTGTGCTCCAAAGCACTACCAAGGACCAGCAGACGTTGCTGGAACTCGGATACGGAGATGGAGGCACCTAGGCCAAAGGCACTGGGGAGAACCACTTGACGGTACTGGACCCCGGACGGGTAGAAGAACGCACCCATGAAAATGTAAGTTGACAGGACGCAAGCCGTCCGCAGTTACCGAATCACACAGTCCTACAGTGGGTGCTTATCCTATTGTCACAATGGAAACCGCCTTTATTTACATATCCCACAGCACACATAGGAATCACCTAAACTGCAGGCACCATAGAGTCGGCTAACTCGAATGCAACACGACAGCACAACTTATTGGAGGATAATTGACGTTCACACTGCCAGGAAACAGCTGTCATGCTGTAACCAGGCTGGCCAGGAGTCAGTACCCCTGCCAATTACTTACGAGCAACAAATGGCGGTGTTGTAGCCCGGGGAGTAGAGTTCAGGTGGTAGAAAGATGAACATAACAGGAGACATGGAAAACGTTGCCAAACAGTTATTTAATCTGAAAACGGACAGGCAAATTCAGGTGAGATCCATGCCTTGTTCATTTTCAGAAAAGTAAACCGGTCTACATTCTCTGAGGATAGTCGCATGCGACGGTCTGTTACTACACCACCTGCAGCACTAAAGACACGCTCAGATAATACACTGGCAGCAGGGCAAGCCAGCACCTCCAATGCATACTGGCTAAGCTCTGGCCATGTATCCAACTTAGAGACCCAAAATTTGAAAGGGGAAGAGGCATCTGGGAGTACACTTAGAGGGAAAGCCAAGTAGTCTGTCACCATCTTACGGAAACGTTTCTTCCTGGTGACTGGAGCCGTCTCGGATGGTGTAGACCTTGCTGGCGCTGTCACAAAACTTTGCCACATTTGTAACATACAGTTCTTGCCCTGTGCAGAGGCGCTGCTTCTGATCCCTCTTGTTGTAGAGGTGTCTACACTGCCTCGACGCACAGAGCTGCTTTGAAAAGCAGTAGCAGCAGCAGCAGCAGCACCTCTCTCGGCTGGAATGTACAACAGTATGGATTGCACCAGTGTGTCTTGGTACTCCTGCATTTTACGGTCCCGGTTCACCGGTGTGATGAGGGTTTGTAAGTTGTCCCGGTAGCGAGGGTCTAGGAGGGTGTACACCCAATAATCTGACGTGCTGAGAATGTGGGCGATGCGGCGGTCGTTTCTCAGGCACTGAAGCATGAAATCAACCATGTGCTGCAGACTCCCAACTGGTCAACAAAGGCTGTCCTCTGGAAGAGGCGTCATCTCTGTCTCCTCTGCATCACCCCACCCTCGCTCTACAAACTGACTACAGCGTTGTGTACCTCCCTCTGTAGGGATTTCTTCCTCCTCCATTGACTCCTCCTCCTCCTCATCCTCCTCACAAAGTGAGCCCTGCCCAGCCCTTTGTGAGGAACCACGTTGCGTTGACTGTCCTGAAGGTAATTGAATTTGTGACTCCTCATCCTCCACCTCTTTCAAAACCTCTTCCTTTAGTGCTTTCAGTGATTTCTGAAGCAGGCAGATAAGGGGGACAGTCATGCTGACTAGTGCATCATCTGCACTCGCCATCCGCGTTGAGACATCAAACGCACGCAAAACGTCGCAGATATCCTTCATAGAGGCCCACTCAGTAGTGGTGAAGTGTGAACGGCGCAAATTGCGAGTTGATTGCGCCTGTTGCAGCTGATACTCCATTACTGCTGGCTGCTGCTCACACAACCGCTCCAACATATGTAACGTGGAATTCCACCTGGTGGGTACGTCACATTGATGCGATGTTCAGGAAGGCGAAATCTGACTTGCAGAGCTGCAATGCGCGATCTGGCCATGCTGGAACGTCGCAAGTGAGCGCACTCTAGGCGGACCTTGTGCAGCAGTGCATCAAGATCCGGATAGTCCCTCAAAAACTCTGCACGACCAAGTTGAGCACATGTGCCAGACATGGTATGTGAGTGAGGTTGCCAAGGCCCAGAGCTGCCACCAGATTTCGGCCATTGTCACACACTACCAAGCCTGGCTGGAGATTAGCTGACAAAAACCACACATCGCTCTCCTGCTTGATGGCATCCCAGAGCTCCTGCGCTGTGTGGCTTCGATTCCCCATGGGAATTAATTTCAGTACGGCCTGTTGACGTTTGGCTACGGCTGTGCTCATATCGGTCGCAACAGGTAAGCGTTCACGGGTCCATGTGGAGGTATACCGTGACGGCTCGTGCAGCGATGATTCTGAGGAACTGGAGTAGGAGGAGGAGTCAATGTGCACAGACTGGTTTCCTGCAATCCTTGGAGTTGGCAGAACACGTACAGCGCCACTGGCAAGATCTGTACCCGGCTCCACAACATTGACCCAATGGGCAGTGAGGGAAAGGTATCGTCCCTGGCCATGGGTACTGGTCCACGCATCGGTGGTCAGGTGGACCCTGCTACTGACGGCGTTTAGTAGCGCATGTTTAATGTTTCCCTCGACATGTTTTTGCAGAGCAGGGACAGCTTGCCTGCTGAAATAAAATCGGCTTGGCACATTATATTGTGGGACTGCCAATGCCATAAAGTTCCTGAAACTGTCAGTCTCCACCAGCCTG
This sequence comes from Oophaga sylvatica, assembly GCA_033576555.1. Taxonomy (NCBI): domain Eukaryota; kingdom Metazoa; phylum Chordata; class Amphibia; order Anura; family Dendrobatidae; genus Oophaga; species Oophaga sylvatica. Next base: position 198,101,177 of record JARQOD010000001.1, read on the forward strand.
AATGACAGCATTTCAAGGGACAGGAGTTTTGCAAGGCCAGCATTCAGAGCCTGTGCTCGTGGATGGTTTGCCGAGTATGGCCGTCTTTTATCCCATGCCTGTGTTACCGATGGCTGTTTTTGTACTGGGAGTGTGACGATGACTGTGAACTTGCTGCAGTGGGTGGAATAACAGTTTCTCTATGGACAACAGTGACCGAGGTTCTTCCATGGAGATCCTGTGAGGAAGCCGAAACAGGTGTGTGAGAGCTGGAGGTAGAGGCTCGAACATGACCTAAAGATGTAGGTGCTGCTGTAGGTTGGCCTACATCTCCAGTGTGTCTTTGGAACTCAGCTACGTGCTTTGTCCATACATGTGTCCACATATTTGTGGTATTCAGGTTCCTGATATTTTTACCTCTTTTAACTTTTTGCTTACACAGCTTGCATTGAACATAGCAAATATCATGTACAAATCTGTCAAAAAAGGACCACGCAGTGCAAGTCATGGGAGCGCCAATTTTGACAGTTCTAAGAGAACTGCTCCCAACAGGTGCCAAACTGGAGGCTACAGGCAAGCGAGTCTGCAGCCTACCTCTCCCTCCTCTTTGTACCGTTGGGACAATCTCTTCCTCAGAGCTGCTCCCACCACCTTCCTGTTGCTCACGACATGTTGGGTCTCGGACTTCATCATCTCCACTACCCTCTTCCAACACCTGCTGCTGTTGGATGGTCTGGGCAGCACCATGCTCCACAAAACCTGGCACCTGAGTCTCATCATCATCATAAGATGCGTTCTGCGGTGTGCTGTCCATCGGCACTGGCTCACCTGCCTCTTCAGATTGAGAGAGACACAGCTGTTGCGCATCACTGCATACTCCCTCTTCTTCAAATTGCAGAATGCTGCTTGCCTGTGCCCGTGTTTGCGAGCCAACAGATTCTGAGAACAGAAGCAGAGACTCAGCTGGCTCCTGTACAGAACTCTCTGACTGCCTTGGCAATTTGACAGGCGGTGAACAGACAGATGGTTGCTCAACAGTGTTGTGTTCCTGAGAGGAGGTGGAAGGAATTGAAGTCGATGCATTGGCTGCCATCCAACCAACAACGGCTTCAATTTGTTCTTCCCGCAGCAGGGGGGCACGCCGAGCTCCTACCAAAGTGCGCATAAAGGAACGCTCACGGGGATAAATGGTGGATGCTGTGTCACTGAGGGCGGCAGCAGACACAGAATCCCCACGTCCTCTCCCTGCTGAAACTCCACGGCCACGACCACGTGCCTTACTCACTGACTTCTTCATCTTGGTAGATTGATAAAGAAAGTCAGAAAAGTTATAAGGCCTAATTGTGGTTATTACGCAGAGACTGAAGTGAACACTGAAACACAACTGATCACAATCTGTGAAAGGCTACTCCTTTGTCTACTTCTATAGTGTTTGCAACCAATGTATTGTATACGGATGGAAGCGCGTCACACTAATGGATTAGATTTTTTTCAAATATAATGGAGCAGCACCAATTAGAGAAAAATGTGAAGGATGAGGCAGTGACTAGAGTTGAGCGATACTTTCCGATATCCTAAAGTATCGGAATCGTAATGGTATCGCCGATATCACTAAAATATCGGCGATACCCGATACCGATACCGGAAGTCCCATGTAAGTCTATGGGAACAAAATATCGAAATTAAAAAAAACCCATTCTTGCCTTGTTGGTTAATTGTACATGAAGGAAAACAACAAAGAGTAATGTAGAATGTATTGGGGGAGGTTGAGGAGACATTAAAGGCATAGATGTTTGACCCAATCCAATGGAATAGCATTAATTTTTTTTTTTAGGAAATACGTTCGGATTGACGAACAAATTGACAATGTTGTTAACCTTTTTTCTATTTTGGCAAATATGTCTGTTTCACAACTTCCATGGTCTTCACCTTTTTAACTTTTCACACACTTTCTCCTTCATAATTTTCAGCAGCATCATCTTTCTCATCAAATTATTCTTCATCTTCACCTTATTAATCTTCTAAAACTTCTTGCTATTCATCTTTTTGTTAACATTACTTACATTGTTCTTATTAAACAGTTATTATTCTTCATATTCTACTTCTTCATGTTCTTCCTATTCATCCTTTTCATCATATTCTTATTTGTGACAGTCATTCCTGTACTTGTAATCTGTAAAACTCTGAATTTTCATCCTTCCGTTCTTGCTGTCACGAAAGATTTTAATTACAACAGTATTTGTCCGCGTTCAGTTTAGCCTGCAGCAGCATCAGGCATTTTCCAGGGGCACCACGAGGAGGAACGGACTCACCCCCATACACTGCTTAGTCTTCTTCTGCTTAGAATTTAGAGCATATATTTTGCTCTTCATTTTGGTCTTATACTTAATGTTCTTCTGCTTTTTGATCTTCTGCTTATTGTTCTTCTGTCTCTTGTTCTGTATCTTGTAGTTTGTCTTAACCTTCTTTGTCCTGTTGGTGATGGTACAAAAGCCAATGGAAGTAACGAGGACCAGCTGACTGTGCTGGAACCCGGAGGGTCAGCAGAAGGAAAAGAGCCAATGGCACAACCGAGGACCAGCTGACGTTACTGGGACAGGGTTACTAAGCAGGAGGTACCTGTGCTCCAAAGCACTACCAAGGACCAGCAGACGTTGCTGGAACTCGGATACCGACATGGAGGCACCTAGGCCAAAGGCACTGCGGAGAACCAGCTGACGGTACTGGAACCCGGATGGGTAGCAGAAGGTACAAGAGCCAATGAAAGTAATGAGGACCAGCTGACTGTGCTGGAACCCGGAGGGTCAGCAGAAGGAAAAGAGCCAATGGCACAACCGAGGACCAGCTGACGTTACTGGGACAGGGTTACTAAGCAGGAGGTACCTGTGCTCCAAAGCACTACCAAGGACCAGCAGACGTTGCTGGAACTCGGATACCGACATGGAGGCACCTAGGCCAAAGGCACTGCGGAGAACCAGCTGACGGTACTGGAACCCGGATGGGTAGCAGAAGGTACCCATGGAAATTAAAGTTGAGGCAGCAGGACTGTTTGCCATTCACACAGCAGGGGAACAGCTGACATTACTGAACCCCAGTAACACAGGAGCAAGTGTAGACTGTGCTAACAGCACTTCCGAGAAACAACTGGCGGTGTTGTAACCCAGGGATGAGAAGAGAACAGGGTGGAGGCAGCAGGACTTTTTGCCGTTCACACAGCAGGGGAACAGCTGACATTACTGAACCCAGTAACACGGGAGCAAGTGTAGACTGTGCTAACAGCACTTCCGAGAAACAACTGGCGGTGTTGTAACCCAGGGATGAGAAGAGAACATGGTGGAGGCAGCAGGACTGTTTGCCGTTCACACAGCAGGGGAACAGCTGACATTACTGAACCCCAGTAACACGGAGCAAGTGTAGACTGTGCTAACAGCACTTCCGAGAAACAACTGGCGGTGTTGTAACCCAGGGATGAGAAGAGAACATGGTGGAGGCAGCAGGACTGTTTGCCGTTCACACAGCAGGGGAACAGCTGACATTACTGAACCCCAGTAACACGGGAGCAAGTGTAGACTGTGCTAACAGCACTTCCGAGAAACAACTGGTGGTGTTGTAACCCAGGGATGAGAAGAGAACATGGTGGAGGCAGCAGGACTGTTTGCCGTTCACACAGCAGGGGAACAGCTGACATTACTGAACCCCAGTAACACGGGAGCAAGTGTAGACTGTGCTAACAGCACTTCCGAGAAACAACTGGCGGTGTTGTAGCCCAGGGATGAGAAGAGAACATGGTGGAGGCAGCAGGACTGTTTGCCGTTCACACAGCAGGGGAACAGCTGACATTACTGAACCCCCGTAACACAGGAGCAAGTGTAGACTGTGCTAACAGCACTTCCGAGAAACAACTGGCGGTGTTGTAACCCAGGGATGAGAAGAGAACAGGGTGGAGGCAGCAGGACTTTTTGCCGTTCACACAGCAGGGGAACAGCTGACATTACTGAACCCCAGTAACACGGGAGCAAGTGTAGACTGTGCTAATAGCACTTCCGAGAAACAACTGGCGGTGTTGTAACCCAGGATGAGAAGAGAACATGGTGGAGGCAGCAGGACTGTTTGCCGTTCACACAGCAGGGGAACAGCTGACATTACTGAACCCCAGTAACACGGGAGCAAGTGTAGACTGTGCTAACAGCACTTCCGAGAAACAACTGGCGGTGTTGTAACCCAGGGATGAGAAGAGAACATGGTGGAGGCAGCAGGACTGTTTGCCGTTCACACAGCAGGGGAACAGCTGACATTACTGAACCCCAGTAACACGGGAGCAAGTGTAGACTGTGCTAACAGCACTTCCGAGAAACAACTGGCGGTGTTGTAACCCAGGGATGAGAAGAGAACATGGTGGAGGCAGCAGGACTGTTTGCCGTTCACACAGCAGGGGAACAGCTGACATTACTGAACCCCAGTAACACAGGAGCAAGTGTAGACTGTGCTAACAGCACTTCCGAGAAACAACTGGCGGTGTTGTAACCCAGGGATGAGAAGAGAACATGGTGGAGGCAGCAGGACTGTTTGCCGTTCACACAGCAGGGGAACAGCTGACATTACTGAACCCCAGTAACACAGGAGCAAGTGTAGACTGTGCTAACAGCACTTCCGAGAAACAACTGGCGGTGTTGTAACCCAGGGATGAGAAGAGAACAGGGTGGAGGCAGCAGGACTTTTTGCCGTTCACACAGCAGGGGAACAGCTGACATTACTGAACCCCAGTAACACAGGAGCAAGTGTAGACTGTGCTAACAGCACTTCCGAGAAACAACTGGCGGTGTTGTAACCCAGGGATGAGAAGAGAACAGGGTGGAGGCAGCAGGACTTTTTGCCGTTCACACAGCAGGGGAACAGCTGACATTACTGAACCCCAGTAACACGGGAGCAAGTGTTAACTGTGCTAACAGCACTTCCGAGCAACAACTGGCGGTGTTGGAGCCCAGGGTCAAGGAGGATGTTTAAATACTAGATCAAGTATTTTCCTTGTTACGTGTCAATTAAAAATGTCTATACTCCAAACAAGAGAAATATAACCTTTAGTACCATAAGATGATGATTTTACTTTAAAAAATATATGTAAATTAATAATTGACAAACATAAACGCATACATTAACATGTTGAAAAGCAATGCAAACCACAATAAAAATCGGTTAAATAATCTGCTATACGGTTTTAAATAAAAGCATACAAGTACATATCAGAATCCATTAATGATGGATAAGTAACAGTATGTACACCATTTTCATTTGCTGAATAATATCACTAAAAAGTTTTTAAAAATATCTAAAATTTTCCATCATGTAATACTGATAATATGTGCCAATCATTTATATTAACAAAAAAAACCTTTAAAAAGTGCATAGTGAAAACAGCTATTTATGCCTGACTGTGGACTTGCAAGCATGACAACGGATAGATAAGGTATATATAGATGAGTCTGCATAGCCACAGATGGTGAATGGCGATGTAATACTGTACCTCAATAAAGTGTGCGTTACTACTACATCCTTTTTTTTATATAGCTTTCTAAAAGGGTACGTGCATGTATGCTTGCGCCTTTGTTTGGACGCACAGACTGGCTTCCTGCTGTGACGCGTTGGGTATTGGAGCGTCTGTGCGTCTTATGACGCAGACTAACATTCACGGTGCGCATCGTTCATCATCGCAAGCGTACCGACAACACAAAGGCGTTGTCATGACTGCTTTACTCAGTAAACATGCACCTATGATGAAACATACACGCATGTGCCCTATTACATAACAAGCTACAAGAAAAATGCGTGTGAGGTGTGACACAGCTGTTTTGTTAAGGTACAGTATTATATCGACATTGTACAGGTGTCGCTATTCAGTCTGATAAATAGATATCATTCACCTATTCTATCAGTTGTCGTTCTTTCAGCACCACTTACAGGTATATATTTTGCTATTGTGACTATGCACTATTGACTTTACCAAGGTAATGCATGATTTTTGTTAGCGATTATCATGTTTACATGAAGGACCTTTATGATATGGGCTGTTAACTTTCTAATCAAATATGTATTTTTTAAAATGACACAAATATAAGTAATGTTGAAGAGGACTATTCCTACATGCATTGTTTGCACAATATTACAGGTGTACATCACGTCCCTTAATCAACATTGGATATTATATTTACTTGTATGCTTTTATTTCAAAGGCAAGAACACTGAAGTATAACCTTCGCACTGCAGCAGTTGTCAAAGTTCAACCCACATTATGCACTTCCAACATTGCAGTATTTGAGTCATCATGATGTGAGTTGGATTTGTCTAAGCTATGGAGTGACAAGGTTGACCATCAGTATCCTATAGCATAAGTAGGCTTTTGTGTTTGCATTTGTTTTCGACATGTGCATATCTGTAATAATATGTCACAATTATTTTGTTACCGATTTGTGACAGACAAATCATTTTATGGTTTGAAAGTTGACGTTTCAAATGTTTACAGCTTAGAAATCATGGTGTAGCCTCATATCTATGTGTAGCACTAGACACTTTGAGATGTCATGTTTTTTTCACCATGATTAGGTAGCTAGCAGTAATTTTTGCCGGACACACAGCAGGGGAACAGCAGGCGTTACTGAACCCCACAAACACATCAGCGATTGTTTTCATCTGTGCATCTAACACTTCTGAGCAGCAACTGGCGCTGTTGAAGCCCAGGGTCAAGGAGGGTGTAGGCAGAGGCCTAGTATGAGACGTTTGAAGTTGAAGTTGTAGTTAGCAGCAGTAATTTTTGCCAGACACACAGCAGGGGAACAGCAGGCGTTACTGAACCCCACAAACACATCAGCGATTGTTTTCATCTGTGCATCTAACACTTCTGAGCAGCAACTGGCGCTGTTGAAGCCCAGGGTCAAGGAGGGTGTAGGCAGAGGCCTAGTATGAGACGTTTGAAGTTGAAGTTGTAGTTAGCAGCAGTAATTTTTGCCAGACACACAGCAGGGGAACAGCAGGCGTTACTGAACCCCACAAACACATCAGCGATTGTTTTCATCTGTGCATCTAACACTTCTGAGCAGCAACTGGCGCTGTTGAAGCCCAGGGTCAAGGAGGGTGTAGGCACAAAATATTGAGTTATTGCCTTGTTACGTGGCCATTGCAAATGTATGTACTTCAAACAAGAATAAATGAAGTTTTACTACGACAATAAAATGATGAATTTCAATTACAAGAATAGAAAAATATTTATACTTGACAGTCCTCTGTGGTTGATAACGTTTAATGGCTAACTGAAAATATGGTAACAAATTCAAAGCTTTCGAGACTACTCAGGTGTCTTCATCAGGCTAAGAGTAAAGCCAAAAATGAAGAATCACATATTTCTACACACAACAGGACACAGGAATAGCTAAGACAAGTGAGGGAGGGACAAGTGAGGGGAGACCGGCAACAAAAAGGAGAACAAGGATGAATTATCAGCGCCACACAATCACAGATAAATTAATGAATTTACCTGTGGCAAAAGACTTTTGTATGCCCGGTCATAGCATCATGGATATGGAATTACTGGTATTAAAATATAACTTCAAATATGAGAAACGTACAAAGGTTTCAGAATATAAGCTCATCATGACCTTTGACACTGTTAGTGATGGAATGAATAGATCACATGGATTTATGTCATTCTATATCAATTAAGGAATCTGCGTCTATGACCTTCCAGGGTCATGAAAACCCCAAAAAATACGCCAATGAGAGGGCAATCAAACTTTCTATCCTTATCTAGGAACTGTTCCAATATTTATGTTCATCCCTGTGAGATAATGACAGTTCTGATACACGTCACTTACTTGTCTTACCTATTGCACTATTCCTGTGTCCTGTTGTGTATAGAAATATGTGATGCTTAATTTTTTTAGTTAGTCTTTCCCTGATGAAGAGACGTGAGTAGCCTTGAAAGCTTGCAATTTGTTTCCATCTTTTCAGTTATCCATAAAAAGGTATCAACCACTGCTGACTCTGAAGTCTAAATATTTTTCTATCTACTGGCTAACACGGTACAAAGATACACATGTTTTCTAATTTCAAGAAGGAAAAATAAAGAAAATACAAATATAAACGCATATATGCACATGCCAAAAATAAATGGAACAACACAACACCCAAAAAATTGGTAACAAAATATAGTGTTGTAAATTTAAGAATAAAAGTAAATGTTTTTTTTTATGAATAATGCTTAAGGAACGCTATGTTAAACCATAACATAGTGAAGACAATGGATTTTGTAATAGTCACTCATCATCATCATCGCAAATTTTATGTGACAGTCACAGACAATTCAATTATTTAAGTTCATAAAATCGTAACTTTCTATAGCATGTATGACATGTCCAGCATGGACTCATCAATGTGATTGATGACACAATAATGTACAATAAAAAATAACCATTTAAAAAAACATTAGGCATTGTTTGTCACAATTTAAGTGTGTGCCTGCAAGTGTAGGTGAAACAAAGGCTACGGATAGCAAAGGTATATTCTATGTCTGTATCAGACAGTGGACAGCCTCTGATGGGTAATGCCGATGTTATACTGTACGTCAATAAAGTCTGCGGCTGAAATCATGCATTTTTTGCTTGTAGAGTGTTGAAGAGGGTAAAAGAATGTCTGGTTGCGCAAAGCTTTATCCGTCAACACTACCTTCCTACTGTCACGCGTAGGGTAGGGTAGCGTGTGGCAATTAGCTGACTATCAAATGTGAGGTTAGGCTGCGTTATTGCGCACTAGGGACGCAAAAAAAAATACAGCAGTAATAATTTAATGTGTAATACTACACCTATGACAAACCAAAAAATTACGTTCCCTCTTTAACAATGTACAAGACTAACAAGCCTAATGGTTGACGCTGACTTAATTGAGATACAGTATTACATCAACATTGTCCATGAGTAACTATGCACTGTGATACCTATATACCAGTATTAATTTATATCTCTTGTGGTTGTTTCAACAGCACTTGCAGGTATAAGTACCTATTGTCAGTATGCATGATGCACTTTCTAGATGTAATAATTTATTATTGGACATTATTACCATGTTTACATGCTGGCCATTTCATATATGGTGTTTGAAGTTACAGTTGGCATCAGTATGTGTATTTTATAATGTCTGTCATAAATAAAACTCGTGATGATGATGATGAGGATTTAATGATTCGTACATCCATTGAGTGCATTATCTTACAGGTACAGATAAAGTTCCTTAAAAAGCATTAATTCATAAGTCTGAAATGTACTTTTATGCATTAATTTAAAAATGTGAAGAGTAGACTATGTTTTATTTTTTGTTACCATTTCTAATAGACATGTGCAGATATGCGCTGTGATGACAAATTATTATTTGTCCATATTTGTCATAAAAATTTATCATTCTAGGCCTGCAAAACTTCACAATTTCATGTTTTCAGCATAACAAGCAGGGTGACGGCTCTTCCCTATTTGGAGCATGTTGGTCATGTGTTTTTCTGTCCATGTGTCGGGAAAAGGACACTTCTTGCCGTTGACACAGCAGGGGAACAGCTGGCGTTACTGAACCCCACTAACAGTAGAGCTTGTGTTTTGTTCTGTGGACACGACACTTCTGAGCAGCAACTGGCAGTGTTGGAGCCCAGGGAGTAGAGTTCAGGTGGTAGAAAGATGAACATAACAGGAGACATGGATAACGTTGCGAACCAGTTATTTAATCTGAAAACGGACAGAGAAATTCTGGCGAGATCCATGCCTTGTTCATTTTCAGAAAAGTAAGCCGGTCTACATTATCGGAGGATAGTCGCATGCGACGGTCTGTTAGTACACCACCTGCAGCACTAAAGACGCGCTCCGATAATACACTGGCAGCAGGGCAAGCCAGCACCTCCAATGCATACTGGCTAAGCTCTGGCCATGTATCCAGCTTAGAGACCCAAAACTTGAATGGGGAAGAGCCATCTGGGAGTACACTGAGAGGCAAAGCCAAGTAGTCTGTCACCATCTGACGGATACGTTGCCTCCCGCTGACTGGAGCCCTCTCGGATGGTGTAGACATTTGTGGCGCTGCCACAAAACTTTGCCACATTTTGAACATACTGGTCTTTCCCTGTGCAGAGGCACTGCGTGTGCTCCCTCTTGTTGCAGAGCTCTCTACACTGCCTCGACGCACAGAGCTGCTTTGTAAAGCAGTAGCAGCAGCAGTGCTCTCGGCAGTAAGGTAGAACATTAGGGATTGCACCAGTGTGTCTTGGTACTCCCGCATTTTACGCTCCCGGTTCAACGGTGTGATGAGGCTTTTGACGTTGTCCCGGTAGCGAGGGTCTAGGAGGGTGTACACCCAATAATCAGACGTCGTGAGAATGTGGGCGATGCGGCGGTCGTTTCTTAGGCACTGCAGCATGAAATCAACCATGTGCTGCAGACTCCCAACTGGCAAAGAAACGCTGTCCTCTGCAAGAGGCGTTATCTCTGCCTGCTCTGCATCACCCCACCCTCGCTCTACATACTGACTAGAGCGTTGTGTACCTCCCTCTGGAGCGATGTCTTCCTCCTCCATTGACTCCTCCTCCTCATCCTCCTCACAAAGTGAGCCCTGCCCAGCCCTTTGTGAGGAACCACGTTGCGCTGACTTTCCAGAAGGTGATGGAATTTGTGACTCCTCATCCTCCACCTCTTCCAAAACCTCATCCCTTATTGCTTGCAGTGTTTTTTGAAGCAGGCAGATAAGGGGGACAGTCAGGCTGACTAGTGCATCATCTGCACTCGCCATCCGCGTTGACTCATCAAACGCACGCAAAACGTGGCACATGTCCTTCATAGTGGCCCACTCATTAATGGTGAAGTGTGGACGGCGCAAATTGCGTGTTGATTGCGCCTGATGCAGCTGATACTCCATAACTGCTGGCTGCTGCTCACACAACCGCTCCAACATATGTAACGTTGAATTCCACCTGGTGGATACGTCACATATGATGCGATGTTCAGGAAGGCGCAATCTGCGTTGCAGAGCTGCAATGCGCGATCTGGCCATGCTGGAACGTCGCAAGTGAGCGCACTCTAGGCGGACCTTGTGCAGCAGTGCATCAAGATCCGGATAGTCCCTCAAAAAACTCTGCACGACCAAGTTGAGCACATGTGCCAGACATGGTATGTGAGTGAGGTTGCCAAGGCCCAGAGCTGCCACCAGATTTCGGCCATTGTCACACACTACCAAGCCTGGCTGGAGATTCGCTGGCAAAAACCACACGTCGCTCTCCTGCTTGATGGCATTCCAGACCTCCTGCGCTGTGTGGCTTCGATTCCCCATGGGAATTAATTTCAGAACGGCCTGTTGCCGTTTGGCCACGGCTGTGCTCATATCGGTCGCATCAGGTAAGCGTCCACGGGTCCATGTGGAGGTAGACCGTGACGGCTCCTGCAGCGATGATTCTGAGGAACTGGAGTAGGAGGAGGAGTCAATGTGGACAGACTTGATTCCGGCAATCCTTGGAGTTGGCAGAACACGTACAGCGCCACTCGCAAGATCTGTACCCGGCTCCACAACATTCACCCAATGGGCAGTGAGTGAAAGGTATCGTCCCTGGCCATGGGTACTGGTCCACGCATCGGTGGTCAGGTGGACCTTGCTACTGACGGCGTTTAGTAGCGCATGTTTAATTTTTGCCTCAACATGCTTTTGCAGACCAGGGACGGCTTGCCTGCTGAAATAAAATCGGCTGGGCACATTGTATTGTGGGACTGCCAATGCCATTAATTCACGGAAACTGTCAGTCTCCACCAGCCTGAATGACAGCATTTCAAGGGACAGGAGTTTTGCAATGCCAGCATTCAGAGCCTGTGCTCGTGGATGGTTTGCCGAGTATGGCCGTCTTTTATCCCATGCCTGTGCTACCGATGGCTGTTTTGTGGCCTGGGTGTGTGAGGATGACAGGGAACTTGCAGCTGTGGGTGGAATAACACTGTGTTCCTGGACAACAGTGACAGAGGTTCTTCCATGGCGATCCTTTGAGGAAGCCTTACCAGCTGTGTGTGAACTGGAGGAAGAGGCTCCAACAGGAGCTGAAGATGTAGGTGCTGCTGTAGGTTGGCCTACATCTCCAGTGTGTCTTTGTAACTCAACAAAGTGCTTTGACCGCACATGTTTCCACATATTTGTTGTATTAAGGTTACTGACACTTTTACCTCTTTTAATTTTTTGATTACACAGCTTGCATTTTACATAGCAAATATCATCTGCAACTGTATCAAAAAAGGACCACGCAGAGCAAGTCCTGGGAGCGCCCGGTTTGGCTGTTGTAAGAGAACTGCTCCGAACGGGTGCCAAACTGGAGGCTACAGGCAAGCGAGTCTGCAGCCTACCTCTCCCTACTGTTTGGACCGTTGGTGCAATCTCTTCCTCAGAGCTGCTCCCACCACCTTCCTGTTCCTCACGCCATGTTGGGTCTTGGACCTCATCATCTCCACCACTACCCTCTTCCAACACCTGCTGTTGTTGGGTGGTCTGGCCAGCACCATGCTCAACAGAAACTGGCAACTGAGTCTCATCATCATCAGATGCGTTCTGCGGTGTGCTGACCATCGGCACTGGCTCACCCGCCTCTTCAGATTCAGAGAGACACAGCTGTTGCGCATCACTGCATACTGCCTCTTCTTCACATTCCAGAATGCTGCTTGGCTGGGCCCCTGTTTCCAAGCCAACAGATTCTGAGAACAGAAGCAGAGACTCAGCTGGCTCCTGTACAGAGCTCTCTGACTGCCTGGGCAATTTGGCAGGCGGTGAAGAGACTGATGGTTGTTCAACAGTGCTGTGGTCCTGAGAGGAGGTGGAAGGTATTGAAGTCGATGCATTGGCTGCCATCCAACCAACAACGGCTTCAATTTGTTCTTCACGCAGCAGGGGGGTACGCTGAGCTCCTACAAAAGTGCGCATAAAGGAACGCTCACGGGGAAAACTGGTGGATGCTGTGTCACTGGGTGCGGCAGCAGCCACAGAATCCCCACGTCCTCTCCCTGCTGCAAATCCACGGCCTCGACCACGACCACGTGCCTTACTCACTGACTTCTTCATCTTGGTAGATTGATAAAGAAAGTCAGAAAAGTTAAGGCCTAAGTGTGGTTATTCCTCACAGACTACAGTGAACCCTGCAGACAACTGTTCAGTATCTGTGAAAGGCCCCTTTGTGTACTTCTATAGTGTTTGCAACCAATGTATTGTATACGGATGGAAGCGCGTCACACTAATAGATTAGATTTTTTTCCACTAAAATGGAGCAGCACCAATTAGAGAAAAATGTGAAGGATGAGGCAGTGACACACGCTCAGCAGACTACAACCGGCAGTGGTTGAAGTACAAACTGGAGCGTAATCTGCACTCACAAAATGAAAAGCTCACAGACTACAGTGAACACTGAAACACAACTATTCACTATCTGTGAAAAGCTCCTTTGTGTACTTCTATAGTGTTTGCAACCAATGTATTGTATACGGATGGAAGCGCGTCACACTAATAGATTAGATTTTTTTCCACTAAAATGGAGCAGCACCAATTAGAGAAAAATGTGAAGGATGAGGCAGTGACACACGCTCAGCAGACTACAACCGGCAGTGGTTGAAGTACAAACTGGAGCGTAATCTGCACTCACAAAATGAAAAGCTCACAGACTACAGTGAACACTGAAACACAACTATTCACTATCTGTGAAAAGCTCCTTTGTGTACTTCTATAGTGTTTGCAACCAATGTATTGTATACGGATGGAAGCGCGTCACACTAATAGATTAGATTTTTTTCCACTAAAATGGAGCAGCACCAATTAGAGAAAAATGTGAAGGATGAGGCAGTGACACACGCTCAGCAGACTACAACCGGCAGTGGTTGAAGTACAAACTGGAGCGTAATCTGCACTCACAAAATGAAAAGCTCACAGACTACAGTGAACACTGAAACACAACTATTCACTATCTGTGAAAAGCTCCTTTGTGTACTTCTATAGTGTTTGCAACCAATGTATTGTATACGGATGGAAGCGCGTCACACTAATAGATTAGATTTTTTTCCACTAAAATGGAGCAGCACCAATTAGAGAAAAATGTGAAGGATGAGGCAGTGACACACGCTCAGCAGACTACAACCGGCAGTGGTTGAAGTACAAACTGGAGCGTAATCTGCACTCACAAAATGAAAAGCTCACAGACTACAGTGAACACTGAAACACAACTATTCACTATCTGTGAAAAGCTCCTTTGTGTACTTCTATAGTGTTTGCAACCAATGTATTGTATACGGATGGAAGCGCGTCACACTAATAGATTAGATTTTTTTCCACTAAAATGGAGCAGCACCAATTAGAGAAAAATGTGAAGGATGAGGCAGTGACACACGCTCAGCAGACTACAACCGGCAGTGGTTGAAGTACAAACTGGAGCGTAATCTGCACTCACAAAATGAAAAGCTCACAGACTACAGTGAACACTGAAACACAACTATTCACTATCTGTGAAAAGCTCCTTTGTGTACTTCTATAGTGTTTGCAACCAATGTATTGTATACGGATGGAAGCGCGTCACACTAATAGATTAGATTTTTTTCCACTAAAATGGAGCAGCACCAATTAGAGAAAAATGTGAAGGATGAGGCAGTGACACACGCTCAGCAGACTACAACCGGCAGTGGTTGAAGTACAAACTGGAGCGTAATCTGCACTCACAAAATGAAAAGCTCACAGACTACAGTGAACACTGAAACACAACTATTCACTATCTGTGAAAAGCTCCTTTGTGTACTTCTATAGTGTTTGCAACCAATGTATTGTATACGGATGGAAGCGCGTCACACTAATAGATTAGATTTTTTTCCACTAAAATGGAGCAGCACCAATTAGAGAAAAATGTGAAGGATGAGGCAGTGACACACGCTCAGCAGACTACAACCGGCAGTGGTTGAAGTACAAACTGGAGCGTAATCTGCACTCACAAAATGAAAAGCTCACAGACTACAGTGAACACTGAAACACAACTATTCACTATCTGTGAAAAGCTCCTTTGTGTACTTCTATAGTGTTTGCAACCAATGTATTGTATACGGATGGAAGCGCGTCACACTAATAGATTAGATTTTTTTCCACTAAAATGGAGCAGCACCAATTAGAGAATAATGTGAAGGATGAGGCAGTGACACACGCTCAGCAGACTACAACCGGCAGTGGTTGAAGTACAAACTGGAGCGTAATCTGCACTCACAAAATAAAAAGCTCACAGACTACAGTGAACACTGAAACACAACTATTCACTATCTGTGAAAAGCTCCTTTGTGTACTTCTATAGTGTTTGCAACCAATGTATTGTATACGGATGGAAGCGCGTCACACTAATAGATTAGATTTTTTTCCACTAAAATGGAGCAGCACCAATTAGAGAAAAATGTGAAGGATGAGGCAGTGACACACGCTCAGCAGACTACAACCGGCAGTGGTTGAAGTACAAACTGGAGCGTAATCTGCACTCACAAAATGAAAAGCTCACAGACTACAGTGAACACTGAAACACAACTATTCACTATCTGTGAAAAGCTCCTTTGTGTACTTCTATAGTGTTTGCAACCAATGTATTGTATACGGATGGAAGCGCGTCACACTAATAGATTAGATTTTTTTCCACTAAAATGGAGCAGCACCAATTAGAGAAAAATGTGAAGGATGAGGCAGTGACACACGCTCAGCAGACTACAACCGGCAGTGGTTGAAGTACAAACTGGAGCGTAATCTGCACTCACAAAATGAAAAGCTCACAGACTACAGTGAACACTGAAACACAACTATTCACTATCTGTGAAAAGCTCCTTTGTGTACTTCTATAGTGTTTGCAACCAATGTATTGTATACGGATGGAAGCGCGTCACATAATAGATTAGATTTTTTTCCACTAAAATGGAGCAGCACCAATTAGAGAAAAATGTGAAGGATGAGGCATGACACACGCTCAGCAGACTACAACCGCAGTGGTTGAAGTACAAACTGGAGCGTATCTGCACTCACAAAATGAAAAGCTCACAGACTGCAGTGAACACTGAAACACAACTATTCACTATCTGTGAAAAGCTCCTTTGTGTACTTCTATAGTGTTTGCAACCAATGTATTGTATACGGATGGAAGCACGTCACACTAATAGATTTGATTTTTTTCTAATATAATGGAGCTGCACCAATTCCACTAAATAAAATAAAAAAAAAAGAGTCAGTGACACGTGCAGATGCCTACAAACAGCGGTGGATGCAGAGCAAACTGCAGCGTCACCTGCACTGTCACACACACACCTTGCACAGAGCTGTTAAAACAACACTGGCAAAATGAAGCTTTACACAGCGGTTGGTAAACTAGCCTGCCTCAAGCACAGTAGTACACAAAATCGCAATATCTAACTGTCCCTCAGAGTGAGCAGAGTAGCGTTCTGTCCCTTACTGAGTTCACAGCACAGTGACGCTAAAATGGCGGCGGCGCCTTTTATAGTGCATTCTGACATCATTTCAGCAGCCAATCACAGCCATGCCATTAGTTAAGATGACCGCAGCATTACAGGATGTGCCCACACTTCGTAGGATTCCTCATTGGCTGACTAAAATCACATTGCCTCTCAAAGAATTATGGGAACTTCCGATTCCGGTATACGATATGGAAAAAGTATCGAATTAAGTATCGGAATTCCGATAACGCGAATATCGGCCGATACCCGATACTTGCGGTATCGGAATGCTCAACACTAGCAGTGACACACGCTCAGCAGACTACAACCAGCAGTGGTTGAAGAACTAACTGGAGCGTGATCTGCACTCAAAAAATCAAAACCTCACAGACTGCAGTGAACACTGAAACACAACTGTTCACAATCTGTGAAAGGCTACTCCTTTGTCTACTTCTATAGTGTTTGCAACCAATGTATTGGATACGGATGGAAGCGCGTCACACTAATAGTTAAATTGCATGGAGCTGCAAGAATTACACTGAAGGAAAAAAAAATAGTCTGTGAGTGACATGTGCAGATGCCTACAGACAGCGTTGCATGCAGAGCAAACTGCAGCGTCACCTGCACTCACACACACCTTGCAGAGCTGTTAAAACAACACTGCAGGCAAAAGGAAGCTTTACACAGCGGTTGGTGCTAGCCTGCCTACAGCACAGTACACTAAATCGCAATCTCTAACTGTCCCTCAGAGTCAGCACAGCAGCATTCTGTCCCTTACTGAATTCACAGCACAGTGACGCTAAAATGGCGGTGGCGCCTTTTATAGTGCATTCTGACATCATTTCAGCATCCAATCACAGCCATGCCATTAGTTAACATGACCGCAGCAGTACAGGATGTGCCCACACTTCTTAGGATTCCTCATTGGCTGACTAAAATCACATTGCCTCGCAAAGAATTATGGGAACTTCCGATTCCGGTTTTCGATAAGACGAAAATATTGAAACGAATTATCGAAAGGCCGATAGAGCTAATATCGGCCGATAGCCGATATTTGCATTATCGTATCGCTCAACACTAGTCATGAGGTTATTCAGCCTCAGATGCTCCAATATAGTTTCCCTTAAAAAAAACCTCCCGGATTTTACCCATAGTAGATGTTAAGCTCACTGGCCTATAATTACCAGGTTCAGTTTTTGCTCCCTTTTTGAATATTGGCACCACAGTTGCTATACGCCAGTCCTGTGGTACAGACCCCGTTATTATGGAATCTTTAAAGATTAAAAATAATGGTCTAACTATGACTGTACTTAATTCCTGCAGTACTCAGGGGTGTATCCCACCCGGGCCCGGGGATTTGTCAATTTTAGTGATTTTTAGACACCACCGTTCTTCATGCTGTGTTAAGCAGGTGACATTTAATGGAAAAAATTTTTTTTATCACTGATCATGTTATTTGTCATGGGATTTTTTTGTGTAAATACAGTTGAAAAAAAGTCATTTAGCATATTGGCTTTTTCCTCATCCTCATCCACGATTTCACCCAGACTATTTATAAGTGGACCAACACTATCATTTTTTAGTTTCTTGCTTTTTATGTAGTTAAAGAATATTTTGGGATTATTTTTACGTTCTCTGGCAATGAGTCTCTGCCTCAATCTTTGCTGTCTTGATTTGCTTTTTACATAATTTATTCAATCGTCTTATTTATTTAATGCCTCATCACTACCTACTTGCTTTAATTCCCTAAACGCTTTCTTTTTGTCGCTTATTGCGCCCCTTACAGCTCTATTTAGCCCTAGTGGTTTCCTCCTAATTCTAGAATGTTTATTCCCATAGGGTATATACTGTGCACAGGTCCTATTCAGGATGCTAATAAACGTCTCCCATTTTCTTTGTGTATTTTTATGTCTCAGGATATCGTCCCAGTTTATTGCACTAAGATCATCTCTCATCCGTTGGAAATTTGCCTTCCTGAAGATTAGTGTCCTTGTAACCCCTCGAATACACATCTTATTAAAAGATACATGAAAGCTTATTATTTTGTGATCACTATTACCCAAGTGACCCCCAACCCTTATATTTGATATGCGGTCTGGCCTGTTGGTTAATATTAGGTCTAGCAGTGCCCCCCCTCTTGTTGGGTCCTGAACTAGTTGTGAAAGGTAATTGTCTCTCATAGTTGTCAAAAACCTATTACCTTTGCTGGAACTGAAGGTTTCTGTTCCCCAATGTATTTCAGGGTAGTTGAAGTCCCCCATAATAATGACTTCTCCTTGAGTCGTTCTTTCATCTATTTGCTTTACGAGGATATTTTCAGTTGCTTCCATTATTTTAGGAGACTTATAACAAATCCCTATCAGTAATTTATTATTTTTCCCCCTCCCTTAATCTCCACCCACAGAGGCTCTACATCTTCATTAGATTCACAGATATTATCACGCAGGATGGGTTTTAAGGATGATTTTACATATAAACACAAACCCCCACCTCGCATATTTTTATGGTAATTTCTAAACAGACTATAGCCCTGTAAATTAACAGCCCAGCCCTGGCTCTCATCCAGTCAAGTCTCAGATATCCCCACAATGTCATAATTATGTTCCAACAAAATTAATTCTAATTCCGCCATTTTGTTGGTGAGGCTTCTGGCATTAGTATGCATGCACTTTATGTATCTCTCTGTACCTCTATTCTTTCTTAAATATTAACTGTTCTAACCCCATCCCCAATTTCATTATTTGTGCCCAGGTCTCTATCTGCACTGCCTTCCCCTCCTATAAAATGAATACCCTCCTCCCTAGTTTAAAGACTCCTCCAACCTTCTAGCCATTTTCTCCCCCAGCACAGCTGCACCCTCCCCATTGAGGTGCAGCCTGTCCCTAGCATAGAACCTGTAGCCAACTGAGAAGTCAGCCCAGTTCTCCAGGAACCCAAACCCCTCCTTCCTACACCAATTCTTGAGCCACTTATTAACCTCCCTAATCTCCCGTTGCCTCTCTGGTGTGGCACGTGGTACAGGCAGTATTTCAGAAAATACCACGTTGGAGGTCCTTGCTTTAAGCTTGCAGCCTAATTCCCTGAAATCGTCTTTAAGGACCTTCCACCTACCTCTAACTTTGTCATTTGTGCCAATGTGCACCATGACCGCTGGGTTCTCACCAGCCCCTCCCAGTAATCTGTCAACCCGATCAGCGATGTGCCGGACTCGAGCGCCAGGTAGGCTGCACACTGTTCGACGATCCCTGTCTTTGTGACAGAGTGTCCCTATCTATTCCCCTAATAATTGAGTCCCCCAATTCCATCACTTGTCTGGCCTGCCCTGCTCTCCTAATTCCCCCCTTACTGGAGCAGACACTCCTCCGGCTTTCAGAGGACATGCCTGGCTGCAGCAGTGCTACCCCTGTACTGACACCCCCCTCATCTGCCAACTTTGCAAACTTATTGGGGTGTGCCAGATCAGGACTAGCCTCCCTGGCGCTCTTCCCTCTACCCCGCCTTCTAACTGTCACCCAGCTTCCTACTTCAGTGTCCTGCAGCTCCATCCTAGCATCCCCCCCTCATCTGTCCCATTGAGCGTCTGCTCAGTGAGCAGAAGACTCCTTTCCATATTGTCTATGGATCTCAGTGTTGCCAGCTGCACATTTAGATCCAGTATTTGGGCTTCCAAATGCACAACGTGCTCACATCTCGCACAGCAGTATGCACCCTCGACCGACTGATCAAGGACTGTATACATGTGGCAATATGTACACTGGATGGCATTGGCAATAGTGGAGCACATTTCTAATGGGGATTTCACCAAACAGCAAAGATAGGTAAAAATAAATAAAAGTATTAATGAAATATAACAGCAATTCAGTAATTCCTCCCTTATCAACTCCCTGAATCCAAAGTCACTGAATCTCAAGTCACACTTACCACCGTTCGCACTTCCGCACCGGTCACACTCAGCTCACTCACACTCGCTGAAGCAGAAGATTTAAAGAGATTTTTTTTTTCTCCTTCAACAGCAAATCACCCTGCTGCTCAAATGCACTTCCAAAAAGACTTGAGCCCCAACCAGCTGGCCCTTATAAACCCTTAATTATGAACCACCACCCTTAATTAACCCCTTGTGAATATAGCTACACCAAGATTTAAATTCAATATAGTTAACCTTTAAACACACAGATAGTAAAAGAAGAGATTAATCCTTTAGAGAGAAAAAATAGGTTAAAAAAGCCCCCCAAAAATAGAACAGATAGAAAGGCACTCAGCAATCCACAATTCAGCCACTCACACCAATTCAATTCCAAAAAGGAAGTTGAATGTTAATTTGTTAAATAAAATGCTCTGTGTTAGGTGAAGTATAAAGGTTTTATATACAGTCAGGGCCAGAAATATTTGGACAGTGACACAATTTTCGCGAGTTGGGCTCTGCATGCCACCACATTGGATTTGAAATGAAACCTCTACAACAGAATTCAAGTGCAGATTGTAACGTTTAATTTGAAGGGTTGAACAAAAAGATGTGTTAGAAAATGTAGGAATTGTACACATTTCTTTACAAACACTCCACATTTTAGGAGGTCAAAAGTAATTGGACAAATAAACATAATCCAAACAAAATATTTTTATTTTCAATATTTTGTGGCGAATCCTTTGGAGGCAATCACTGCCTTAAGTCTGGAACCCATGGACATCACCAAACGCTGGGTTTCCTCCTTCTTAATGCTTTACCAGGCCTTTACAGCCGCAGCCTTCAGGTCTTGCTTGTTTGTGGGTCTTTCCTCTTAAGTCTGGATTTGAGCAAGTGAAATGCATGCTCAATTGGGTTAAGATCTGGTGATTGACTTGGCCATTGAAGAATGTTCCACTTTTTTGCCCTCATGAACTCCTGTGTAGCTTTGGCTGTATGCTTGGGGTCATTATCCATCTGTACTATGAAGCGCCGTCCAATCAAGTTTGCAGCATTTGGCTGAATCTGGGCTGAAAGTATATCCCGGTACACTTCAGAATTCATCCGGCTACTCTTGTCTGCTGTTATGTCATCAATAAACACAAGTGACCCAGTGCCATTGCAAGCCATGCATGCCCATGCCATCACGTTGCCTCCACCATGTTTTACAGAGGATGTGGTGTGCCTTGGATCATGTGCCGTTCCCTTTCTTCTCCAAACTTTTGGCTTCCCATCATTCTGGTACAGGTTGATCTTTGTCTCATCTGTCCATAGAATACTTTTCCAGAACTGAGCTGGCTTCTGGAGGTGTTTTTCAGCAAATTTAACTCTGGCCTGTCTATTTTTGGAATTGATGAATGGTTTGCATCTAGATGTGAACCCTTTGTATTTACTTTCATGGAGTCTTCTCTTTACTGTTGACTTAGAGACAGATACACCTACTTCACTGAGAGTGTTCTGGACTTCAGTTGATGTTGTGAACGGGTTCTTCTTCACCAAAGAAAGTATGCGGCGATCATCCACCACTGTTGTCTTCCGTGGGCTCCCAGGTCTTTTTGGATTGATGAGTTCACCAGTGCTTTCTTTCTTTCTCAGGATGTACCAAATTGTAGATTTTGCCACTTCTAATGTTGTAGCAATTTCTTGGATGGGTTTTTTTCTGTTCTTGCAGCTTAAGGATGGCTTGTTTCACCTGCATGGAGAGCTCCTGTGACCGCATGTTTCCTTCACAGCAAAACCTTCCAAATGCAAACACCACACCTCAAATCAACTCCGGCCCTTTCATCTGCTTAATTGAGAATGACATAACAAAGGGATTGCCCACACCTGTCCATGAAATAGCCTTGGAGTCATTTGTCCAATTACTTTTGGTCCCTTTAAAAACAGGGTGGCACATGTTAAGGAGCTGAAACTCCTAAACCCTTCATCCAATTTTAATGTGGATACCCTCAAATGAAAGCTGAAAGTCTGAACTTCAACTGCATCTGATTTGTTTTGTTTCAAATTCATTGTGGTAATGTCTAGAACCAAAATTAGATAAATGTTGTCTCTGTCCGAATATTTATGGACCTAACTGTACCCTATGGCTAAGGAATTACACATGGCTTTCTCCTAATTTTTGTGCAACACTTCACCCTCCAGTAGTTTTACAGTTGCAAGTGTGAACCATACTTGTATCGCAAAGGTGGACCTGAAAGATGAGACTCCTGAAGTGCGTGATCTCCTGTGTATCTTATAAAGCAGTTAGATCAAGTCAGAAGGCTTGCTAGTCGGGCAAGGTATTATAATCTGAGCAGGTCCCAGTTTCACAAACATGTGAATTTGGCTTATCTATTTTATACATGTTAAATAAAATGGTGATAAATCTAATTCACCTGTAAATAATACTAAGAGTCATGTGTTAGTTCACAGTTACTTGCTTTGTAACAATACATTCATCTTTATATATAAGTAAAGTTCACTGCATTGTTTTTTCAGAAAACAACTTAAAATTTAACAAATTACAGATTGTTTGCAAACTGTGGTTTCTGTTTAGCATTTTTAACTCTTAATTAAGTTAGCTTATGAAAATTCAGGCTCAACACTGCTTCTTGAATTAAAATAATGAATGCAATATGTGTTTGGACAATGAACAAACGTAAGGAGTAGTGATGGGCAAGCACTAAAATGCTTGGGTGCTTGTTGCTCAGGTCTAGCAAATTGGAATGCTCAGGTGCTCAACCCGAGCATGGAGCCCAATGTAAGTCTATGGGAAATTTGAGCATTTTTCCAGCAATCCCCATGGCGGTCTTTAGAGGGTCTAGAAATTGCATAAATCAATGGGAACAGTGCTCAAATTACATGGGAACATCATAAGGAATACCAATGAAAGCATTTCTGACTCCCAGGTCACTGCTGTGAACATTGTTGTCAGAGTCTTACGCCACTTTTACAGACTCAAAAGAAAACATACAAAAGCGAAACCAAAATGGATTTTCCTAGCAAATATGTTAAGGAACATCCTTTCCAGGGTATTGACTTGTATATAAGGCAAAATAAATAACTAAAAACAAAAATGCTCCTCCACACCATGGGCTATGTGTCACAAGCGCTCTGGAGGTGACAGGCTATCATCCTGTGTCAGGCCTCAGAATGTCTGAGTGCCTGTCCATATAGACTGCTCCCTGAACCATCTGCATCTAGGACCCAGCGTAGAACTCCTCCTGCTTAGTTTTGATCTATTTAGTTAGTGGCTCAGCTGTGATCCAGTGCGGGTAATAGCTTCATTTCCACTTGTGCTTGCTAGAGTGTTGGACCTTTTCAGAGTGCTCCAGTTTGGTGTCTGGACGCCCTCATCTGGTATTCGTATCTGGCGATTCAGCTAAGTGTTCCACTTTTTCTCACCTTACCGTCTTTAGTTTAGCTGAGGCTGCCTATTGCGCATCTCCCTCCCATTCCCTATTCAGGACTTAGGCCTCAGGGAGATTCAGGGCCTGAGGTTCCTGCTCAGCGATTGGTGAGGAACCAATATAGGGACTCAGTAGGAGTTCTAGGGAGAGATTAGATCTAGCCTAGGGGTCTCCAAATCCCTTCCCTAGTGTCTGGGCCCCACTTCCCCATTTCCCTTTTTGTTAAACTTTATTTTCCCACACAATGTGCGTGACACTGTGTTCACATGTAGCGTTTTTGATGCGCTTTTGAACTTTAGCATTGTTTTCAACCAAGTCAAATGCATTCACTGGGAAATGTCATTTTAACATTTTACAACCTTAGCTGGCCATGTGGGGTGTGACACATCATCATACACATCCTGCTTCATTTATAAAGGAGGGACTCTGAAAGTCACAAAGCCTATTTTTATAGGGCCATCAGGCAGCCTTTACTATTTTTAGAGATCCATCAGAGGGCTATGCTTTGTTGTTCCCAATATTAACCCCTTTAATCCCGAGGGTTGTTTGCACGTTAATGACCGGGCCAATTTTTACAATTCTGACCACTGTCACTTATGAGGTTATAACTCCGGAAAGCTTCAGCATATCTTAGTGATTCTAAGAATGTTCTCTCAAGGCATATTGTACTTCATGATAGTGGTAACATTTCTTCAATATAACGCATTTATTTATGAAAAAATCAGAAATATGGCGAAAATTTTGAAAATTAAGCAATTTTCAAACTTTGAATTATTAAGCCCTTTTTGCTTCGCATAGTCATAACTTTTTTATTTTTTCGCTGTTGATGCTGTGTGGCAGCTTATTTTATGCTTGACAAGATTACATTTTCATCGGTACCGCTAACATTAACCCTTACCCTTATGGGAAAATGGAAATAAATACATTTTTTATTCTATTATTTTTCCCTAACTAAGGGCGTGATAAAGGGGGATTTGATTTACTACTTATAGTGGGGCTTTATAGCAGGTTTTATGTTTGGCAGCTGTCACACACTAAAAGATGCTTTTTATTGCAAAAAAATATTTTGAGAGCTAAAATTTCCATATTTTGTCCCACAGAGTCATATGAGGTCTTGTTTTTTGCAGGACGAGTTGTCAGTTATATTGATACCATTGTCAGGCATGTGACACTTTTTGATCGCTTTTTATTCTGATTTTTGGGAGGCAGAACAAAAACCACCAATTCATGAATTTCTTTTTGGGGGGCGTTTATACCGTTCCACGTGTGGTAAAATTGATAAGGCAGTTTTATTCTTCTGGTTAGTCCGATTACAGTGATACCTCATTTATATCATTTTTTTATGTTTTCACACTTTTATACAATAAAAACAATTTTATATAAAAATAATAATTTTTGCTTCGCATAGTCATAACTTTTTTATTTTTTCGCTGTTGATGCTGTGTGGCAGCTTATTTTATGCGTGACAAGATTACATTTTCAGCGGTACCATGTTTACTTATACCCGTCTTTTTAATCGTTTGTTATTCCACTTTTTGTTCGGCGGTATGATGATAAAGCATTGTTTTTTTTCCTTGTTTTTTTTAGGAGGTTCACTAAAGGGGTTAACGAGTGGGACAGTTTTATAGGGCGGGTCTTTACTGACACGGCGATACTAAATATGTGCACTTTATTTTTTTTTTATTTACATAATAAATATTTCCCCAATAAACACATTATTTTTTTTTATTTAGGGATTTTTTTTTTATATTTTTACACAGTATATATATATATATATATTCTTTTACATTTTTACACTATCCCTGGGTGCGACATTACTATATAATGTCAGATCTCTGCTCTGACACTTCGCTGATCTGGCACAGTGCTCTGCAATCTTACAGGCAGTGCAGGAGGCTTTCCGGTGCCAGCTCTCAACAGGCACTGACAAGCCACCTCCCTACAAGACTCGGAAGGACCCGGCGGCCATCTTGGATCCGGGGACCTGCAGGGAGGAGGTCCTCGGAACAACATGATCACATCGCGTTGTTCTGAGGGTCTCAGGGAAGCACGCAGGGAGCCCCCTCCCTGCGCGATGCTTCTCTATGCCACCAGAACGCTGTGATCATGTTTGATCGCAGTGTGCAGGGTTAAAGTGCCTGGAGCGGTCCGTGCCTGTTCCTCGCACTTAGTGCCGGGTATCAGCTATGAGAATCAGCTGACACCCGACCGCGATCGGCTGCGCTCACCTTGTGAGCTTGTCCGATCGCATGTGTCGTACTATCCCATCCATGGTCATATAGGCCCAGGTCCCATGGACCGGATAGTATGTCTAATGTCCAAAAGGGGTTAAACAGTGGGTTTCCTATACTGGTTTTGTCTATGCATTGAGTGGCAGGGCTGCCAAAAATTAGGACACACCTCAATACCCCTTTGCAGAGCTGTGCAGGAGGGCTACCTGAAATAAATGTTCCCATTATTAGGAAGTTGGTACTCTCATACTGTTTGCCTATGCAGTGAATGCAAGGCCTCCCCCAAATTTGGACGCACCCCAATAACCCTTTGAAGAGACATACAGGAGGGCCACATGAAAGCAATGTTCCCATTATATTTAAGTTGGTACTCCTATACTGTTTGCCTAGCATTGAATGCAAGGCCTGCCCTGCATCAAATTCAGATCTACGCCAATTACCTTTTGAAGAAACATACAGGAGGACCACCTGAAAGCAATTTTCCCATTATTAGGAATCTGGTACTAACATACTGTTTGCCTATGCATTGAATGCAAGGCCTGCCACCTGAAAGCAATGTTCCTTTATTAGGAAGTTGGAACTCCCATACTGATTGCTTATGCAGTGAATGCAAGGCATGCCCAAATTTGGATGCACTCCAATAAACCTTTGAAGAGACATATGGGAGGGACACCTGAAAGCAATTGTTTGGGCTGGCGGAATTTTTTTTTTTCTGTGGGGTGAGACCATGCATCAGCTCGAGGACTTTATGGCAGAACTTAATCACAATTCTTTAAACATTCGATTGACTTATGCGTATGATCGTAAGAAGATCAATTTCCTGGACTTCACACTGGATGTTGATCCTTTGGGTCGCATCCAGACTGATGTCTACAGGAAACCCACTTCTGTCAACTCTCTGATTCCTGCCACATCAGCGCGCAACCCAGCAACCATCAGGGCTGTCAGTGTTTTTATTATGTTTTTAATTTGATCTTGTTTTCTTGTTTGTTTTTTAACCTGTATGACCTTTTGATCATTTATATATGGACACTACTTGTCAAGATCATCTATGGACCACCCTTCTGATTGACCCGGTCCCTATATGAACATACCTTATGACATATACAGATCAATATTTGTCATGTTTTGATTGTACCTTATATGTGTACTAAGTGTACCTGTATCATTGATAGTAGGCCCTTGTCCCCAGTAATGTTTATTAATTGCTCTGATCATATATATGTTATACCAGGCCATATTTTTAGTCAGGGCCTGTCATTATGCGCTACGTCCACTTTGGACTGCCGGTGGTGCGCATCCGCTGGTGCGACTCCCTCTTCTGGCATGCCGCCAGGCATCACAGGACCGACGGTACGGGCTCAGGGAATTTATTCCCTGCGCCTGTGCTGTTTGTTCCGATGCCCAGGCTTCATGTTGCAGGACCTGGGAGTCGCACTGCGCATGCGCCGACTACATCGCTACCATTGGCCGCATTGGTAACATGTGACCGGGGATTTTGGGTTTAAGAAGGTCCTTGTCCTTCACTATAGCGTACCGTCCCTTGAGAAAGCGGGCCTGACCCGCGAAATGTGCATCGGGACTGGACAGCCGCACCTGTGCTGGGGGTACTTTTTCATCAGCTCCGGGTAAGATCTTCAACCAGTAACAATCACTTTATATGGAGTCAAATAATTGCTGATTCTAGCGCTGATGTACAGCATTTTGGGATGTTTTTCTTTTTTACATTGATTGATGCATATGGAGATTAACATTGTCTAAGGTGGCAACGTGTCCATTGGGCTATTTACATAATTATAGGTCTATATATACAAATATAACTTCTGCTGCCTTTCACATACTATGTTTTACTCTCCTATGCACTAATTGCACCCCCCTGTGTGTGTTCTCAACTGGATTCTTGTTGCAGCATTATCTGTCGGGCATGTGCAATATGTTCTGATTTCGATGTGAGGTGTCCCATATGCAATTGCACTGAGCACTTTATGCCGATACTCATTAATATATTTTTTTTGGACGCATTATTTAGTAGCTACTAATGCTTTACATATTACTATGACTCGGCTTGCTTATAATGAATCCATCTGTGTCTGTTACTACTACAATGGTGCTATTTTAGATTAATGTTGTATAACAATGCTGTTACCTGCTTTGTGTGTCCTATACTATCTGATGTCACATATACAGATATATCTAATTGTTAATAAAAATTTTTTCGATTTTTCTATAAACCTATGCGCTCCCTTATTTCTCTTGTTTCGTAGTGGATAATTGCAGTGTTGTGGCTGAAGAACCTGCAGTGGATAATTGCCATATTGAAGCTGAAGAACTTGCACAGGAGAATTGCAGTGCTGATGCTGAAGAACCTGCACTGGAGAATTGCAGTGCTGATGCTGAAGAACATGTAGTGAATTGCATTGTTGAAGCTGAACAACGTGCAGTAGATAAGTGCATTGTTGAGGCTGAAGATTCTACAATGGAGAATTGCAATGTCGAGGCTTTCCAAATGGTGTTTCAAAGGGTCGCCAAAAGGAATAAACTCCTGCCAGAGCAGTGGGCAGAGATACTGGCAACATACTTGATGGGGGAACCCCAGAAAGCATACTATGATTTAGCTTTGCAGGATGCTAAAGAGTATGGAAAGCTAAAAACAGAGATTCTTGCATGCCTGGGGGAAACAATGACTACCAGGGCACAGCGGGTTCACCGTTGGGCGTATCACCGTAACAAACCACCGCGCTCCCAAATGTTTGACCTGTTGCATCTAGTCCAAAAGTGGATGCAGCCAGAGTCCTCTACACCTGCTCAGATGATAGAATGGGTAGTGATGGACCAGTTTGTGCACTCCCTGCAGATGCCCATACAGACTTGGGTTGCTCAGGTTGATCCCAGGAATGCAGATGAACTAGTCAGACTAGTCAAGAGATACCAGGAGATGGGAGGTTCCGTGGGAAAGCAACCCACACCATACTGGCGGTCCCAACAGGGGGCGGAGGCCCAAATGGGGGTGAACCACTTATTATGTTTGTCTATGCAGTGAATGAAAGAGCTGCCACAAATTTTGAGACACTCCAATGCCCATTTGAAGAGATGTAGAGGAGGGCCTCATGAAAAGGTTCCCATTATAAAGGAGTGGGTCTTCTATACTTGTAATGCCCATGCACTAAGTGTATGGGCTGACAAACATTTACCCCTGGGTGGTATTCATGTGCATACTGTATAACCATTATTTTTTTGTACGGGCATCATAAACACCCGTTAAAAAAATTATGTGGGTGTTGCATCACGGACCTCGGTGTTAGGGATCGAGTTCCCGCTGCTGCACAAGGGAAATCTCGAACCAGTCCCGCTGCGGTCCCCCATCCATCTCCGGCCGCAGTGGAGCCTGCTCAGTAGAGATGTCGGTCCCAGCGTCTCGCTCAGTCTAATGCTGTGCAGAGGCTTGTTGCTGCCTCTCCTGGATCCTCTGCTATAACCAGTGCTGGAGCAGGCAGTCCTGGGACAAAGTCCTCGCTTTCTCCATCTGAGCATGCCCAAGGCAAGATCTCCCATTAAAGATCAGGGGTCACATGCTCGGTTACAGCAGCGACTCCCTTTGGTCCGCCAGGAAGGTCCTGAAAGTGCTTGTGTTCTGGAAGAGTTTCTCATTGGTCCTTTTCTTGAAAGTCCTGTAGCTGCTACTATAAAAAGGTGGCATAACCGCACGGCCGCGCGCTAGTATCAAATCTGTTACGTGCTTGCGCCAGTGTGGTCATGTATGCATGTGGTTAGGTCCGTCTGAAGTAAGCCCCTAGAATACCGGCACCTCTGGTGAGGAGTTTTGTATGCACGTGTTCAGGGCTCGACTGAAAACGCCATTAGAAAACCGGCTACTCCGGTGAGGAGATTATTGCTTGGTTTCTGATTGCATGACCAAAGACTGCAATCCACTTAGCAGTCGTCAGTGTCCCCTGTGAGTCTAACAGGACACAGTCTTTGTCACATCGGTTCTGTGAATTAACAGAGTCCGCTTATATCGCCATATAGCGCTACAGCATTTTGGTTAGCGACTGCAGGATAACAGAGTTCGCTCATACTGCCTATTTGCACCATCTTACTAGCAGCAGGCTCTGCCTGCACGGTGGACTCCAGGCTGCGAACGCACCTCTCCTTAATATCTATTAGGTGCGTTCCGCAGGTCCTTAACACTCGGTCACCCTGGTTATATAGTGGTGGTCGATGATGAGGATGAGGAGAAGGAGGAGGACAACAGCAAATAGCCAAAATTAGGAAGTGCATACCCATGTATGGGTGTGAAGAGGTGCATGGGAATAGACCTCCCAAAAAAAGACACTGGATTTGAGTTTATGTTACGCTGCTATCATTCGGTTGTGTAGTGAAGTCTGGCCCAATCCAGCCCTTGTTTATTTTTATAAGAGTTAACCTGTCAACATTTTCAGTTGACAGATGGATGCTCTTATCAGTTATAATTCCACCAGCGGCACTAAAAACACGCTCTGAAAA
Organism: Oophaga sylvatica; assembly: GCA_033576555.1. Classification (NCBI taxonomy): domain Eukaryota; kingdom Metazoa; phylum Chordata; class Amphibia; order Anura; family Dendrobatidae; genus Oophaga; species Oophaga sylvatica. The sequence goes on from JARQOD010000001.1 coordinate 198,131,715, forward strand.
AAAAAAACTACCGGCAGGGCAGGCCAGGACCTCCAAGGCGTAGAGAGCCAGTTCATACCATGTACCCAGCTTTGAGACCAAATAATTATAAGGCACTAAAGAATCACAGAGGATGTTAGTAGGGACAGCAAGGTACTCCCTCAGCATCCTCGAAAACTTTGCACTCCTTGTGAGAGTTCTCAGGGCCTTTGCAATGGGAAAACTCTCCCAGAACTTTGCCTGTGTTCCCCTGCCTCTGCTGGACTGGAGTTGTTTCTCTCTTGCCTGTACTCCTTGGTTGTCCAACGAACTGTGACCTCTGCTGCCAGCATTTTCAGATAGGAATTATTTTAATAATTCCACAAAAAGGGACTTCTGGTACTGCACCATTTTAGTACACCTGTCTGCCTCTGGAAGAAGCAATTTGAAAGTTATCCTTGTAGCGTGGGTCTAGAAGTGTCACCAACCAGTATTGACTGTCATCCAAAATTGTGAGAATACATGAGTCAACGGACAGGCAGCACAACATAAATTCAACCATGAGTGCCAGACTGCTAACAGGCAAGACTTACGTGTCCTCACCAAGAAGATGACTGACCATGCTCTCCTCATCCTCCTCCTCCCTGTCCTCAGGCCATCCACAGTGAACAGACGGTATGACAGTTGTGCTTGTAGCACCATCTATAGCGCATGAAAGTAGCTCCTGTTCTTCCTCCTCCTCCTCTTCCTCATTGTCTATCAATCTACGTTGGGATGACATGAGGCTGGGCTGTGACATAAGGCTGGGCTCCCTGTACAGTTCCTTGCTTCATTTAATCGTGCTCCGCCTGCAATGCATCCTCTATGATTGTGAGCAGGGAGTGTTTTAGAACACAGAGAAGCGGGATGGCGACTAATTATGGAGTCATCGTCACTCACCATTTTGATTGACTCCTCAAAGTTTTGTAGGATAATTCATATATCTCACATCCATGTCCACTCCTGAAGTCTTATGTGTGGAGTCTGAACTGAATATCCATGGCCTTGTTGATGTTGGTAGTCAACAACTGCCCTCACAAATTCATTCCAACATCTGCAGTGTAGAGTTTCAACACGTGGGGACATCACACACCAGTCTCTGAGCAGCAAGTTGCAAATGCTGCTGAAACACAGCTAGGGCAGCGGAAGCTGTAGCTGACTTTACAAAATGGGCACACAGGTGGCATCCTTTCACAAAGCAGATCCGGCAGCTCAGGTAGCTTTTGAGAAACCGTTGAACAACGAGGTTAAGCACATGAGCCAGGCATGGTACATGTGTGAGCTCGAGTCGCTTCAAAGCTGCCACCAGATTTGGGCCATTGTCACGTACGACTATGCTTGGCTGTAGGTTCAGAGGTGTCAGCCACAGATCTGCCTGCTCTTTCAGCTCTGTCCACAACTATTCAGCATTGTGAGTCTTGTCACCTAAGCATATTAGCTTCAGCACAGCCTGTTGCCGCTTGGCTGAGGCAGTGCTGCAGTGCTTCCAGCTTGTGACTGGTGTGGTCATTTTGGAAATGGAGGCTGAAGAGGAGGAGGAGGAGGTGCCAGAGCTGTAGAATGTGGGGGCAACATGATTGACGTAGGACCCGCAATCTTCCGCGTCGGGAGGACGTGTTCCATCCCAAGGTCCAACTGGGTCCTGGCTTCCACTATGTTAGCTCAGTGTGCCATCTGCGAGATGTAACGTCCCTGCCCAGAAGCTGTTATGTTTCGGTAACTGAGGAGAAATAGCAAAAAATAGCAAAAGCGGTAATACACCAGAGAGGCTGGAACCTATTGGATTGCAATAACCTGAACTAACCACACAACTAGAAGTAGCCGTGGAGCGTTCCTACGGTGATCCTAGACTCCTCGTCACAGCCTGAGAGATAACTACACCTAAAGGCAGAAAGATGAAAGCTATCTGCCCTGGAGCAGATCCCCAAAGAAAATAGGAAGCCCCCAAACATGTAATGGCGGTTAGACAAGAAGAAAGCACGGACACAGACAGAAAATAGAATGAGCAAACGCTGGGGCCCAATCTGTCTAGACAGAAAAGTACAGGAAAGAATTCTGACTGCAATCCAAAAAAACCCTAGCAAAAATACCAACACTTCTGATTGCCAAAAAACCTGAGATCACACGATCTCATCCACCTAAATCTGATTTCTGGTGTAACAAAACGCTATTCAGCAAATAAAAAGTAACAAAGGAGCAAAGCAAAAGTGCAGACACAAACGGAGCACAGTTGCAGCGCCAGACCCCCAAAAGGGGACAGGCTGCAGTCCACTGCAAACAGCAAACCAGCAGAGAAAATCAAACAGAGGAAAAAAAACAGCAAACACTTATCTGAAGAGAGCAGGAAACTAGCAATGCTTCAAGCAAGACCAGCAGGAACAATTGATAGCCGGCAAGGCTGATGGGAACTCAGGCCACTTATATCCTACCATTCAGCGCCAGCTGAAGGCCATTCGGTAATCAGTTCATTACCCTCAGCAACCACCGGAGGGAGTCCCAGCTCAGAAGCCGCCTCCAGCAAATTCGCAAAAAGAAGCACTTGTCCAAGTGTCCATGGTTAGATGGACTTTCCCAGTGACAGCATTGTTGAGGGCATGGGTAATGTTGTGGGACACGTGCTTGTGTAATGTGGGGATGGCACACTGGGAGAAATAGTGGTGGATGGGGACAGAGTACTTTGTGATGGCCGCCACCATCAGTTTGCGGTTGCCTCCACAACAGTACCCCCCTTGAGGAGGGGGTCACCGAACCCTCACCTGCGCAACCAGGCCGATCAAGATGAGCTCGATGATAGGCACGGATCAGTGTCCCAGCAAGGATGTCCGAAGCAAACACCCAAGAATTGTCCTCCTGACCATAACCTCTCCACTTAACCAAATACTGGAGTTTCCGTCTAGCAAAACGAGAATCCAATATCTTCTCAACCACATACTCCAAATTGCCCTCAACCAAAACAGGGTCGGGAGGCGCAGCCATAGGAACCACTGGTTCGACAAACCTCTTCAATAAGGACTTGTGGAACACTTTATGGATCTTAAATGTCCCTGGAAGAAGCAAACGGAAGGGAACCGGATTAATAATTTCCATGATCTTATAAGGTCCAATGAACCTAGGCTTAAATTTTGGAGTTGCAACCTTCATAGGGATATATCTTGAGGACAACCAGTCCAAGTACCCCACTTTTAAACGAGGACCATCAGTCCTATGCCGGTTGGCAAACCGTTGGGCCTTCTCCTGAGAGAGAGACAACCTCTCCACCACCTGGTCCCAAATCTGCTGCATACGCTGCACAACAGAGTCAACACCTGGACAGACAGAAGTCTCCGCATGTCCCGAAGAAAATCGAGGGTGAAACCCAAAATTGCAGAAAAATGGAGACATCAAGGTGGCAGAGCTAGCTCTATTATTAAGAGCAAACTCAGCCAAAGGCAAAAAAGAGACCCAGTCATCTTGATCAGCAGACACAAAACATCTCAAATAAGTCTCCAAGGTCTGGTTTGTTCTCTCGGTTTGTCCATTGGTCTGAGGGTGAAATGCAGAGGAGAAAGACAACTGAACACCAAGTTTAGAACAAAATGTCCTCCAAAATCTGGAAACAAACTGGACTCCTCTGTCAGACACAATGTTCTCCGGAATGCCATGTAACCGAACCACATGCTGAAAGAACAAAGGCACCAACTCAGAGGAGGAAGGCAACTTAGGTAATGGCACAAGATGTATCATCTTGGGAAACCTATCACAGATTACCCAGATAACGGTCATTCTCTGAGAGACAGGAAGGTCAGAAATAAAATCCATAGAGATATGGGTCCATGGCCTCTTGGGTACAGGTAATGGCATTAACAAACCAGTAGAACGAGAGCAAGGCTTGGAACGAGAGCAAGTCCCACAGGACTGCACAAAGTCCCTGACGTCACGAGACAAAGTAGGCCACTAAAAGGAGTGACTCACCAAGTCTCTGGTACCAAAAATCCCGGGATGACCAGCCAACGCAGAATAATGAATCTCAGACATCACACTATTTTTCCACTGGTCTGGAACAAATAACTTCCCAACAGGGCAGAGCTCAGGTTAATCCTCCTGACACCATTCCAGAGACAGTCTCAAATTGGGCAAAATGGCGGAAAGAACTACACCCTCTTTCAAAATAACAGCAGGATCAGATAACTCAGGAGAATCTGCAAAGAAACTCCTCGAGAGGGCATCCGCCTTGACATTCTTAGTGCCAGGAAGAAAAGAAACCACAAAATTAAAACGTATGAAAAACAAGGCCCACCTGGCCTGTCTAGGATTAAGTCGCTTGGCTGATTCAAGATAAACCAGGTTCTTATGGTCCGTGAGGACCACCACCTGATGTTTGGCTCCTTCCAGCCAATGTCTCCACTCTTCAAAGGCCCACTTCATGGCCATTAACTCCCGATTACCCACGTCATAGTTACGTTCTGTTGGAGAAAATTTTCGAGAGAAAAAGGCAGAAGGGTTACTCTTAGAGGTGTCTGGATCTCTTTGGGACAAAACGGCACCAGCCCCAATCTCAGAGGCATCAACCTCCACCTGAAACGGCAGAGAAACATCAGGCTGCCGAAGAACAGGAGCAGAAATGAATCTCTGCTTAAGTTCCTGAAACGCAGAAACTGCCTCAGGAGGCCAATTCACCACATCGGAACCCTTTTTGGTCAAATCAGTCAATGGTTTAACAATACCAGAGAAATTACCAATAAATTTACGATAAAAATTAGCAAAACCCAAAAATCTCTGAAGAGCCTTCAATGAAGAAGGTTGAACCCAATTACAGATGGCCTGAACCTTGACCGGGTCCATTTCAATAACAGACGGAGACAAAATGAATCCCAGAAATGAGATCTTCTGTACACCAAAAAGACACTTTGATCCCTTCACATACAGTGCATTCTCTCTCAAAATCTGGAACACAGTCCAAACATGTTTCACATGAGAGTCCCAGTCATTGGAATAAATCAAGATATCCAAATAAACAATCAGAAATTTATCCACAAAATCCCTAAAAATATAACTCATGAACGATTGGAAGACGGAAGGGGCATTAGTAAGCCCAAAAGGCATCACTAGGTACTCAAAATGCCCCTCTGGGGTATGAAACGCCGTCTTCCATTCATCCCCGTGCTTAATACGAATAAGGTTATACACCCCCTGAGGTCAAGCTTGGCAAACCAACTAGCACTTTTCACTCTGGTAAATAGGTCAGAAATCAAAGGTAACGGATATTGATATTTAACAGTGATCTTATTCAGGAGGCGATAATCAATACACGGCCTCAATGAACTATCATTTTTGGCCACAAAGAAAAAACCGGCGCCCAAGGGTGAAGAGGATGGTCTGATATGACCCTTCTCCAATGACTCCTTGATATAAGATCGCATAGCATCATGTTCAGGTACAGATAAATTAAAAAGGTGACCTTTATGAAATTTACCACCAGGCACTAATTCAATAGCGCAATTGTAACTCCTGTGAGGGGGCAAGGATGCAGATTTACTTTCACTAAACACATCAGAAAAATCAGTCAAAAAGTCAGGGACATCCTGAGACTGGGGAGAGGTAGAAAAAACAGGGGTGTCAGTATTAACACATTGGCAGCACCAACTGGTCACAGACACAGATTTCCAATCCAAAACAGGATTATGAGACTGTATCCAAGGGAAACCTAGTACAATAATGTCATGCAGATTATGCAGCACCAGAAATTTGCAATTCTCCTGATGATCTGGTTCAACCCTCATTATCACCTGAGTAGAAAACTGGGGTTTATTCTCCGCCAAAGGGGTAGAATCAATGCCCAGTAGGGGAATAGACTTCCGCAGGGGTATCATGGGAAACCCACAACGTTTGGCAAAGTCAAAATCCATCAGGTTAATAGCTGCTCCAGAATCAACAAAAGCCTGAGCAGAAAATGTGGACAGGGAGCAAATCAGGGTAACAGTCAACAGAAATTTAGTCTGAACACTACCCAAGACAACTGAGCGTGCAAAACGTCTTCCACGCTTAGGGCAGACATAAATAGCATGGGAAGCGTCACCACAGTAGAAACATAACCCATTGCGCTTACGAAACTCATGACGCTGAGCCCCAGAAGTCACTCCATCACACCGCATGGGCTCAGGAGCTGACTCACAAGGCAACACTATCTCACGCATACCTCTTCGCTCACGCAAACGTCTGTCAATTTGAATAGCCAAAGACATAGAATCATTGAGACAAGGGGGAACAGGGAATCCCACCATAATGTCCTTTATTTTTTCTGACAGACCCTTCTGAAAAAGGGCTGCCAAAGCATCATCATTCCACTTGGTCAGGACAGCCCACTTTTGAAATTTCTGACAGTAAAACTCAGCGTCTTCAAGACCCTGATTTAATGCCAACAAGATCTTTTCAGCTTGATCAGTGACATTAGGTTCATTGTACAATAACCCCAGAACCTGAAAAAATACATCAATATCATTCAAAACAGGATCCCCAGGTGTCAGGGAAAAAGCCCAATCCTGAGGGTCGCCACGCAGCAGGTAGATGACAATTTGAACCTACTGTGCCGCGTTCCCTGAGGACTTAGGCTTTAAGGCAAAAAAACAACTTACAGTTATTTTTGAAATTCAGAAATTTAGATTGATTCCCCAAAAACAAATCTGGCATGGGGATTCTAGGTTCCACAACCGGTAACCCAGCAAGATAGGTAGCAATACTCCGAACCTCAGTGGCAAGCTGATCCACACGGCCAGACAACTGTGCAAACTCCATTGAGAGAAAAAAAAATGCAACAGAGTTTCCTTATTACTATTTTCCCCTTCTGTGAGTACCATACAATTTTCAGTTTTTTGGCCGTTTATACTGTTATGTTTCCGTAACTGAGGAGAAATAGCAAAAAATAGCAAAACGGTAATACACCAGAGAGGCTTGAACCTATTGGATTGCAGTAACCTGAACTAACCACACAACTAGAAGTAGCCGTGGAGCGTTCCTACGGTGATCCTAGACTGCTCGTCACAGCCTGAGAGACAATTACACCTAAAGGCAGAAAGATGAAGGCTATCTGCCCCGGAGCAGATTCCCAAAGAAAATAGGAAGCCCCCAAACATGTAATGGCGGTTAGACAAGAAGAAAGCACGGACACAGACAGAAAATAGAATGAGCAAACGCTGGGGCCCAATCTGTCTAGACAGAAAAGTACAGGAAAGAATTCTGACTGCAATCCAAAAAAAACCCTAACAAAAATACGAACACTTCTGATTGCCAAAAAACCTGAGATCACACGATCTCATCCACCTAAATCGGATCTCTGGTGTAACAAAACGCTATTCAGCAAATAAAAAGTAACAAAGAAGCAAAGCAAAAGTGCAGATATAAACGGAGCACAATTGCAGCGCCAGACCCCCAAAAGGGGACAGGCTGCAGTCCACTGCAAGCAGCAAACCAGCATAGAAAATCAAACAGAGGAAAAAAAAACAGCAATCCTTATTTGAAGAGAGCAGGAAACTAGCAGTGCTTCAAGCAAGACCAGCAGGAACAATTGATAACCGGCAAGGCTGCTGGGAACTCAGGCCACTTATATCCTACCATTCAGCGCCAGCTGAAGGCCATTCGGTAATCAGTTCATTACCCTCAGCAACCACCGGAGGGAGTCCCAGCTCAGATGCCGCCTCCAGCATATTCACAAAAAGAAGCACTTGTCCACGTGTCCATGGTTAGGTGGACTTTCCCAGTAACAGCATTGTTGAGGGCATGGGTAATGTTGTGGGACACGTGCTTGTGTAATGTGGGGACGGCACACTGGGAGAAATAGTGGCGGCTGGGGACAGAGTACTTTGTGATGGCCGCCACCATCAGGTTGCGGAAATCTTCCATCTACACGAGCCAAAAAGGCAACATTTTGAGCACAAGCAGATGAGAAATGTGTGAATTTAGTACTGTGGCCTGTAGGGCATTGGCTGCGTATTTCCTCTTGGGCTCCAAGGACTGGGGTATGGACAACTGAGCACTGTGCTGGGACAAAGATGTGGATGTGCTTGATGATGGTTCAAGTTGAGTATGTGCAACGACAGGTGCAGAGCAGGAGGCATCTTCGCAGGCACCATTGGCATTCACACACAACAGCGGAAGAAGCACTGGTGTCACCCGCAGACACTGTTCCTGGACCATGCTGTTGGTGGTCACGCTGGTAGTTTTGATACCCCTGCTGATGTCGTTAGGTGAGTAAAACTGTATTTGTTACTTTTAAATAAAAAAGTAAAAGCATGCTTTGTTTTATTTCTAATAAAGGACATTATTCTGGCTGTGTCTTTATTTACCATATAACAATAGGATTAGTAATGGAGAGGTGTCTTATAGACACCTCTCCATTACTAAGCCATGGGCTTGATATTACCAGACAATACAAAGGTGACATCAACCCCACAAATATGAACCCCACTTACAGTGGCAAATGGGAACAGCCGGGCAAAGCGCCAGATTTGGTGCATATAATAGATGTGCCTTTTCTGCGGGCTGCTATTTTTAGGATGGTGGGGCAATATCTATGGCCCCTTCCCAGCTTGAGAATACCAGCCCCCCAGCTATCTGCTTTAGCAAGGCTGGTTGTCAAAAATGGGGGGGATCCCACATAGTGTTTTAAATTATTTATTTAAGTAATTAAAAAAATGACGTGGGGACCCCTCAATTCTTGATAACCAGCCTTGCTAAAGCTGACAGCTGAGGGTTACAGCCCCCAGCTGTAAGTTTTGCCTGGCGGGTTATCAAAAATTCAGGGGAAAACACGCCTTTTTTTTAAATTATTTATTTACAGCGCAGGAGCTGATTAATTAATACACCCATCTGCCGCTCCTGCTCTCGCTGTTGTTAGAGGCTGCAGGAGTCGACTGATGGGAGCTGTAGTCCCATCAACTGACGCCAGTGACCGGAGGTAAATTTTATACCTCAGGTCACAGCTGAGCACTCATACTGTCTTTTGACAGTGTGGGTACCACAGCTCTCTGACCATCGGGGATGATTTCACCGCCGATCAGTAGTGGTGTTTGCTGCGCTGTCATGCACATGATAGCGCAGCAAATACTGGATGTTTGGACCCTCCATTCAAGTGAACAGGGATTGGGTTCGGATCCTTGTACTGTTCTGTTACTCAAACCCAAACTTTTTGTAACTGTAAGGCCGAACCCGCCGAACCCGAACATTCAGGTGTCTGCCCATCTCTAATCTTTAACTTTTACATGATACTGTATAATATGCCCCATCCTGGTATAATGTGCCCCATCCAGGTAAAATGGGCCTCATCCTCTTGCATAAGTCCCCCATCTTAGTGATATGTGCACCATACTGCTATAATTTACCCCTTCCTGGCATATATGTTCCCCATCATCCTCCATATGTCCCCCATTCTGGTATAATGGGTTCCTTTCTGTTATATATGTGTCCGATCCTCGTATATAAGTCACCCATCCTGGTATAATGGGCCCCATCCAGGTATATATGTGCCTCATCCTGGTATAATGTGCCTCATCCTCGTATACGGTATATGTCCCTCATCCAGGTATGTATATGTCCTGTTTTTTAATGCATTAAAAACAAATAATTCTACTCACCTTTCCGCATTTCCCACACCTTGCAGGTTCCTCTCCTACAGCCGGAGCAGGAGTCAACAACTGAGTCTTGCATCCCTGCCATAGTACATGACGTCATTGCTATACTCCACCTGTTAGGGGCATGCCGATGTCAGCTTAATGTGTACTGGTCTCCACACAGCCCCAATAACATTTGTTGATTCCGTCACAGGCCCCCATAATGTATGCGTGTCCATATCCATCCCCATAACATGTATTGGTCAACACAGCCCCCCATAATTTTTTCTGGTCACCACTAGTGTTGAGCGATACGATACTGCAAATATCGGGTATCGGCCGATATTAGCTGTATCGGGCTTTCGATTCCGAGTACCGATATTTTCGTCATATCGGATACCGGAATCGGCATTGTCACTGTCACTGTCTGTGTCCGTCGGTCGGGTCTGTCACTGTCAGTGTCCATCGGTCGGGTCTGTCAGGAGTCAGCGGCACTTACCTGGCAGAAGATCTCCGGCGGTCACGGCCTGGACTGCTTGATGGCCGCCATCATCTTTCCCCGGCGGTCACATGCAGTTTCTCGCGATAACTGCAGTGACTGCTGGGTAATCCCGGCCGTAAAGCAGTCAGTCCGATGACGTCACCGCCGGGGAAGCAGGTAATCAGCTGTGCTGCGTCGCAATGACAGGCTCTGCCTGTCATTGCGATGTAGCAGAGCTGGATCGTCGTGGGACAGTCGTTACTATGGACTGCGTCGGACAGGTGGTATACTGTTGGTTTGTTTTTTTTCTTTTTTTACAGGTATCGATGGCGTCGCAAGAATGAGAGTACAATAAAAGAAATGAAAACTGTGTTGTCTCTTTTATTTCATTAAAATACTTTTTTCTTGCTTTGTCTTTTTTTTATGCATGTAATAACTTTGGGATTAACCCCTTAATGTCCACTGACGTGCAGAGTCCGTCATGGCAAGGTGCCAGTTCCGGCACCAGGACGGACTCTGCACGTCATGGCTTTGATCCACCACTGCGTGTAAACACGCAGTGGTAGATCAGTGTCGACAGCTGTCACAGACAGCTGACAGGCACGGCAAGCGGTGCGGGGACCTTTGCCGTCGGTCCCCGCACCCACTGCGCTGTGATTGGTCAGTCAATCTGACTGACCAAACACAGCAGCGATCGTGCAGGAGAAGCTGAAATTTCAGCTTCCCCAGTGCGATCAGTGCAGGAGCCGGCGCTGCAGTGGCCAGGCTTCCTGCACTGACAGCCAGGAGCGGAGCCCCCACCGCCCCTGGCTGTTAACCCCTGACTGCTGTGATCCAGCGCGATCGCAGAGCTCAGGGGGGAAGGCAGAGGGTCGGGAGCTCCCTCTGCCTCATATCAGCGTCCCAGCGATGTAATCGCAGGGCCCGATCTCTGCCTTGATGACCCGGGGGTTGTCATGACAACCTCGGGTCATTTAGCTACGGGAAGCTGCTGTGATCATGTCACAGCAGCTTCCACTATAGTTGCAATGCATTGCAATGCCAGAGCATTGCAATGCATTGTAACTGCAATAAAAAGTAAAAAAAGTGAAAGTCCCATAAAGGGACAAGTTAAAAAAAATATATTTTTTTAAAAAATTGTAAAAAAAATATTAAAAAATAATTTAAAAAAAATCCCCTAAAAAATACACATTTTTATGTAATAAAAAAAGTAAAAAACAAAAAACATACACATGTTAGGTATCGACACGTCCGTAAAAATCCCATCTATAAAAGCGTAACCCTAGTTAACCCCTTCAGTGAAAGCCATAAAAAAAAACCACAAAAAAGTAGTAAATTATACTTTTTCCAAGCGGTATCATTATACCGCTTGGAAAAAGTGCAATAACACGCGATCAAAAAGTCAGATATAAATAATAATGGTACCGCTGAAAACGTCATCTTGTCCCGCAAAAAACAAGCCGCTATACAGCATCATCAGCGAAAAAATAAAAAGTTATAGCTCGCGGAATAAACTGATGCAAAAATAATTATTTTTTCTATAAAATTTTTTATTGTGTAAAAAACGCCAAAACATAAAAAAAAATATATAAATGAGGAATGCCGTAACCGTAGTGACCCGAAGAATAAAGCTGCTTTATCAATTTTACCACACAAGGAACGGAGGAAAAAAAAAAAAAAAAACAATTCCTGAATTGCTGGTTTTTGTTCATTCTGATTCCACAAAAATCGGAATATGAAACGATCAAAAAAACGTTATGTGCCTGAATATGGTACCAATTAAAACGTCAGCTCGTCCCGCAAAAAATAAGCCCATAGATAACTCTGTCGGCCGAAATATGGAAAAATTATAGCTCTCAAAATACGGCGATGCAAAAATTTCTTACAAAAAATTATTCCAAAAAAAAGCGTCTTTTAGTGTGTGACAGAAGCTAAACATGAAAAAAGGGTGTAAATCTGGTATCGCCGTAATCGCACCGATCCGAGGAATAAAGTCGCCTAATCACTAATACCGCACGAGGAACGGCGCAAAAAAGAAAACCAATTCTTCACCTTTTGTGGATTTGTTCATTGTTTCTCCCAAAGATCGCAGTAAGGCGATCACAGTGGTTCCCCCCCACATATGGGGTATCAGCGTACTCAGGACAAAATGCACAATAGCTTTTGGGGCCCTATTTCTCCTGTTACCCTTAGAAAAATAAAAATTTGGGGCAAAAAGATTATTTTTGTGGAAAAAAATATGATATTTATATTTTCAAGGCTCTACGTTATAAACTTCTGTGAAGCACTTGGGGGTTCAAAGTGCTCACCACACATCTAGATAAGTTCCTTGGGGGGGTCTAGTTTCCAAAATGGAGTCACTTGTGGGGGG